>PVHT021183523.1:10551007-10639940 GCA_004024745.2 Catagonus wagneri | reverse complement strand
AGGGGTCTAATCGGAGCTGTGGCCACTGGCCTGCGCCGCAGCCACAGCAACGCAGGATCCGAGCCGCGTCTGCAACCTACACCACAGCTCACGGCAACGCCGGATCGTTAACCCACTGAGCAAGGGCAGGGACCGAACCCGCAACCTCATGGTTCCTAGTCGGATTCGTTAACCACTGCGCCACGACGGGAACTCCTGTGGTGGTATTTCAATGATGATTTCAAATCACTGCTAAAGTGGACTGTATTTATGGAATTTAATGTTCCATAATAGTATATATTTGAAATAAGTATAATACAATGGAATGATTATAAGTGTTTTTCTAAATAATTCTCATTTCCTATCTTTATATAATGCAGTTAGACAAACTAAATATTTTAGTTTGAATAATGAAGTACACCTTGGTATTCACTAAAATCATAAATGGCATCTAGATGTCAATGTTTTCCAGTTCCAGAAGAGGCTTAAGAATTATAATAATTCATAATATTTATTAAACACTTTACAGTTTACAGAATACTTTCATATGCCTAGATCATTCAAAATCTATTTTGTTTATACACTAGAGTTGCTAACAACCTAAGAATGCCTTTGAGTCAATGAAAGAGATATTTCGTAATAAAACTTGGCTACCCCAGATCTGCAGTGAGCAAAACCAAGAAAAGCAAACCTGGCTTTCCAGAGGATAGCAAGTGGTCTGATATTGCTAAAAGAAGGCTTATATCCTAAATGTCTAGAGGAAGTGCTAGAGAATGAGAGAGAAGGGTCCTCACTGACCTCAGGAGAATTAGCATCTAGTACTATCATCCTACAGTAGAAACTGACGGAAAACCTCTTTCTAGCCCATGACTTGCTAGCCTCTCCTTTAGTTACACTGTGATCATTTCAAAGATCCTAAATCATCTAAAACTTCCTTTAAAGACAAATTGTTCATTTTTTTCCTTAAGTCTATGTTAAAAAAAAAAAGGAACCTAAAATCTTAAAATCACAGTGGAAGTCCAGAGCTTGAGGAACCACAGTTAAAGTTAAATGATATAATTACAGCAATTAAGTGTTGAACAGGTTGGACATGTCCAGCAAACTATATGTCACACAGACAAATTAATTATCACCCACGGATTGGAAATGTTATATGTGCTGAATTTTAACACGACTGAAATTGACATCTATCTTTATATGAGCAGAGCTTATGATAATCAAAGAAAACCGCTCAAATATTTTAAATGATTATATGGACAAATAATTCCCATAATAGTATTATTTTTCCATTTTGTGTATGATATACCACTGATAATAGACCCTCTTAGGAAAAGAACATTTTTAGTCTTGTTCCCCCAGAATGTTTGAAGTGTTGCTAACTGTATAAATGTTCATTGGGTGATCTGTGCACATATTTGGCCAGTGCTGCTTTTTAACTCAGATCTAAGTCACTGGAAGAGAATAGCCCGTGTTGGGTGATGATTCCATGGAGAAATTCTAGGTGTACATACTGCAAGTGGGTTCATAAGTTTTACCCCTACCAGGCGTTGTACAAATGGATAAAATGACCTTTCAAGATAGGTCCTCCAACCAGGGCAGCCAGGACCTAATAGGTAAAGTGCTACCAGTATTTTTTTTGTGTGTGTTTTTGCCTTTTCTAGGGCCGCACTCACGGCATATGGAGGTTCCCAGGCTAGGGGTCTAACAGGAGCTGTTAGCCGCCAGCCTACACTACAGCCACAGCAACGTGGGATCCGAGCCGCGTCTGCGACCTACATCACAGCTCATGGCAACGCCGGATCCTTAACCCACTGAGCAAGGCCAGGGATCGAACCAGCAACCTCATGGCTCCTAGTCAGATTCGTTAACCACTCAGTCACGACGAGAACTCCAAAGTGCTAAAAGTATTAACAAATACTCAATTTGATATCAACATGTATGGCAGTAATTGTTTTCCAAAGTTTAGCAAAGGGAACAACTGCTTGCACTGTATATCATAAAAGATATTGCCAAAAAGTTTCTATGTTCCAAAATATCTTGACTATTGTTTTAGATTTTTTTTTTTTTTAATCAGAGATTATGTTGGGCCAAGGCATTGTGCTTCCAAGAGTCTTGCTTTTGCAATACAGATAAACTTTAGAAGAGGCTTCATAGTGTGTGGAGAGTCTGTGAGCTAACCAGTATACATGAAAGAAAAGCTGATTGAGATGCTGTGGGGTGGGGATAGAAGGGAATGCTGAACTTCTGGAGGCAGCCGGATGACAGTGGGGCCTGCCTGAGGGAGGACCTGTATTAAAGGTAGGAAGGGAAATTAAAAAGCAGCCAAATTAATATCCTGTTTTGCTTCTTTGGCTAGCCACAGCCTACAGAACAAATCCAGCCCACCCCTTGTGTTTGTAATTAAAGTTTTATTGAAACATAACCACGCTAATTCACTTACTGTCTATGGTAGCTTTTGTAATAGCAATGGGAGAGGAGGGTAGCTGTGACCTGATGTCTGACAGAGACCTTATGGCTGACACAGGCTGAACTACTTGGCGCTTGACCCTGTACAGAAAAAGTTTTCTTCAGCTTGCAGTAGAGCAAACCCATAGTCTGGTTATACTACTTAAAAAATAATGAGGGGAGTTCCCACTGTGGCTTAGTGGTAATGAACATGACTAGTAACCATGAGGATGTGGGTTCGATCCTTTGCCTCACTCAGTGGGTTAAGAACCTGGCATTGCCATAAACTGTGGTGTAGGTTGCATATGTGGCTTGGATCCACGTTGCTGTGGTTATGGTGTAGGCTAACAGCTGTAGCTCTGAGTCATTTGACCCGTGGCCTGGGAACTTCCATATGCCACATGTGTGGCCCTTCAAAAAAAAAAAAAGATCTAAGTTTAATAAAAGAAGGCATGTATTTATTTGTATTGTTCACATGGAACTATATCTTACTTTTTATTTCCAATGTAAGTGGCATCCATCCTCACTCTCTCTAGTTATTTTCTTAGCTTATTCAAGTAGGCCCAAGGATTTGCTGAATACTTTAAATGATTATCATTTTTAAATGTTATGATGCATTTATATAATGTTTCCTACTATTAACTGAAATGATTACATAATGAGAAAAATCTACAAGCTGGGCTATTTCTACTTTTTTTTTTGTCTTTTGTCCTTTTAGGGCTGCACCTGTGGCATATAGAGGTTCCCAGGCTAGGGGTCTAATTGGAGCTATGGCTGCCAGCCTATGCCAGAGCCACAGCAATGCCAGATCTGAGCAATGGGAGAGGAGGGTACACCTACACCACAGCTCACGGCAATGCCAGATCCTCAACCCACTGAGCAAGGCCAGGGATTGAACCCGCAAACTCATGGTTCCTAGTTGGATTCATTTCCACAGCATTAACGATGGGAACTCCTATTTATACTTTTAATGAATGAAAACCATAACTAAAATTTTTAATTAAACATTTTAAAATTTAGTTGATTCACAATAGTACACTGGTTTCAGGTATGCAACATAGTGATTCAATATTATAGGCTATACTCTTTGTAAAGTTATTATAAAATATGATCCAGCATTCCCACCCCTGGGCAAATATCTGGACAAAACTTCCATTCAAAAAGATACATTTACCCATATGTTCATAGCAGCACTATTCCCAATTGCCAAGACATGGAAACAACCTAAATGTCCATCAATAGATGAATGGATTAAGAAGATGTGGTACCTGTATACAATGGAATACCACTCAGCCATAAAAATGGAAAAAATAATGCCATTTGCAGTAACTTGGATGGAACTAGAGATTCTCATATTAAGCAAAGTATGTCAGAAAGAGAAAGACAACCACCACATGATATCACTTTTATGTGGAATCTAAACTATGGCACAGATTATCCTATCTCCAAAACAGAAACAGATCATGGGCATGGAGAGCAGACTTGTGGTTGCCGGGAAGGTGGGGGAAGTGAGATGGATGCAGAGTTTGAGGTTGGTAGATGCAAACTATTATTTGGAATGGATGAGCAACGGGGTCCTACTGTACAGCACAGGGAACTATGTCCAATCTCTTGGGGTAAAACGTGATGGAAAATGGTATGAGGAAAAGATTGTATATATATGTATAACTGGGTCACTATGCTGTACAGAAGAAATTGACACACCACTGTAAATCAACTATACTCTAATAAAAAATATTGAGTATCATCTCTGAGTTGTACATTACATCCTTGTAACACTTATTTTATATGTAGTAGTTTTACCTCTTAATCCATTAACCTATCTTGTCCCTCCCCCCATCACACTCCCCTCTGGTAGTTTGTCCTCTGTATCTGTTTCTGTTTTGTTATACTCATTTGTTTGTTTTATTTTTTGGATCCAACATATAATTGAAAACATCCAGTATTTGTCTTTGCCTGATTTACTTCACCAAGCATAAATCATAACTAAATGTTATTCTCGACCTGAAAACGCAAGACTCAGATTCAGGTTGATATCTGCTATTGCTAAATTAATTTTAGAGCATTTTAAAACATTCAAAGTAATATATGTGCCAGAATATAGGCCAGTGGACCATCTGTTTACTTCTTCTGTAAAGCATTTATTTGAGGTAGGTAAATACTGGGCTAGAGGCTGGGCATGCAGAGATGTAGATAAAACCCTTTCCCGTAAGATAGTCACCGCGGAGTATGGTGACAACACGCGGTAAGCTGCATAACAGAGGCTGTTTCACCGTGAGCAGCCTGGATCTTCTGTGGATCAGGTGAATCCCATGGTGTTCACAGAGTGGGCTGCTTATTCAGGAAGTTGTGGGTTTGAATCTTGCCTTTGCAACCTCTAGGTATGTAACTTTGGGCAAGTTTCTTAGTTTCTCTTGTCTCCTTCCATGTGAAATGCGGCTAATATAGGGTTGTGAATATTGTATAATATTCAACTTAAGGAGTTTATCACATTCATGAATTAGATTAAGAATGCAAAACAAGGAGTTCTCTTGTGTGTGGCACAATGAGTTAGGGATCTGGCATTGTCACTGCAGAGGCTTGGGTTGCTGCTTGGGCACAGGTTCAATCCCCAGCCCAGGTGCAGCCAAATGAAAGAACAATAAATTCCAAACAAGCTGGCTATTCATATACCAATTATTATTGCTAAACTGTAGACATCTCATTTTTTCCCCTCTTATTTTGTGTTTAATCAGTGAGTATTGTCATCATCTGACTTTGTTTTAGAGTCGTAAGAACTGCATATAATAGCGGACACAATAAACTGACTTTTTGTTTTGTTTTGGTTGTAGAGAACTTTTTTCTTAACATTGAACAAACTGAAGAAGCAATGGCTCATAGTCCATGTCTGGTTAAAAAAAAAAAAAAATAGCTACACTCAACTACCAGCCAAAACCATCACATCCTGTGATTTGACTACAGTCCAGTTATCGACACAGAAAAGAAACCGACAAAAAAAAAGAAAAAACACTGTCTTAATAAACCATTAAATCAATGTCAAAGAACATATGGAAAACCACATCCATAAGGCCACTAGAATCAGAACAAATTGAAATCTATTAAAAAATGCGTTGCCTAAAACTTGTCATCATTTATTGTCTTTATATATAGAACAGGCAGAATGGTGTATGAAAAAAGAGCAATTAAATGCCACCTACATCACTTACCAATAAGTATTGGTGATTTCCTACTTGCCCAGAATTGCTTCCTCCATAGTCCTCCTTTGGTAAACTCTGCATCCCACCCATGCTCACTACACTGTGTGAGGGAAAAACAACAACAACAACAACAAAAAACCCTGCCTCCTGATTGGTTCATAGGGACACATGTGACCAAAGACAGACCTATTAGTCCTTCCTGGGATTGTTTCACGGGCTTTGAGAAAAGACAGGTTGTCTTCTTCAACTAGAAGATTAGAACTGGCAATTTTGTCTCTCTGAGAAATACATCCAGGCAGTAACAAGCCAAGAGCGTGCGAGCCTTAGGGACTACTCTAACCCCATGAAAAAAGCCCTGAACAATATCACACCCAGAAAAAGCAGAACCGAGGCAGAAGGACAGCCAGAGTAATGTCGTTCATAAAAGATTAACTCCAAAGACATGGGATTTTGATAACACAATAGGTCACGGGGTGGGCCTAACCGAGATGGTCTCAGATTATTTGTCCTATGTAATTATAATAATGTCCCATCCACTCTCAAACAAGACCTGGTTTGGAATAACTTCTTCCCGCTTAGAGCTCAGTATCTGACTCTTACACACACTAAATACAGCAGTAACTTTTTTTTTCCCTGCACATTTGGGGTTTGGCTTGAACAAAAGGACCACCAGGAAAATTGTTAGGAAGCATTAGGTGATGTGAAGCTTTGAATTTTCATTAGTGTTATTCCTTTGCAAGTGTGGAGTCGGGGTAATCTAGTATAAATTGAATATAAATATACTTTTAGTTTTTACATTTATTGAAGCCAAATTAACAGGAGAAAGAGAGAACATGCCTAACACTTCCCACACCAGAAAATAAAATGTACCTTCAGAGCCTTACATAAAGATCATCATGGTTTTATGAGACGTGAGAAGTGGCAAAAGAATTACTTTTGATCGTATTTCGTATGCTGATTATTTTCAAAGTGCTTGCTGAAAAATAAATCATGTACATTGTTATACATAAGACAATACCACCCTCAATACCTGTGCCGTGCCGGACATTCCAGAGGAAGAAGAGCAGCCCTACATCACAAAGGCATCCTGGTAAGTACACACCCGGATGCTATAGCCTATGTAAATGTTTAAAAAAACCTAATTATTTGCTAATAATTACTCTAAAAAGCCATCCTACTAGTGGAAACTATGCATGTCTTATTTTCTATTGGCAGCCAAGGTTAACATATTGATTTTGGACTTTGATGGTCAATGCAATACACGTTTATGCAAATAGTATGATTATGTAGGTTTTAGATTACTTTGAGGTGAGAAAAGACGTAGTTTTAATCTGACCTTTCAAGAGATGACAATCCAAATAAGGAAGAAACTAATGTGTACAAGGGCACTCACTGACTTCAGTCATTGCTACAGCAGTGCTTCAGTCTCTGCGTGAGTCAGTTTCAAAGGGTGTCTATTTCACAGTAGGTTTGCCACATACACATTTTGCGTGTTCTCCACCTAATTATGAAACTAGATGATTGAAAGACCCTCCAGTACATAAGTCTATATTTCTTTCACTAGTCATGAACTAGGTGAATTCTCATTTTCTCCTCTAGCTTTGCATTAAATTGCCCGAGTAAGAAGCAGTCTTGTTTTAAACAAGAACTTTGATGGCCAGTCTTCACTTATAATGAAGCTTAACAGTTAAGACAAAATACCAAAGCCGCATTTGGAGACTTATTTGCCAAACACTTTGATCTGTGGTTTTCTAGTTCAAATGGATAGAGAAAGCTTTGTCACACACTTCATTTCAGATTATTTCAGTTATGCTTGTATCAGTGTGTGACAGAGGAGGGCACGACTCACAGGACAGTAAATATGAGTCATCAGACCCATTCTGGTCATATAAATGTCGATACCAGAGGTGTCCGGAGGGACAAATCATAGGCCCCTAATTTCCTGTAACTCACATAGCTAGGTTATTGCTGTTCACCTTCCACAATTATTCAGCTATTTAAATGGTTGCCAATGAAATAAATTAGCTATGAACTGAACATATTTAATTACTTTTTTCTGTCATTGGAAAAACTGATTTTCATCAAGGGAAATTAGACTTTCAAGAGCAATAAACGAGGAAGGAATAGAATGATCTTTGCCAGAGTCGTCCCAAATAAACATATGAAAAATTGTCCCAGCTTATGTGACTGTTGAATATTAAATGAGTGGAGGTAAGATCATTATCTTTTAATAAAAGAAATTGGTGTCGGTATGTGTATGTGACAGATGGCAAGTTGAATTGGCACCACCAAGCGAGGCTAGCTTATCCTCCAGCAGAGGTATGAACAACATGTCCCAGGTTTTGACAGCCTTATTCCTATTCCTCATTTAATATGGACCCCAGAGCACTCATTTTAGTACAAAAAAACTCCCTTTCCTTCCTCTCTGGCAAAAAAAAAAAAAAAAAAAAGCCACTGAAAACTCAATTCAATTTGCTCCTCACTCCCCATATCCAAACCCATCCTCAAGTCAGTCATAGGTGACGATGGATCTAGATCGCCTGCCCCAGTACTGGCTCTCTCAGAAAGATTTGGCAGGCTGAGAAAACCATTAAACCAACTAGATAAATCTATCATTTTAATGAAAAAAAAAAATTACAAGCAAATGGAAGCCATGCTGTGCACTGAGATGTAGGTGGCTAGAAATAGCTTGATGGTTCACACCATTTCTCACTGGAAGGGAGGACATAATAAATTAATAAATAGGGCAAGTTGATAAACAGTGACCCCATCGCACTTCCCTCGTGGTTAAATTATGCATTCCTCTGCCACAGGATACAACCAAGAGATCTCTGCAGCTACGAAAAATTAAACAGGCCTATTAAAACTTTCAGGAGCTTATTCTAGCAAAAATCGATTGGAATCTGGCCATGCCAAACCGGAAGTGGTTACAAGCACTCCACCCACAGAAACTTGGAAGAGACTTTTATAGCAAAAAGGAAGAAGTAAAGAAATCATTGATTGGCTATGTCTTAAAGCCCAGTTGGCAGTTTGTGATTCGTTATCCTTAGTTTTGATTTCATAACCCAGAGGTATTCACAGGCTTAGGTTTGGGTTTGATGACATAGGCTGCCCAGGCATTAGAGCCACCGTGGTCTCGTGGCCTCTGTGACACTAGAGTTTAGCACAGTTAAGCTGAACTCAGTCATGCCTCTAAAGCCCCTTTCTTGCACATACTTTGAATCTTGTAAATGGGTTATTTCCTGGGCAAGAAATACCTGTTTTGGATTTTAATCTACTCCCTGTCCAGATTCTGTCTCTAAGAAGTAATGGCTATCAAAGGGACAGATGGGCTTAGGGTTGTCCCCCTATACTGTGGCAAGTTTTCTTCTGCAGTTTAACTCTGCCAGCCTCTTTTTCATTCACCACTTGCCTAGAGGAAGATATGCATATCTGGTGGGTGGATTTGCATATTGCAATCTGGGACTTTGAGAGGAAGACCCTATCACACACAGATGGCTCCTTTTCTCCTTTCTTTTGGGGAGTGAGCTGTCTCTCTGGAGAATGTGAGTTGTGCTGTGGATCCTCCAGGGGTGGGCTCCAGGTATGGCTGCAAGGAAGGGTAGTAGCTGATCTCTGGGCATGCAGTGCTGACCGCCTGAGTCTGGACGTATGGTACTAGGAAGCCCAGATTTCTGCAAATAAAAGTTCTATTCTCTAATATCTGCTTTATCAAACATTAATGTGGTCTTTTGGCTCTTAGACCAATGTTTATATTTTTGTCCTCTTTTTTTTTTTTTGTCTTTTTGCTTTTTCTAGGGCCGCACTCGTGGCATATGTAGGTTTCAGGATAGGGGTCTAATCAGAACTGTAGCTGCCAACCTACACCACAGCCACAGCAGTGCGGGATCCGAGCCGCGTCTGCAACCTACACCACAGCTCATGGCAACGCCAGATCCTTAACCCACTGAGCAAGGCCAGGGATCGAACCCGCAACCTCATGGTTCCTGGTCGGATTGGTTGACCACTGAGCCACGATGGGAACTCCTATTTTTGTCTTATTTCTAAATTGATTTAGAACTTGGATAAGAAATCAGGACATTATTTACTGGATGTTTCTTAAAGTGCTGAATAAGGGCTGTTGTGGATGCCCTGGATTTTTAGCCCTTCTGAGAGTGGTCAAATGGTGTCATTCCTCCTGCTAAAACAGTAGACATAGACTCCAAAGATTTGGGCTGATGGTTGGCCAACTTGATTTCTCATTCTGGCTCAAATCTGTGAAAGTCTAGAGAAAAATCGGGCACCTGCTTTTCTCAGTTCCATTTACGATTCAGTCAACCCCAGAGAAAGTGAATCAATAGCGACTGTCTCGAAGACTGGCTCTGGTCTGCCTTAGGGAGCAGAGGTCAGAGGCGATGGGCGGGGTGGGGGGCGACACATTTGTTCAAACACACAAGAGCCTCCCTGGACAGATCAGACTTCTCAAGCGCAGAGAATATTTGCTTCACTCCCAATTGCTCAGGCCCACAATTTCCACGCTGCTTTTTTGGGCGTAGATTAGCTGTATCCTCAGTGAGGATTCTGTGAGGGTATCAGCCTTCTCAAATGTATTAAAGCTCTATTTTACGCACCCCCCCCATACAAAACATAGCTATCTCTTCTATCCCAATCTTATCAAGTGACTTGCAGTAGTTTTTTCAGAATCCACATATTCACGAAACAGGCTGACGTCTGGTTATAAATTTGAGATAAATGTGGCAAATAACATCCGCTAAGCTCTATATGGGCTCTAGAACAAAAAGAGACTCTTCCACAGAAGTCAAATATTAGTGGCTTTGTTAATTCTATGATTTTATATAATGCATATTATTAAAACCCTAGCATCTTCCAGTTTTTGAAGGTTTCTATCTTTGAATCACTTGAGTCACCATAATTTCAAAATCTTCTCTCCCTGTCATCGCCCTGGTGGTTTAGTTTCTGCAAAGGAATGACTTTAGCCCTTGGATAGAAAGCTTTTTTTATTCTTACTGAACCAGCCCTACCCCCAGGAGATAGAGACTTAGAGCACAGAACTGATACTGTCTTCTTATTGCGTATAGAAAGTGTACTGATTTTATAAGAAACTGGATTTCCATGGAGGGTAAAAGAAAAACCGAATTCCAGTTTATAACTTCATGAGGGAATTTTGGTAAATTTTCACAGGGTCCAAAAAAATTGAGTTCTGAACTTAAGTGTATTTGCAGGATGTTTCTTTAACTTGGCTCTTGATTTCTGGGAATCCTTAATGGCTCTTACCTGCTTGACTTTCTCTCTGTGCTCTCATATGCGCTTTTGCCTTCAGTAAGGTTGACAATCAATGCGAAATGCAGCTGTATCTGGAAGCTTAGGTCCCAAATCCAGTGCAAGAGCTTTCAATATAATCTAACCAAGAAGCGAGGTTTGTCCAGGGCCCAGTACTTGCTCTGAGATGTATCTAAGTAATACTAGCCCTACCTGCAGTTAACAGTGATTTAAAAGAACAATGATTTACTTTTTATTTTAATTTATTTTTTTAGTACCCCTCCCCCCCCACCCCACAGCATGTGGATGTTCCTAGGCCAGGGATCGAACCTGCAGCACAGCAGTGATCTGAGCCACAGCAGTGACAATGCCGGATCCTTAGGCCACGGTACTACCAGGGAACTCCTTATTTCAACATCTTCAAGAATTTTTAAGGGGAGCCAAAATGTATGCTATGGAAAGCAGTTTTCAAGATCTATAAGCTCATCTCATAGTCCTGACATCTTACATCTTCCCTAAATCCTCTCACATTTCAGTCTTCCAATTCTCAATGATGATGATAATGATGACCACAATGCAAATAATGGGAATACTATTTATTTACCAGGTGTTCATTCTGTACCATATATTGTTCTCAGTGCTTTACACGTGTTAAACTGTATAATTATGACCTGAAGACAATTCTGGATCTGTCCTACTGTCTTGCTCTTTCTCCCTTTCTCTACTGTTCTTTCCCAGGCCTCTCTCAATATTATCTAGCCTGATAGAGTTTCTGGCTATTTTTTTAAATTATTATTTCTCATCACTTCTCTTTTTAACTATTATCCATATTCCTTTATCACAAAAGAGTCAAACAAGGCTGTTCAGAGCTGAGTTCTCCAATAGATGAAAAGGGCTGGAGGGAGGGAGAAAGATTTGTCGCTGATTGGGGTTACACAGACTTTAACATATTCAGGTTTTACTTAACTGTAATTGACCTGCCCAATGTACACAATATTTTGGGACATATTTTAAATAAATATATCAGTTTTCAATAAGTATATTCCTAAGTCCATTGGAACATGATATTAAGATCATTTCTTAAACTACTTTTTCAATATACTGGGGTTATGAACCCTTATGAGACTGATGGAACTATAAGTCTTTATAGAAAATGATGGATGATGGTGTAGGTACATCTATTTATGCTCTTTTCTCGATTGAAATGGAAACGCATGTTATGTATATGAAATGTATCATGTACAAATGTATGGTTTCTTTGATTCTTTTCATTTTTCATGTAAAGTTCATTACTACTGAGAAAAGAAAGAAATAGATATAATTGGACACAACAACAGGAAGGGACATGTTAATTCTAATCTAAACTTTAATGACAAAGCTATTGCTGTTTGGCATGAATACAGCTTTGAAATCGTAGCACGATCTCTGATATGACAATGATGAAATTGTTTTAGAAACCCAATCAATTTTGACTTTTAGTTTTAATGGCAATATAGTGCTGAAATCCCTGACTCATGAAGGTGTGTTACAGAAAACAGATTCTGGGCTCCCATTGCTAACGAGGCTATATAGGTTTGTGTCAAAGAAAACCATCCCAGATTGAAATTATGTCCTAACATTTATTTGTTCAGAGGTGACTGAGGTCTAATTTGGCAATGTCTTTGCCATTGATGGCTTCATCAGCAAGAAAATCATTGTGAATCCATGTTTCAATGTTTAGGTTGTCTGAGATAAAGTAATGCTTTGAAAGCATTCTGCCTTAGTCCAAGTATCAGAAGACTTCTCTCTGTAGCCTAAATGAATGATGCTTTGTGTATCTCAATCATTTGAAGTTCCAGAAAGCTTTGCAAAGTTGTCTCCTCCAGTCTCTTCTTCCAAAATGGCAGATTAACCACATGAATTTATAGATTTTTTAAATAGTACCACGACGGGTACTATTTACATGGCCTTGAACCAAAAGATTTACCTCACTTATGAAGCCACATGTGTCCATAGTTTGATGGAATCATCAGTGAATCTGTCCTTGGAAAAGCAATAAATGGCTCAAAGATTGTTCTCTGAAAAGTCAGTATATTTTGTGCAATAGAGAAGGACACTGCATTCAGTACGTATTTCCTTACAAAAATTCTCAGAATAATGGGAATTCAAAGGTCAGCTGGATTAACTGAGACCCTGCCTGCCAGTAGATAAAATATTATCTGATTTTTGAAGAGTTTATTTAGAGCCAGTGCATGCAAACATGAAACATCAATGATCACAATGAATGATATCACTATTGTTACATCTTTTGTGTCCTGATGAGGTGGCAACGTGGCCAGTTATTCCATGATCATCCTCACCCTATTAAATATAAATATATATGATAACTACTGGAGAATTGCTTCTTCTGAGTTGTTTCTTTGCTTCAAGCATTAGATCAGCAATATATGCATGACTAATAGCTTCATCAAGTTCTTTTAAAAAATCTGGGGCTTCTTTTATCTGCAAGCTAACCCTCTAAAAAACTTCAAGTTGATATTGTGATGGATCCAAATGTTGGGAAAATAATTTTAAATCAAGCTTTAAACAAACAAAAAGAAATTCACTGCCAGGTATACTCGACAATGAACAGACTTTGGTTTATTATTTTCTCTTCAGGACTTTTGATGAGAAGCTGATACATGAGAAGTTATTTTCAACTATGTGCTAAGTCATATGTGGTAATAAAAGAAAGCTAGATTTACCTTAAGTTTTACTCAACTCTAGTAGGAGAATAATGGCTATGTCCCAATCTCTGGTACCTTGACTATGTTACTTGACATGGCTTTGGGACTTCACAGTTATAGCTAAGTTATAGAACTTGAGATAGGTGACCCCACACTGCTTAGGTGGGCCCACTGTGGGGACAGGGATCATTAAGTAGGGAAGGGAGGCAAAAGGAGATGCAGAGCCAGAGATATGAAGGTGCTACACTGCCAGCTTTAGCAATGGAGGAAGAGGCCACCGATTAAGTAATGGAGGTAGCTTCTAGATGAGGAAAAGGCAACCAAACAGATTCTCCTCCAGCTCTGCTGACACTGGCTTTTAGCCAAGTAGGACCCATTTCAGATTTTTCATCTCCTGAATTGGAAGGTAATAAATTCGTGCTGCTTTAAGCCATGAAATTTGTGTTAATTTGCTATAGCGGCAATAGAAAACTAGTATATTGGCTTTTTGAAACAAAAAGTCTTTCATGTATAAGCTATGCCTTAGAGTAAGTACATAAAGGCAAAGTTCTATAATCACAATTCATTGGTTGTTTACTTAAAATCCTACCAACAGAAAACTAGTCCAGAAAAAAAAAAGGTAATAATGATTTTGAAGAAATGACAATGAAGGGTAACATTCCATGTAGTACCCAGTACTTCTGGAAATAAAAATGCCTGCATATATGACTTATATCTAAAGTCATATATGGAATTGGGACTGGTCTATTTCTGGGTTTTGTAAATAACTGCTAAAGCAGTAAGACGCAAATAGCATCTACTCTGAATCAGTCATTCTACTAAGTAATGCATATGTATTTGTGGAAATACAATTGATCCTTGAACAACACAGGTTTGATCTGTGCATGTGCACTTATATTCATATTTTTTTCAACAAACACTTCAGTACTACACCATCTCATCCATGGTTGGTTGAATCTGAAGATGCAGAATCTCCATAGGGAGGAACCAAAGATGAGGGCAGACTACAAGTAATACACAGATTTTCAACTGTGTGGGGTTGGAGCCCTAATCCCACATTATTCAAGTGATCAACTATTATATATATATAATATACACTTATATATATGGTACATAAATACATATATACTTAATACAGATATAAAAATTTAATTCTCACTACAACTATTTAAATTAGTTCCATTCTCATTTCATGAATTAATTTATCCAAAAGATATTTATTAACCACCTAACGTGTTTCAGGCCCTGTGCAATGAATAGGATCTTCATACTAGTTACTTTTGATGAAGGTAATATAAAATTTAGAGCAAAAGTAATTGAGGTCCAAAAGAAAAGAAAAGAAAAGAAAGACTAAGTAATGAAATCCAATCACCAAAGCCAAGAAATTTTCATTCTGGAAAATAAAAGTAGAATCATTTTTATACTCCTTTGCTTTTGGTTTTTCTCTACTTATCTGTTCTTGACTCAGCAGCCAAAAAATTACCTCAAGCATTGGACAGTACCACCCCTGCCCAGACACTTCTTTCTTTGTCAATATCCTCAATTTTCAGGATTAACTAATTTGCCACCTATGGCTTATTTTATCCCTTTACGTAAGTTTGATCAAACTTGTATTCTTTCATAGTATTCCTGTCTTTAATTCTTTAATTACTTTTAATTTTGCACCTAGTTTATAGCGATTTACTTAATGCACGCTCTCCCCCTGGAGTTTCATAAAGACTGGAACAAGTTCTGCTTATTTGTTCCTTTATCCTCAGTCCACTTTACCAACTGACTGGTAGAGCGCATGGCTCTTATCATTTGCTTGAAATATGTTTGTTGGACAAATGTAGATATGAACATTTAAACATTGGTATAGGGCATGCACCTGCCAACAAAGTTGGGTACTGGAGCTCTCTTACAGTGGCAGGCATTGACTCTGGGGTGTTGAAATGGGGGGAAGTGGTGTGAGAGTTGAGAGACCGGCTTGTGTAGCCGAGGTGTCAACATAGGAACTTGTGGAACTCAGGAGGTGAGGGTTAACAACCAGGAAAGAACTGTGTCCGTATTTTAACAACCAATATACCAGCTGACTATCAGCATGAAGATATGGATAAAACAGAGCAACATCTTAACTTCTTCCTTCAAAGCTTATAATTCTAAGGCTCTTTAAAATCTGAACTGATTCAATCATACAGTTTTGCATCACGTCAGGCTCAAACAGCTTGAACACAGAGTGCAAAAATCAAGTTGACTGCCACTTAGATTTATTTTTATAACATATTTCCAAAGTTTCCTTAATTTTTAACCAAAATATGATCTTTATTCTAGTAAAAACATCATATGCATGTAAATAACTTACTATATTTAGATAAACATGGTTTAATTTTTTTATATTTAAAAAAATTCAGTAGAAAGCTTTTTTCCTGTTTTAAACTATTTCAAAAATTCATAGTTTTTAAAATATGATTCAAATAAAACTTGTTAAAGCCTTTTATGATTATTGGAACCTTGCTTCTGTGCAACACACCAGCTGTGGCCAAACTCTTTGCCAACCACTGAGCAATGCCAACAGTTGTCTTTTGAAATAAGAACCTGGACATACACCAAATTAGAGAAGGTAAAATTTTAGGAAACTTTCATAGAATACAAAACTTACCACATATATTTTCTAAAAACTTTTTGATAAATTTTAATGTTTTGATAATATTAAATACTTTAATTGAAACTAATATGATAGCTTTGAAAATTTTAAGAGCTATTCATTGTTAGGTAGTTCCAACTGCTATTTTGTGGCACTTGTGTCCCTTTACAGTCCAATAAAATAGGTGACTTTCTAGACTGGCCATCTACCATTCTCCTCTTGCAAATACTGTTCCAATGGCCATGAAAATATCATACAATCTTTATGTATGTATCCTCTGCCTAATAGGTTTCCCTTGGAATTATTATTCTTAAGAAGTTGTTTTTTATTTTTTTTGTTAAGCATTTTTGATTCTCCAAGACAGAATTTGTCCTTTCTCCTCTGGGTTCTAGCATTACGTTGAACAAACTTTTATCTTGGTGTTTTAAAGATCACAGATCATTGTTTTACATGCCTACCTTCCATACTAAACTGAGAATTAATAAGGGCTGGGTCTATTATTTAATTATTCACATAACCCTAGAACCCACCCTAGTGCCTAAAACAGTGGATGTTTCAGTGAAAATGTGTAGCAATAAAGTCATCTACTTTATTCTTTTTTCTTACAAATCACAAACTTAGGTAATTTTAAGACAATTAAATAGGCCTTCCCTTGGGCACACTTTGGTTTTCTCTGCTATTGTTTCCTAATATTCATCAGTGCCTTTTTAGTGCTTCTATTGTTCATTTTCCCTGGTCTGTCTTGTAATTCCCTTTCTCTTAGCTGCATAACAGAAAGGTAAAATGTAATTCAAAAGACAGTCTGGTTGTTAAAACTTGTCATAAACTTGTCACCTGGCACATTTGTTCTATTTACCTTTATACAAAGCATTATGGTGCATTATTTATAATGCTTTTTCTAGCTCATCTATTAGAGGCAATTAAAACAAAAGGAGGAATAAAGCTCTGCAGCTGCTTTTACCCCTAGGACCTTCTAGGAAACGGGAACAAGATGAGTTTTGGTATTTATGAAGTTTGTTGCCTGTTAGGCCTCTTAACTGAAGCTAACACAACCTTTCACATAATCTTAATTAGATTTGATGTTTTATTTGTCTTCATTAGGAGGCAAATTAATTTTTAATTAAAAAAGAAAAGATTACTGCACCGCTGGATTATTAAAAAAAAAAAACTTTCCATTCCTTAATTCTATAAGCAAGACATAATTATAAATGACTAAGGCTTCAGGGCAATAATCTAATCTATTAAATAACTCCCTCATATGGGGAGAAAGAAAAACATTCAAATAGTTTTGAGATATTTTCTGGTTTTATACTCATGCATATCCTAGGTTAAAAAGTAAAACTCCTAACAAAGTTCTTAAGGGTGCTGGAAGCCTAGAATTTATAATAGTATCTTCTCAAACAACTGCATTTAAGTCACAAGGACTTACTAGCAGTGTGAATTTGCTGGTATTTATTCTAACTCCTCCACAATGACAACACCATATAGATCTAGACAGACCTAGATCAACAATAACTGTAGCTACGTTAACTATAAAATGGCATGTTAAATATAATGAAAACAAAAACTGAAGTTTAATCTAACTTGGAGACTGAAAAATGTGTAGCTCTCACTTCAAAGTTATCTCACCCAAGGCATAAGGGAACTAGATTGTATTGACTAAGAGCTGATCCTGAGGGACATTCATTCTCTTACACACTTGGCCTGCCAGGAACTTTGGGCACCAAGAAAAGCCCTCAGGCAGAGAAATGCAAGTGATAAAAGGCTGTAGAATGGAAGAGAGGCACTGAAACACTTAGGATGCAGGAATGCAGAGTGGGCACTGCCTCTCCCTCACCACAAAGTCCACATATATATGAATGTGTATTTGGTTTATAACTGATATTGACTTGAGACAACTAAACTCTTGTCATGGCTCTAAATCTCACCGAATATATATTTTATAATATTTATACTTATGCTCTGGCTAGAATTCATTTAAGAGACAGCTGAAAGATTTCTGAATCATAATTCATAGACTGGCTTTGCCAAAGGACTTCAAATGAAATTTGCCGTATAAAAGCTACAGGTCAGTATGGCGTTAAACCTGTAGTGATATCACAGATAGATGCATTTGATTTATTTTGATTCAACAATATTTCAAAAGAATAGTTTTTAAAACCTTTTTTCACAAATATTTTTCAATAGAAGTTTATATGTGACTCAATGATGCTAAGTCTTACAATAAAAAATACTATTTCTAGTAATAAAAGAAAGAAAAAATCAGTGTTGACTATAAATGAGATTGCCAAATGGTAAATAGCGAAATAAGATTAGTTTTGAAATGTTACTAACAAAATTTTGAAATACAGGGTTCTGTCAAAATGTATATCACAAAGTCATAAAGAACTCATCTCTTGTCTTGCTCCAGATGACCACAAGGAAATGGATAATTTATCAATTAATTCGTATGAAATTGAGATTGTTAATAGCAAACTAAAGTCAATTCACAATTTTATAGATACTAAAAAATAATGGAGTTCCCGTCGTGGCTAAGTGGTAATGAACCTGACTAGGATCCATGTAGACACAGGTTCAATCCCTGGCCTCTCTCAATGGGTTAAGGATCCAGCGTGGGGGTGAGCTGCGGTGTAGGTTGCACTTGCAGCTTGGATCTGGCATTACTGTGGCTGTGCTGCAGGCCAGCAGCTGTAGTTCCACTTTGACTCCTAGTCTGGGAACCTCCACATGCTGTGGGTGCAGTACTAAAAAGACAAACATAAAAAAGTGGAAAAAAAATGTGACATTGATTTTTTGTCCAACCTAATGCAAAAACTGCAAACATTAAACGATTTATTTTTTTATTAGGACTTCTGCTGCATGGTTGATAACCTCCTGAGTCTTTCAGGCTTGGTCATCAAGCTAAAGTGTTAGGAGAGTAAAATATAAAAATTTTCTTTTGCACATTACCACTTTTCTAGGTCAGTTAGCAATCTGGGCCAGCCATTTAATAGACAAAACTCTGGTTTCTAAAGCTACTTTAGCAAGATGCTGTATTAAGAGAGAGTCATAAATATGGATGGACTCTCAGAGAAACCTAGTCTAAATCCTGTCAGAGATGGACAAACTGGCACCTGGAAATAGTAAATGACTTTTCTTTTGCCACACAGCCGTATCTGAATTTAATCAAGATTAAACCTCTGATCTCTTAATTTCTACTAGAATGTTTTTATGCTATCACACTGCTACTTAGTCATTTTCAAGAGAAGTGACAAAAACTGGCTCCCCTATATTTTACTGCTCTGCTAGAGTGCATACAGAATTTATTAGGGAACATTAAAAAGATATTAAACCAACACCTTTGACATTGAACACTGTATATTTTGAATGACCAAAGAAACAACAGACAGTTTTATAGACTTGTTTGAACGCAAATGTTCTGCAAAGTGGGATTTAATGTTGAGGATCTACAGCCTCACTGTGACACGGCTACTTAGCTTTGGCTCTTACCCTTACGACCTTAACTGGTAAAATTTTAATCCATGTAGAGGTTATGGTCATGATACCAATAAAAAGAATGTGTGTTAAATAAATATATATTTATATATTTGTGATACTTTAGCCGTGAGTCCTAATGGTTTGACGATGACATGGAGAAAAAAATGAAGTATTAGAGTCTTTAGCATCCATCGTAATTAGTGCAGCTAAACAGAGTTAATGAAGGTGTGAGCATTATTACAGCCTTAATGAAAAATGGTCTCTACATATAGTGGGTAAGCTTATGATATATGAACCTATTATCCAATGTCAAAATCTGGGGAAGATTTGCCTAATTAAAGTAGAGGTGGTTTTGCCCCAGAGGAAAGAAGAGAAACATGGTTTTGAAAATAAATGAAGTTCTCTGTCTTGCTTAACTTTTAACTCATGAAATGGAAAATTAATTGACTTTTGACAGAATTCCTGGACTTTTGGGGGGGTCAAGTCTTTAAAAATCTTTCACTAAAAAGCACTATGTCTTCTGGGGTTGGGGGGGATGTCTTGGTGGGTAATTTGGAAAATGACACAAACAAACAAGCAAACAGCAACAACCATCTTAATATATAAAAAGCCATTTTACTAAATGCATTCACTAGGAGCTCCCGTCATGGCTCAGCAGAAATGAATCTGACTAGCACCCGTGAGGATGCAGCTTCGATCCCTGGCCTCACTCAGTGGGTAAGGATCTGGTGTTTCTGTGAGCTGTGGTGTAGGTTGGAGATCCGGCTCAGATCCTGCGGTGCTGTGGCCGCAGTGCAGGCCAGCAGCTGCAGGTCCAATTCGACCCCTGGCCTGGGAGCTTCCACATGCCTCAGGTATGGCCCTAAAAAGACCAAAAACAAAACAAAACAAAAAAGTAAATGCATTCAGTAAATGTAGGGAGTCTCCACTCAGTCCTATACTGTGTGAGGTTTCTTCTATGGCTGCTTTAACAAATGATCAGACACTGAGATTTTTAAAAACAAGCCATTATTATCTCCCAGTTCTATAAATTTCTACGATTGTTCCTGAAGTTCCTTTGGGTTTGGCTGGCTTTGATGTCCTCATTCACAAAAGGCTATGGTTTGCAGTCAGCCCAGGGACAAAATCTGCTCTTTCTGGTTGTGACAGAATTCAGTTCCCTGGGGCTGCAGGGCTGAGGCTCCTGTGGCCGTGCTGGCTGTCATCTGAGGAATCCCTGGCTCGTGGTCCCCATAATCTGCAAAGCCATCACTAGCGGGTCTAGTTCAGTGATCACCCTTGTGCCTCATCTCCCAGACTTCTCCTTCTTCCAGTCTCTCTGACCCTAGCAAGATAAAGTTTTCAGCTTTTTAAGCACTGCTATTAGTTTGTACCCACTGGGATAATCCAAGATAATTTCTCCATTTTATGGTCTATCACCTTAATGGCATTTGCAAAGTCCTTTTTTGCCATAAAAATTGTCATGGGCCCCAGGGATTTGGCCATCTTTGAGGAAGGAAGGATTCTCTATCGCCCATACATGTTTAAAAAGCGTTGCTACTAATCTAACTTTGTCAGAAGCAGTCTGCACTGCTCTCACCCAGAAACTTTGGTTCAACTATTGCCAGCTTACATGAAATGCACAAGTCAAAGAGCAGGCTGCTAGTACAGTTTTTATTTCTACATGAGCTCTAAGGGAACACCACTAGTTTTGTCTTCTTTACATCAGGCCAGACTATTAGCACATTCTATGCATTTTATTGTCAGTCACTCATTACATACATTTTTTACCAGCACATATTTGATCTTTCTCTTCCTGTTATGCATGAATTCTTTCTAAAGCGTATTCCATTAAAAAATTTAATATGTTGTCGGAGACAGTAGTTGGTCAAAAAATTGTTTCTCTTCCTGTGCTTCTTCTCACTAAGCTATTTGATGTTCTCCTTGCTCACCTTCCTGACTACATAGACACTAAAACCTGTAGAAGGAGCCTAACTCCCCACCTAAATCTTGTGGAGTAATTCGACTTTTCATGAACCCTACTCTTCCCCAAAACAGTGCATTTCATAGTGCAAAGTATTAAAATTTAGTAACATAATATTCTGTCTTCTATTGTTTGATACATTTCTGTGCATGAGAGAAGATGGGACTTTCAAATAAAATGCAAAGGCTGCCCCTCCACTAGTATAGTTCCAAGCATATAATAGCTCTTCAATAAAACTGCAGTCTGAAGTCAATTATTATCTCTTACGAGAATGCACACAGGGGTAGGGCGACAAGTGAAGGGATAACATGATGCTGACTCTTAGACCTGGAATATATGATTATCTAAGGCAGGAAAGTGATAAAGTAGCTAACAGCTATCCTTACTTCAAAAGGCAGCTGTTTGGATAAGAAAACTGAGGACAGAAGAAAATATGGGTTAACAATTTCATATCTAAAATTCCAAAGCCCTAAAAGCTCTGAAAATCAAAAATATTTCAAAGACTCATATGGTAATAATGCCTAATCAGAAATAATTTAGCCAAAGATAGAGAATAATGTAAATTTATGTATTTTTTCATAGTGTCCACTTATGTCATTTGGAGTATTTGTACTTTTTTTGACAAGCATTTTAGTGTGGTTATCACAAGTGCTGCCCAAATCCTATTAGGGTATATAGTATATGTAATGCAGTACCTTCCTAAAACTCTAAAAAATAATAATAATAAAAAATTTAAAAGGAAAAATAAAGAAGCTGAATTCTGAATTATAGCTAACCTCAAATTTTTAGGCGAGTAAACATGATGAATTTTCAACTGTATAAAACAGTAAGGGCACCCAAGAACAAAATAATGAATTAGTACTTCCAGGAAAGTTATAAATACCAAAAAAGCATTTTAAGATATGTGAAACTTAGAATTTTTAAATTCTATGTGCTTTTTAACTAGGTAATTTTTATGTATATATTCAATATGCAAGGAAGTGAGAGAGTTTTTAAAATAATAACAGATTCCCAGTTTTCGAACCACCTCTATTTCTGAGAAGTCATGCTTCCTGATCACACTAATGGAACTTTCCTTATATATTTATTGTTAGCATATGTCCACATTTTAAGCAAATGTACGAATTAAATAAAATGGTGTATAAACTATAATCATTTAATTTTGCTGGTATCATTCCATTAATTTTCAACTATTCAACTGTCTTTTATAACTACTCTAAGTACTGTTATGTTAGTGGCCTGTTCAAGAAGAATACATTCTGTGGCAAAATTTCCTATATGATAATGATTAATATTCACTGGGGATAGAGTGGTATGCAAATTACTGTATCCCCAACTTACATCAATATGTGTTCACTCCTTGTGTCAGGATTTCTAGTATCTGGGAATAGAGACTTGAGTTAACCATCAGAAAAATGAGGGTTGGACTAATTCTGCCATTTCTCTGTCCAGAGAAAGTATTTTCTGAAAGGTGAATGTAATCTCTAATGTCATCACAAGACAAAAAGACTGAAAAAGCAACGAAAATACAAGATTCTATTTAGATTTATGGAATTATAAGATAAAAGTATGTTCATTTTTTTGGCCATACCTACAGCATGTGGGAGTTCCCGGGGCCAGGGATTGAAACGTGTATCACAGCAGTGATAATGCTGTATCTTTAACTGCTAACCCCTTTATTATGTTAAAGTTGGGGAATTTTGTTCAGGAATTTGTAGGGAAATTTTATTCTATTTGAATAATAATAAGACTTAAAATGTGTTAGTGGTTTACTTTTGTCCTCTCTTCAACTTAGTAATCAAGAACAAAGTAAAAATTTACCTTTGGGGCCAAAGTACAAATATCTCAAAATAAATTTGGCAGTTTCTTGAAAAGTTAAACATGTCTTTAGTAGCAATCTTACTCCTAAATATTTATCCAACAATAACGAAACTGTATGTCTACACAAGGACTTGTACGTGAAAGTCCGCAGTGACTTTACTGGAAAACCAAAACTGGAAACCATCTGCAGGTACATCAGCAGGGGAGCTGACAAATACGTCACGCCAAATTTTGCTATAGCCACATAGTGAAAAGTTACTTAGCGATTAAAAGGAATGATCTACTGTTACTCATAACAACACAGGTAAATCTCAAAAACAGGAGGCAACATGCAAATAGTACATACTGTATGATTTAATTTTCTTAAAACCTTAAAACAAGCAAAACTAATCTTTAGTAAAAGACAGCTTTCCTGATGTCACCTGGGGCTGTGCCCGTGGGAATATGAATATTCTCTAAAGGGGTAGGATGGACTTTTTTGAGATGATGAAAATGTTCTGTATATTCATTTTCATGGTGGTTATGCAACTCTCTGTTTTTTTCATGGTGGTTATGCAAAGTCTATATATTTGTTAAACTTCAAAATTTTACAGTCAAAATGGATGTATTTAATGGCATCCATGTTATACCTTAATACAGCTCAATTAAAAAAATAATTAGAGGGATGGCTGTCTTTCAAACAGCACAGTAACTCATGGCAATGGAAAAAACTGAAGAAACTATAGTAGCTAACAATGATGGAGTTAGGAATCCATAGCTGGTTATATTAGCATTTTGAACAGGTAATTCTTAGGAAAATCTTTCACTTGGCATTCTGTACATAAGAGTAGGTAACAATTACTGACAACAGTATTTTTGAGTGCTTACGGTAGCCTCACAAAGGTTGGTACCATCACTAACTCCATTTTATGGCTGAAGAATCTGTGGGTTGGAGAGATTAAAAATTGCAAAGCTGGTATACAACAGGCCTAAGAAACCAACTCATAGCTGCTTTTTATGTAGCAGATGTTAAGAGGTTACCTGAAAAACACTAATTAAGGAAGTTGATTTTCTGCTATGTCATTCCTCCTATTGATAAAGAATAGATAGATACCATTGCTTTTTTCGGTTGTTTTTTGTTTTAAAGTAAAGAGTACTATTTCTTGGCATTCAATCTGTACATGAACCTGGATGTCTCAAAGGAAATCGGTGCCACTAATAACAGGAATAAAATAAATCCGTAACATTTATAATATTGTTACAAATTGCTGGGCTCCGTTCTAAATGATTCACTTCATTTATTCATTTAAATCTCCAACAAACCATGAGGAGGCACTATCAATTACTCACATTTTTTATGTGAGTGAACTGAGGGAAAACAAGAGTCAAAAACTTCCTTGGGGTAGCCAGCTAGTTTATCAAGATGATAACACTGCAGTGGAGTTTGGACCCAGAATCTGCACATTTAACCACTGCACTATTGGAGAGTCCTCACTGCACAGCACTGTGTGGCTGGGTCTCCCTGTACCTGGAAGTGCTACAAAGTGGGGCACCATTGTGATGTGCACATGTTCTTGTTAATTCTGTGCAAAGTGAGGGCTATGTGCACTGCTTAAGGAAAATTCAAAGACGATTAACAATTTCAATGGGATTCCATTCTGGTAGTCACCTATAACATTTATTATCTTGCTCTATGCTGTCTAGGGGAGTCTTTCATTACAATAAATGTCTTGGCATTTCCATGTTTAGCAGACATATATTTGTGCATATCCATTGCCCATAAAATGGTTTAGATATCCTTTAAATTTCCTTATTCTTAACTAATTTGCAATTAAAGTTTTCCTTATATAATTTTCAAAGTATTTGTGTAATAACAGCTGCAGAAATTATACACAGTAGGACAATGTTATCTACATTTAAAAGGAGAGAGTTTTGCAAGAGCTCTTTGAAAGGGGACCATAATTCCATGCCAGAATATTTTATTCTGGTTGGATATTAAAATGAGCCACCTAGGGCAGATAGAAGTCAGACACGTTTCTTTTGATTAAGTGAAATGCTGAAGCTAAACACTATTAAAAACATACAGAAGAGCTAGCATGCTTTAAGCACCGCCTTCATATGAGGGAAAATCCCTACATCTGAGGACAATGGGGCTCAGAAAGATTAAATAACTCATTCAAAGTTTATCATTAGTAGGTGGCAGCACTGAAATTTGAATCTAAATCTATTTCCAAAACTAATTATCCTTCCAGCTGGTCAACCTGCCTTATACAGGTCGCAGACACTGGTTGCATGTTGATTGTGTTCTTTTGAATTTACTTTGTCAAGACTGAATAAAACTATTGGATTTATCTCCAATATGTATTGGCCATTTAATGTGGAGGGTATATTTTAAAAATTAATCGATGCTGTTTACTTCACTTTCCAAATACTGGGAAAAAGGAAAGGCTGTTTCCATTCAGCTATAAAAATCTCTTTCCCCTTCAACGATATTCCCAAAGGCTTCCACCATTCCCATCATGTATTGAGTACACCCAAACAAGGTGAAATGCAACTTAGAAAATGACTGCTTATAAGCTGAAATACTTATTGCAGAATTTGTAATATTTATTTCCCATTATCTGTGTGATTTATTTATTTAAAAAAAACATTTGTTGTACACCTACAAGGCATCAGATTCTGAGCTGGGAATCAGTGATACAACAAGGAAGAAAACTGACAAGATACCAGTTCCCAGGAAGCTAATATTCAACAGGAGAAAATCTATTAATAAACAAGCAAACAAGTATACATCATCGCAGTGGGAGAGTGCTGTGGAAAACCTATCCAAGTTAAGAAAAATGAGAGTATGGGGGTTGGGAGCCTTGTCCTGGTATTTATTGAGAGTTTTCTGGAAAGGCCCCCATAACCAAATAACATTTGAGCAGAAACATGAAGTAACAGCGTGAGGAGAGTATTTCAGGAACAATGAACTGAAACTAGAAAGGTTCTAACGCAGAAGAAAGTGCACCATGGTCAAGAACCAACAAGGAGGTCAGTGTGGCCAGCGTATGATGAGCCAGAGGAGAGGGCTGGGGATTAAACAGGAGATGCAGCCACAGTCAGACCTTGTGAGGCTTGGCTGTGACCTGCTTTTTTTCTCATGATCAGATGGTTGGAATGCTCTGACTCATTCTGTAGCAGGCTCTGGGGCTCCCCTGTGGAAAAGTGTGGGGTGGGGACAGACAGAGGAAGACTAGCTGGGTGGTTACTGCCATAGTCTGGGCAAGAGATATTTTGGGCTTTACTCAGGGTGGCAGCACTGGAGGTGGAGGAGATCCACGGTACATTTGGGAGATGTCACATGTGCGGTGCCACTGTCCATCCAAGATGCAAGAGGCTGGATAATTCAGTCTGGGCTTCAGAGGAGATATAGGTTTAGAAATTTAGGATCTGAGAGACTGACTGGGTTCATCTACAGAGAAATAGGAGAGGAGATAGGGAGAAGATACAGAGATGACAAAGGGAGAGGTGAAGATGCAGACACAGACCTCAGAAGGCAGGGATAGAGGCGTGGAGTCAGTAATGGGCAGTAAGGAACAGCTGAGAAATGGCAGGAGAGCATCCTGATGGCCCAAGTGAAGCAAGGTTTTAAAGAGGGGGTGAAACACTGTCCCCAAAGGCAGTTGACAGGTCACATGACAACTGAAAATTGACTGCTAGATTTATCAACACTCAGGACACTGTGGTCTTGAAGATAACTATTGTTAAGTATTTGGAAAGAAAGCACAACTGCAGTTAGTTCAAGACTGAAGGAGAGAAGAACTCTTTTAAGGAATTTCACTGCAAATGGAAGCAGAGAAATGGGGCCATACGTAGAGGAGGTTGTGGGGTCAAGATAGTTGTGATAGAGGTCTTGGGTTTGTTGAAGAGGTTAGAAATAACGTGTTTGAATGCTAAAGGGAAAATGAATTGATAATTCAAAAGAGAGAGGAAACAACTGGGGTGTCAGGTCTCAGGGAATCTGAAATGAGAACCTGATTCTCTTTTCGGGGAATAGCTTAGGCAGCTGCTTAGACAGCCAGGTCACAGTGACGAGGAAGCCAAGCAGAGCCAACGACACAAGCTAAAGGGATGATGCTGAGCACACGGGGGTGTTCCTTTTCATTTTCTTTTGTTTCCCAAGTTCTATTGAGGATCGATATGTAAGTTTGTCCTAGTTTAAGGTATACAATACAATGATAACTCACATGTATATATTATAAAATGATTACGAAATTATTTACTTAAAATCATCAATACACAGAGTTATAGTTTTTTTTCTTGCAATGAGAACTTTCCTAGAACCTTTGAGATAACACAGTGCTGTTAACCATAGTCACCATGTTGTACATTAAATCCCAGAACTTATTTATCTCATAACTAGAGATTTATACCTTTAAACACCTTAGACTAATTCCCCTGGTTCTTCCTTCTCATCATTGCTATGTTTTCAGTGAAACTGAAAAAGATCGCTCAAGAAGGAAGGCACTATTTCCAATACCAAGACATGGAAACGACCCAAATGTCCATTGACAGATGATTGGATTAGGAAGATGTGGTATACATACACAGTGAAATAATACTCAGCCATAAAAAAGAATAAAATAATGTCATTTGCATCAACATGGATGGAATTAGAGACCCTCATACTGAGTGAAGTAAGTCAGAAGGAGAAAGATATATGATATCACTAATAACCGGAATCTAATATACTGCACAAATGAACCTTTATGCAGAAAAGAAAATCAAGGACTTGGAGAACAGACTTGCGGTTGCCAAAAGGGTGGGGGAGGGAATGGGATTGTAAGGGGGGTCTGGGGTTAATAGTTGTAGACTGTTGCCTCTGGGATGGAAAAGCAAGGAGATCCTACTGTATAGTACTGGGAACTATGTCTAACCACTTGTGATGTGTAACCCTGTCACCACGCTGTACAGCTCTGTATAATGTAAAAAAATAATAATAATTAAAAAAAAAAGAAGGAAGGCAGGGAGTTGTAAGATTTGAGGAGAGAAGTGCAAGGCAGAACTGATGAGCTAGGAGAGGGGTAGGGGAGTGGGCTGGGAAATGGAGCAAGATTGCTGGGCTGGTAATACTGGAGATGACAAGAGCGAGTAGTTTTATTTTTATCTTTTTGCTAAGAATACGGGGAGGAGAGGAAGAAAATGTTTCTAGCCCAGGTGCTTCTATTCCTGTATCGTTCTCCAACTAAAGTTTATGTTCTTTTTTAGAAGTTCAGGGTAAATGAGCACATAGTGCCTTTACTTTGAATGCATGTTTTCCATAATTGCCCTGAAAGAGTCATGAGTCCCATACACTTATCTAAATCTATTAATTTTTTGTTTCTAAACATGTATTGCTATTAGATGCTCATGAATGAGTGAAATTTTAGTGAAATCTAATTACTCTCTAGGCACTAATCCAAATTCCGATTTCTTCTATTACGACACTTTATAAAATGTGAAAGAGCCCTTCAACTTTTGTATGAACTTATAAGAACAGGTCCTTGGGGAGAGCTAGCTATCTTTACTTTCCTTTTAATACAAACAGAAAAATTAGTGTAAAAAGTGACACCAATATTTCCCAACTGGTATATATGCCTTTTTTACTATCACAAATTAATTAATTGACAGACTTGATGACAGAATCACAGAATGTTGGAACTGGAAAGGTCTTAGATATTATTGAGTATAATCCATTTAATTTATAAATGATATAGACCGACACCCAGAGAGTTTGGAAATTTGCTAATAATCTTAAATCTGCTGATGGAATTCAATAAAGATTGATTTACAATTAGCCTGGTGGCCCTTCCACTTACCACAATCTACGTCTTTAACTCTTTTCCTCTTGAATTGTGTAACAAACTATTATCAATTACATAGTTGTTCACATCATTCAATTACAAATTTGCTTGAAAATTAAAGAGCAGTATATGTCCAGTAGAGTGTTTTGTTCTGTGGATGTGACTGTATGTAGTGGGCTAAATAGCATCTCTCAAAAATTCATGTCTACCTGTAACCTCGAAATATGCCTTTATGTGGATATAGGATCTTTACAGATGTAATGTAAGGATCAAGATAAGACCATTCTGGATTTGGGTAAGCCCTGAAGCCACTGAGCGGGTCCTTATGAGAGACAAAGAAAAAAAAAAAAAGAAAAGAAAAAAGGGCGAACACAATGACACAGAGAGTTAAGTGTGACAATGGTGACACTGCAGGCAGAGATTGGAGGGATGTGTCTACAAGCCAAGGAATGCTAACGATCCCATCACCAGAAATGAGCAGAAAGCCTGGGGCTGTTCCCCCTTCAGAACTTCCAGAAGAAACTAACCCTTCAGACACCTTTGTTTTGTACTTTCAGCCTCCTGAGCTGTGAAACAATACACTTTTGTTGTTGAAAGCCATGTGGTTGGTGGTAATGTTAAGGCAGTCACAGAAAACATTAGAGAAGGGAACTTCAATGCCTATCACCTAAAAAAGCAGTAAAATAAAGGAAACAGAAAAACAAAGAAAACCCAAATCCTTAGTTTATGACTATTAGTGAGCATGAGCATGAAGCTTCCCCATTTGGTTGATAACCATGCTCCTTCTTCCTTGTAATTCACCTGAATAAACAAGGTAATTTTTGTAATTTGTAACCCCACAGTCTTCATTACAGAGACCATGTGACACAGTGCTGGGAACAGTCAATGGCCAGCCCTTCAGAATTTATTGTACATATTTCTTCGTGCCAATACTGGAGAATATTACTCTGACCATGTGTATTGCATATTGCTTGAGAAAAGTGGTAACATAAAAGCAATTACTTAATAAGAAACTGCTCTGTACCAGTGTCCATGCTAAGGGACATTACATGTTTCAGCTCATTTAATTACGAACCATTGGCATTTGTACCCACATTAGTTTCCTACAGCTATGGCAAGCTTAGTGGCTTAAAATAACAGACACTTACTGTCTCACGGTTCTGTGGGTCAGGGGTCTGGGAACAGCTTAGCTGGGTCCTTGGCTCACGGTCTCAAGGCTGCAATGAGTGTGTTGTGTTCGCTCTCCTTATTGGAGGCTCAGGGTCATTCAGGTGACTGGCAGAATCCAGTTCTTTGCAGCTGATATCCCTGCATTATTTGTTTGTTTGTTTGTTTTCTTTTGCTGTTAGTTGAGGGTCACTCAGTCACTGCCATCTGCGTTCACATGGCTACTTACTTGTATTCCAGGCCAGAGGGAGAGCTTCTCTGTGCCTCTCACTTCAAGCCTCTGACTTTATCTGCCTCTGACCCAGATTTAAAGACCTCATAAGACCAGGCCAGGTCTACTGAAGAGTCAACTACTTAGGGATCTTAAAGACACCTTTCCCAAATAACCCAACCACGAGATGCACCTCATCCTGTCTACAAGTCCTGCCCCCACTCCAGGGGAGAGGATTATGCAGGGAGTGTTCACCAAGGTGTGGGTTCTTAGGGACCACCCTACTGTGAGGAGGGAACATTTACTGATCCCTAGCACTTGCTTTCTTTCATACGTAACTCTCTTTAACTTGGATTTGAAGACTGGAAGGGGGTTCAGAGCTCACTGTCCTAATGCACCTTGGACTCCCTTGCATTTCCCATCTGCTTCAACAGTCCTCCTTAAGATGTTCAGAATACCAAAGTTACAAACAGCCCCAGTGGGCTCACATCTTTTGTTTTCACTTATTTTTAATAGAGGTGGATTGCCCTTCCTTAGGTTTTACATGACAACAGCAATATCTACAGAGAAATGTGAGTTTATTTTTTAATGAAATTAAATGATCAGAGTGGGGTAATTTGTTTTAGAGTTCTGGTAGTAGATATACAGTTATCAATTTTTAAAAAGGGTTTTCCTAGAAGCTCTAAACGAGACCTCTCAGCGTTTCCTACTGAAATAGCTGCAGAACATAAAAAAACAAAAGAAAACAAAACAAAACTCTCCAAAGCAGTATTGGGAACTTTGTCTAGGAATCCACCCAAGGGAGAGGAGAGTCCACTCCCTGCAGGGCTGAGGGACCTGCCATGAATAGTGGATGGAGTGGTTCAAGCATTCCCTGCTCATCTCTGAAACAGCATGAATGTGTCCAAATGAAAGTACATACATTTACAAAGGTGACCTATCTCTTTCCTATTTTACTGTTTGACCTTTATGTTAGCAACACAGTCTCTTCCAAAGATGAAAACCAAGTGACTACTGGTTTTTGTGTCACCCTCGGTGCTGCTTTACTGACTCTATTCCAAAATCATTTTGTCAAAGTATCTGAAAAAAAGCAAAATGGGAAAGGAGGAGATAGGGTAGTAAGGGAGAAAAAGGAGTGAGTGAGTGAGTGAGTGAGAGTGTGTGAGAGAGTGTGTGTGTGTGTGTGTGTGTGTCTCCTTGGAAATAAAGCCTCGTCAACCGTTGGGTGTAATGGAGTTCAGTGAGTCCTGATTCAACAAGCAAAGCTAAAGCATACAAAATCATAAAAATGATAGTTGGCCAGAAGTCATATTATATGAGTCCAGCAGAGCTAAGCGCGTTTTAGAATCTCAGCATATCAAGCTGCCACCGTGAGGAGTATCAGATCAGAACTCAAGTGCTCAGTGAATGGGGTCAAGGACAATTCGCATGCTCTGCTTTTAGTAAGTAGCAGGAAGGAAATGATTTTCCGTCATCAAAACATCAATAACCAGAAGAAAATCAACAAGAAGTGGAAAGTATTCCAGGAAAAACAAAGAAAGTCTTAGGGACATGATTCTAAAGATTCAGGAACCTGAACACTTAGGGGAAAAAGACAAGATAAATAATCTGAAAAGGAATGGATATATTTATAACTTGATTCACTTTGCTGTATACCTGAAACTAATACAAACAAACACTGTAAGTCAACAACAGCTAACAGATGTCTATTGATTTTATTTTTGACAACTGGACAAACCAGATTTGGAAACATTTCTAATACAGACAAATAGAGGGCTAATATTTATTGTTTTCAAAAAATTCTTTTAAATTGACAACAATGGGATAAATTAAACAGCAAATAAAGATATTATGAGGCAACAGTCAGAAGAGCAAATCCTACCAACAAGCATAAAAAGATGCTCGTCTCATTGGTAATCAAAGAAATTCACATCTAAATAACAAGAATCTATGACTTTACATAGCTCAGGATGGCAAAAATTGTCGGAAAAAATAATGCCATTGCTGGTACAGATGTGGAGTCAAGATTAATTCCTGGCAAAAATGGAAAAGTCTTAATCTTTTCTGAAGGACTGTTGATTGGAAAACACAAAATTCAAACATTTACATATAATCTTATAATTGTAAAACAAAAACAAGTAACTATGTTTATAGATGCAAATGAGTTCATAAATATCTATGCACAATTAAATGTGCATGGAGAAAAATATGCAATAATAAAAACTTTTTTATTACGTTTACATTGCAAAGAGGAAGAGGGAAAGTTAATGCGAGAAGTGATTTGGGTAAACAGTGAAAGAACTAAAGGAGAAAAGAAGAAAAAAGAAAACACTTTGAATATTTTTAAATTTACTTTTTACCTGGTTTATTTGGTTATGAATGCTTCTAATATCTCTCACCAAGATTTTTTAAAACTGTCATTTAATACTTAAGACTAAGTATTTTCATGTGTTAACTATCAATAAAAAGTAGGGAGAAAATGTATTCCAAAGTCTTAAAAGTTGTTCCCTTCTGGAAGTAAAAATTGCAATAATTTTCATTTTCTTTTTGTATATTACATATTATAATTGTGTAGTCTCCAAGTTTTTTTAAATAAGGAATATTTTTATCACAAAAGAACTTAACTGCTAAAAGCAGTTCACTCAGTTTTACATATAACCTTAAAATTAGATAATATATCTTTTTTTTGGACCATACTCACAGATATGGAAGTTCCCAGACCAGGAACTGAATCCAAGCTGCAGCAACACCCAATCTTTTAACGCACTTTGCAGGGCTGGGGATTGAACCTACATGTCTGCAGTGACCCAGTATTAACCCACTGTGCCACAGTGGAAGCTCCAGGTAAAATCTTTTTGTAGTCATTCCACATTTTGTTTAAGGAAATAAATTTTATTTTAAGATTATATCAAACAACGAATGGTTAATATATTGCCTTGAGTACCCAAGGATTCTAAATGAAGAAACTGATTGTATACAAATGATGGTAGTTGGCTATAAAAATGTTAAAACCTGGAGTTCTCTTGTGGCCCAGTGGGTTAAAGATCTGGCATTGTCACTGCCGCTGCGTGGGTCACTGCTGTGGTGCAGGTTTGAACCCTGGCTTGGGAACTTCCACATGCCAAGAGCATGGCCAAAAAGAAAAAAAAAAAGTTAAAACCTTATATTCTTTTCTTGGATGGTCAGATTTCCCCACTCAAAGGTAAATCTCATCAGTAGCTACAAGATGTCCAAACTTTTTGGATTTGAACTTGTTCTCAGTTGGAATCCTAGAGAGTGATAGCATGATTATGGAAATAAAAATACAAACTGGAAAACTGATTACTTAAATCTATGCATGCAGGAAGAAATAAAAAGAAATAACTACTGATCACAAGTGGGAGACTAATACACTTTAGTTCTTAAAACACTAGTTTTTACAGATTCTCTTTTATGCAATCCCAATGACTTCACCTCCTCTTCATCTTCAGAAATTACCTTAGGATCCAAATAGGTAACAAGCCCCCTCTTTTGAAGAAATCAACTACCGTAGGCTGACAATGTATGTTTAAAAAGCCATATATGCACATACTATCAGAACACAGAGAGTAAGATACAGAAGGAAAAATAAAGACTATTTAGATTACATTTGAAAAGAATGTTATATTTGAATATAACAGAAGCAGTATAATATTGACATTTTATTTCAGTTGAAATTTTGACTTAGAATATGTGGTATAAAGTTCTTTCACATGTAGATAAGATGATTTTGTCATTACTATACATGTATTGAGGGCAGGGACTGTCAAAGATACACTTCGGTTAAAAATAGGTTAAACAAAAAAACAGTCAAATGTTTGCTTTGGTCTGTTGTTTGGTACTGAAGCATCTGGCTACTGAAACAAATCCGTCTAGTTGGTCTTGCAACGTAATCTGGCCCTGGGACTCTGGTTCATGGCTATTTTTACTATCCCAATTTTTCACTGTGTTTTTTCCAAGAGCAAGTTTCTTTTTGGCACATAGTTGGAGAATGATGCAAAATGACCCCTTTTCTATGTCTAAAAACTTCCAAGCAAAGTAAAAATCCTCCAATAAAGTTATCTGTTGAGCATGATATTTTTTTTCCCCAGGATATTTTTTTTCCCCAGAGAACAATAGAATTATCTTTCTTTTATAAACAACAAGTAGACACAACAAGGAAATATCAGTAATATATAGAAAGAAAAACTTGCAGTCTATAGCTAGGTCTACATACACACACAGACACACACACACAGAGATGAACAGGGTAGAAAACAAAGTGATTTGTTATTGATTTGGTTAGTATAGTGAACTGATATGGAGAACTGATCCAGAGTTTTTAATGTTACAATCAGGAAAGCTAGGAAAGCTCTTAGGACTTGGGGCCTGGGATGTGGCTGAGAGGCACTATAACCAGCTAAGCTATGGTTTGTGCTTCCTATTTTTATTTTGTTTGGCTTTTAAGTAATTGACAATTAGTGAACTCCATTAGCTGTTTCTTCAGCCTGCTCTCTTAGATGTTGGTATGAATTGTGGCTCTCTTCTCGTGATCTGGAATGCCCAAGCTCCCCAACTTCTGCTGGCTTTCTCCTGGGGAACTCTGCTTCTGAAATTTATCTTTTGCCCACTACAGCCAAATATTTCATTACAGAATTGATTTTATTTCCTCTTCCATGGACACATCCCATAGATACTACCCACCCAGCATGACACCTGTTAAATAGTTCTATAAATCATTCCCCTTCTCTGCTGCTTTGCCACCATTCAAGAGAAACCTGGGGTAATTGATCCTGATGCATTCTTTCCAGAAGCTCTATCTCACCAACCAAAAGGGACTTTTCAACTGCCCCACTAAATTCTCCCAACAGTTTTCAAGTGATATATGGTAACTTATGCTTTTCCCAGGGGAAAAAGATTTCTGACAGTTTTAACTTCAGAAGAAGGAAATCTGTGACAAAGTAGCTGTAGACTCTTCTCTACTTTTCTTAATTCATCTCTGCAGCTCTTCAGCACCTCTGATTTCTCTGTGAGCTCTTTGAAGGGGTTTTCATATCCCCTTGCCTACTGTAAACCAATCATTAATGATCACCTAGATTTACTAGGCTACTAACTGATTTCCCTTAGGTCTGCCTTTCTGAGCCCAATCACAGGGCAGGTACTTCATTTCATGGTTGTCTTAAAAATAATACTGGGCACATCATCTCTCTCTCTCTCTCTCTCTCTCTCTCTCTCTCTGTGTGTGTGTGTGTGTGTGTGTGTGTGTGTGTGTGTGTGTGTGTTTGCCTGTTTTCTATCTCAAAAAGCTAAACTGGTACCACTGACTTAGTGCCCATGCCTTGAACTTCTCAATAAGCTCTTACATAGTTGACAGCCACCTTTAAGATGCAGTACATAATCCAGGTGCTTTGAAAGGAGTGGAAGGAGGTTTCTAAACTCTTATCTTCAAATCATTTGCTCTAACATTTTGCTGGAAGACCATAAATGCACTTGACATCTCAGAACCTGAGAAAGCCAATTCCTTATCATTCAACAAGCAGCAGCATGACAAGGACAATTACTCAACCAGTTTTCCAATATATTCATTTTTATCTTGTTAACTGTGACATAAACCTAAAATTATTAAGCATTCTTTAAAAAACAAACCAAACACCTTTATCAGCATGCTATGTGAAAAGCAAATCAAAGTCGGGTCCTGGGGTTAGGAAAATAGTGTTAAAAGGCTTGTTGAGATTCTCTAATTGCCTCAGAGACATCATACTGGTCTTTTAAAACAATCGAAGTAAATTAAGAATAATGAATCAGAAACTTAAGCATTACATTTTCCTAATAAGAAATACACTTAAAAACAAAGGAAAAGCCTCTCAGGGATTGACACCGAATAGAGTATATAATTAACTTCATCTGTGAGCTGAACATAAAGTATATTTGGGTTTTGAACCCATTAAGCTGAACTGCATGACTTAAAGATTACAAAACTATTAGCATGTATTACTTTTGAGGATCAAAACTTCTGGCTCTTCACATGGAAAACTTACCAAAGTACATTTGAAGTTAAAAAATCTTTTTGAGTTAGAGGATTTCTTAGCCCTAGTTCAACAAATATTTGAATTATCCTCAGCTTTACAAGGATTTTCTTTAATCAGTAGTTTGTATATAATTAGAACCAATTAAATTTCCTGAAATTTTAAAATATATTTTACAAGTTAATGAAAGATATGTTGCTTTGAGTGCAGTGTGAGTTTTGCTTAGGTATTTTTATCTTGTATAATCAATAATATAGGATTTTTAAAACATAGCTAGCAAAGGCTGTGTAATTATGATTTGATCTCTAAAGAACAGTTCTCTGTGGCTGAGGTGACAAGGCTGAGTCAATTTCAGGCAGAGTGTATGCATGAGATACTCTACGAAGAAATATTCTGTTCTCTGTGTAAAACTGTTAGGAAAAATCTTCTTGCTGAATTCATAATTTTAAAATGAACAGATTGCCCTGCTCCCCTGAATGCAAATGCATTTTAAAGCAAACTACAGTCCATGAGCCTAAACTGGTATTGCTTGTTTTTGTATCACTACGAATGCTTTCTACAGATGCACATTTATAACAGATTTGATGGTAAAGAGCACTAATTTGGGGCCTCAATTAAGTAGAATTTTATACCTCACAATGAATTATATTCTTCTCATCAGTAGACCTGTAAAAAAATAGTTCTCAATTATCATAATTATATTCTGAATTTTATCAATACAAATTTGTGAAAATTGTTTTATCTCTTGTTGTATCAGTACCAACATAATAGCCCTAATTTTGTCTGTTCATTTCCAAGATGAAAGTATTACTACCTATCCCTTTAAAGAAATAGTTTGCTTACTTTACTGTCTTAGGACAATATGAAAATCTATAGGGATGAAAAAACAAAGTTTGCAAAGTGGTTAAGAACAGCAATTTCATATTTAAATTGGGTTTGACCGAGTCCATAGTTTGTTAAATCTATGAGTCTGAATAACTCACTCACACTCACTAAACTTCAGTTAATTCTTCTGTAAACATGAGTTACTGTGATGTGCTATAAGGGGTCAATAATAGTGGTATCTATTCAACAGAGTCACTACAAAAATTAAACTGCCAGGTTTATAGAAATATCTAAATGTCTATTATAGTAAAACAAATGTTCAGACTCTTAAACTGGTTTTATAGGGAAGTTAAATTCCTGGCAACTTCCATGACCTCTGTAAACACACAAGCAGAAACTTAATCAACAGAAGGCAAATTTACTCTCACATACTTCAAGGGAAGAGTTTGAAGAGTGAGCTTTCTCTACTCAGAAATTTTTGTCAATGTGCTTGTTTTGCTTTGTCCTTGCTAATGACCAGGGCTTGGGTTGAGCAGGCTTTATGAGCAATCACATTCTGTGATTAAGTTGCAAGTTTGTCTAGCTGGGAACCTGCCAAGCAAGAGGCTTGTGGGAAGAGACCCTACAGAGTCTGAGACTTGATTCTGGCCACTTGTTCTAGAATTTTCCTCTTTATCCCCACACACAGAAGTGCCAGATGATTTTCTCATTGGAAGAGATCCAAAGTTCCGACCATCCAGTGGGAATAGACCATAGTCCTTGCTAGAATCCACTGGCTTTCACGTGCATGGACAGATTCCCCTCACCCTCACCTGCATGGAGGCCAGCCTCCTGTGGCTCTCCTAGTCTGCATGAAAAAAAAAACAGGGATATACAGCTGACTGCCCAGCAGGAAGGAAACCAAGCTTAGTGCTAAGAACTAACATCAGCACCATTACAACCACCTCATAAGGTGTCCCTTCCAAAGTGCCAAAGGACACTTTTATGCTCAAGGAGGACGACTGCCACTTCAAGAATCTGAGGAAGAAATCTGTGCTGACCCTGGTGTAGGAAGGACCGAAGTGAGGGGCTGTGGCTCCTAGAAATAGGCAACTTTTCTCATGTTTCAAAAAGGCAAAAGCAAAGGTAAGTTTCTTTTTCTTGCACCATCACATTGTGTACTCTGCATCCCTGGGGAGGAATTTTTAAAGCAATGCACTCTTAGTCACAGAATGAAACTATAACATAAAAGACTAACACAGTGGAGCCTGTTAAACTATAAATGCTTTAACCTTCGGCTCTCAATAATAATGCCTATTGGAGAAAGGTTTCCATTTTTAATTGAGTAACAGTTTATCTATTGGAAATAAAATGAACCAACAGCATTAACTTACCCAAAATATTTCACAATGACATTCCCTAACATCACAAGGTACTGTATCTTCTTAATTGTAAAGAAGATTGAAGATGTGGCTGATATGCTTTATTGAGGCTGTATTTTCCTTAGATGAATAATTTGCTTTTTATGAATATTCCAAAAGCAAATGAGAGGTCTATTTGCATACCTCATTAATGATCCCTTTTTAGCAGGAGCATGTTCCTAATTTTATATATCCATAAACATGTCTTTCCATCACCTGAATGAAAAATGATATATTTTCTGCCAGAATTTATACTTGGATACTGGTGTTTGAAAAGCATAAATTATGTGAAAGATTTTGATACTTGAGATGTTATAACAGTGATGTTACCTACAGTGTGTTCATAACTTATTGCATTCTTATTTTCTTGCTTTGGTCCTTACATTTCCATCTATATGGTTATTATTCCCTTTCTTGCCTTGTTGTTATTTATGCTTTCTCATGTGAATATAGGAGAAATGTGATACCAACAAATAATGTTTAACTTTCAGACAACTGAAAAAAAACCTTATTTTCTTTATAAAAGTAACAATTTATATTCATGAATAAGGGTTTCTCTAAATATGTTTGTGAAGTTCCCACTGTGGCTCACCAGGTTAAGAGCCTGACAGTGTCCATGAGGATACAGGTGTGATCTCTGGCCCTTACTCAGTGGGTTAAGGATCCAGCATTGCTGCAGGCTGGGGCACAGGTCTCAGATGCAGCTCAGGTCCAGTGTTGCTGTGGCTGTGGTGTAGGCCTGTAGCTGCAGCTCCAAATTGATTCCTAGCCTGAGAACTTTCATATGCCATAGGAGTGGTTGTATAAAAAAAAAAAGTGTGTTAGTCTTAAGCATACTTTTCTTTTTTACGATGTCACAACTGACCAAAAAAAAAGATAACACTCATTTAATATTTGAGCTACTATCTTCAACCTATACACCCTTAAAGAAAGAGAACAGTAACTAAGTAACTTAAATAAAATGTAATTCATTATTTTCAAAATAAGGCTAATATGAATTGCAGGAAGTAAATGGCTCTGACTTCATTTTTCTCCATACATTCACTCAAAGGATAGTTATTGAATGGCTACTATGTATTAGAGACTCAACGAGACAACAAAGATTCAGAAATGAATAAGGCAGCTCAGTCCTTATTAATTAAAATAAGATAAACAATAACTAGAGAACTGATAACATGTTATTACAGAAGTATGCATATTGGAGTGTGGGAGCACACAAGAGAAAACACTGATTTTAGGATCAAGGAAGGCTTCTTAGAAGAGGTTATAGGAACTGAGCTTCCCACAGTGAGTAAGAGCCAGCAGAGCAATGTCATTTCCTGAGGGACATGTGTGGAAATGTGGACAGCAGGACTATTTTTAGGACGTCATATACTGAATAGCAAAAGATGAGTCTGAAGGTATGGGCTGGGAATTAGAGACCTTGTATTTATCTTGGAATTCAGGATAATCTTGAGAAAGTTAAACAAGGGTATGACTACAGTGAGATTCGTTTTAATTTACATCCTTGGTGTTCTTTTATTCATCCTGGATATATTTATAGAATTCAACATGTACAAGCTCCCCCACCTGTCTTTCAAGATAAAGACAGCTACGCACAGGGTTGAAGCACTTAGCCCATTGATTACTATTTTAGTGGTAAATTTAGCCACAAAAATGTAGCCACAATTTTTCATTTTCTTAGATAAGTATTCAGTCCAAATGAACATGAGGACCTTTTCCTGGACTATCTTTTGCTTTCTAAGATAAGAGCGAGCAGTTTAATACTGTACTTAAAATAACCCATCACGGTTACAAAATGCACGGGTTCAAACTGGAATGATTTTATATATTATTGCATTAAACTTGTAGTCTATGCCAACAACAACAGCAGCAACAACAAACAACATCAAAAACAACCCAACACACACACACTACGTGTCTGCTAATCAGAAAGAAGCCTGCTAATGCCTTGCAGGTGATCATCCATCAGATGATATGTCTGTTCCAAGTGGCATCTCTTTCTGTCTGAAGGCAGAAAAGCACCACGAAAATGCCCTTTTGTACTAGCTAGCTCATATGACTGTGCTATTAGGAGACGCTTATGAATTTTTTAATGAAAAACTTTAGATGTTGCTCAGTAGTACACCTGTTAACCATTATAAATTCAACAGACATATTCTGTCAGAGGAATATAATATCATTGAACTAGTGGATACTGTATCAATCCAATTTATTCTAATACACAAGATGGCTTAGGTCCATATTTATTTATCAATCATTTATGAAGTGGGATAGAAACTTATTCCAAACACTCTACTTAAGACTTAGCCTAGACAGAATGTATTATATTACTCTGAAGAGGAGTCAGGGAAAAAGAAATCCCAATACTAGACCACTGAGAGGTATTTAGGGGGATAAATACAAATAACATAAATCAGACTGAGTCTTTATTTTTTTGCCCACATCTATGGCATATGGAAGTTCTTGGGCCACGGATCAAATCTGAGCTGCAGCTGCAACTTAATGCCACAACTGTGGCAATGACCCACTGCGAGGGGTCAGGATCGAACCACACCACAGCAGAGACAACACTAGATCCTTAACCCGCAGAGTCACAGTAGAAGCTCCCAGACTGTGGCTCTTAACTGGAGAAATGCAGTGACATGGAAAGGAAGAGGAATGAGACTCCTCTTCATTTGCTCATCAAGGTCACCCAATTCCCATCCCTTCCTTACCTGCCCTTTTATTTCTTACTCTTTATTTTGGTGTTAGACTTCTTTTGCAAAATGAAGTATTATTTTTTTTTTTTTTTTTTTTTTGTCTTTTTGCCTTACCTAGGGCTGCACCCGCGGCATATGGAGGTTCCCAGGCTAGGGGTCTAACCGGAGCTGTAGCTGCGGGCCTTCACCATAGCCACAGCAACACGGGATCCGAGCTGCATCTGCAACCTACACCACAGCTCACGGCAACGCCGGATCCTTAAACCACTGAGTAAGGCCAAGGATCGAACCGGCAACCTCATGGTTCCTAGTTGGATTCCTTAACCACTGAGCCACGACCGGAACTCTGCAAAATGAAGTATTATCGATGGTGCTCAAATCCCAGCCCTCCCGCTGCTTCTCCTCTCCTGCTCCCCACCCCCACAATCCTGAAGTTCATGTGTTTCTTTGTCATGTACTTCTCATGTGTACATATGAGAACACATAAGCACTTATCACAGTTTACTGTTGTTATGTATGTTTTAGGTCCACAGTTTTACTGTTTTATTCTTCTGCATTTTTCACTTCACTCAACATTTAAAAAATAATTGTTTTATACTAATTATAGATTTTGTGTGTGTATGTATCTCCCTTATAGACTGCCTGCCATGATTACATGTTTCCTGGAGGAAGTGACAATTCTGGGGCTCTGACTAGGAGTGGTATCTACCTAGGAGTTACCTTACTATGACAGCCACCAATTTCAATGCCAGTCTCATTCGAACTGTACTGAGTACCCAGTGGCTTTATAGTGATGACAATTCCTATGGTAATCACCTTTGGTTCAAGACAATTGCATCAATAATAATGAAATATCTGGCTAGCTGCTTGTGGAAAAATAAAACATGCCAGAGCAAAAATAAATAAAAAATGAGTCAAATTTCCAACATAAAATTTCAGTCATGAAGATGATAGAAAAAGTATAGGTGAATATTTTAATAATCTTTGGGGTTCAGAAATATTTTATCTACTTTAACAACTGAGACCATAAACTAATCATGTTTATATCTGAATTCATAAGTGAGAACAGTCATATGACACAATACTATAAAAAGAAAGTAAAAAGAAAGCTAAGGAAAGATGACATTTTTCTGAGACAAACATGCTGTACAAGGCATTGATATTTTCATTATGTAGAATTATTTACAAACTAAAAGAAAATGATTATATGTAAATAGTAATGTTAATAATGAACATGAACAAGCTGTTATTAAGGAAGAAATAAAAGCTATTGATATTTAATTAACAGGTAATCTTTTGAAAATTACAAATAAAAACTTGTGTTAATATTTTGCTTACCAGATTGGAAAACAACAAGGATTAACAAGATTAATTATACAGAGTAGAACAAATAATAAAATGTTTTTATAAAGCTGTTAATACAATTTATACTATAAAGTTCATTTAACAGTGTTTATTGGTAATCCTGGTTAAGGATATGGAGAAAAAGTACAGTACTCACAGCCAATAAAGTTGGAGATGTAAGCTGGTATAATTTATGTTCTAAAAAAATATTTTCTGACTGTTGTATAGAATGGGTTGTTAGAATTATATGCAAGTTGGGTGTATTAAGAGCTTTCATCAAATCAAACTGGAAAGAACTCAAATAGTTATGATTAGAGATTACAATTAAATTAATTGTTGTATATCAAGATAATGGGTTGCTATGAGCCATTACAAATGATACTCTGTATCAAAGACATTCTTTTTCTTCTTCTTCCTTTTTCTTTTTGCTTTTTATGTCCGCACCTACAGCATATGGAAGTTCCCAGGCTAGAAGTTGAATTGGAGCTACAGCTGCCGCCCTACACCACAGCCACAGCAATGCAGGATCCCAGCCACATCTGTGATCTACACCACAGCTCACAGCAACACCAGATTCTTAACCCACTGAGCGAGGCCAGGGATGAAACCTCAGTCCTTATGGATACTATTTGGATTCATTATCGCTGAACTGTAATGGGAAGTCCGCAAAGACATTCATTTTTAGGTGGGAAACACTGTTTACAAAAGAGGATAAGATGTAATATGCCATCTATAAATATAATTCATTATACTTAATGAATATAAATATTTAAACATATTAAAATTAATATTGCTTACCCTTCTACACTGTTGTTGGGAATGTAAACTGGAACAACCACTATGGAAAACAGTATGGAGCTTCCTCAGAAAATTAAATATATAGACTACCATATGATCCAGCAATCCCATTTCTGGGCATATATCCAAACAAAACTAGAATTCAAAAAGATACATGCACCCCTATGTTTACTGCAGCATTATTCGCAATAGCCAAGACATGGAAACAACCTAAATGTCCATTAAGAGATGAATGGATTAAGAACATGTGGTATATATACACAATGGAATACTACTCAGCCATAAAAAAGAATGAAATAATGCCATTTGCAGCAACATGTATGCAACCAGAGATTCTCATATTAAGCGAAGTCATAAAGAGAAAGATAAATACCATATGTCGTCACTTTTACATCAAATCTAAAATATGGCACAAATGAACTTATCTACAAAACAGAAACAGACTCACAGACGTAGGAAGCAGACTTGTAGTGGCCAAGGGGGAGAGGGACAGGAATGGGATGGCCTGGGAGTTTGGGGTTATTAGATGCAAACTATTACACTGAGAATAGATGGCCAGTGAGGTCCTACTGCCCAGAACATGGAACTATGTCCAATTCTTGGGATAGAACATGATGGGGCATGATATGAGAAAAAAAAAAAAATATATATATATATATATATATACATATACAGCAGAAACTGGCACATTATAAATCAATAATTTAATACAGTTAAAAAATTAACATTTCTTGTGCCATATAAATTATATAATATCCTTGACATTAAATATATAATGCATCAATGTGTGTAATCAAAAATTATATGTATACATACAAAATATTCACTGAACTAGTTTTGACATAAGAAAATGTACAAAGAAAACTGCTTTGTTTTTCTCAGGCCACTACTTCCATCACATTCCAACAGATATTCAGTGGCTTTGGATGATATTTTTGACAGATCCCATATGCGTCAGTCAGTTTGTGTCACATCAGGAAACAGACGGCACATTCAACATTGAAATAAAAAGGAGTTTAATAAGATAGTACTACAGAGAGAATGTTAAGAGTAAGGAAACCAGGAGGAGAGTGTGAAGAGCTTAGGGACACTCTGTATATGTGGTCAGAGGCAAAGTTAGGGAGGGGTTACATGGACCTTTGAGGCAGGAAAATTGTAGCCATGGAACTCAGCAGACATTACCCAGCCATACCCAGTAAAGAGGGTGTAAGTAAAACAAATACCTTGAATTCACTTTCTGAGGTCCTGCTGGTACCTTAATTCAATGGACACAATTGGAAACCAAAGGACAGGGGTCAGGGAAATGCAGTGTGCAGGGGGGTCAGGCCCCTGGGCAAGAAGCTGGGCAGGAAAGTACAAGGAATGGAACAGGGGGTACTAACAATAACCAGCATAACAGTAGTTGTCTGGCAAAATTTAGGCAAGAAAATAGTCTTCTCTTCACGTTAAAAAGTCTAGTCCAGTCTATGCAACAACTTGAGCTTACATTTGGTTTAAAGCTCCTCCCTCCCTCTCCACACATAGGGGCCATCAGTGGATTTCATCCTTGCTTTTCTCCTCCCCTCCCCTACCCACTGTGTCATCTCTGGCTTCTCCAGTGATGGGCAGGTCCTGGGGGATAAAAATGGAAATAAAGAAAACACAGACCTTTTTTCTCACATTGTTTTTTGCCTTTGCATGACTGATAAATGCTCTCTGTTCCAGCAAGAATTCAAAATAATCATTCAATGCACACAATTTGTAGAATGGTTGGGTACCAACTATCATTCACTATGCCTTTTTACACGGACCTTCTTCTGCTTCTGATGTTTTGAGATGTCCCTCAGCTTCTGCCCTTTGGTGATATCTGAATACGAGCGGCTTTATATATGGGTCACTCATCTGAGTGTCTTTTCCTCTATGTTACAACTTTAAGTTATAGAAATTTGATAGTAATGCAAATAATTCACATCCATAGAAATACAAATTGTGTCCAGTGGAATGAAGTTGATCACTGTCCTGTGGATTGTTTGTTGACAGCTTTGCATCTATTAAGAACATTCATTTTAACATTCCTGATGGGCTTATATGTTTGCCTGTTCTTTGGAATGCTTTTTAAACTAGTTGGGACCACTACTAATTCCCTCATTAGGAAGTGAGCTAAGGATTTTTTTTGGTATATATTTATATGAGTCGTGTCTTTCTTTCTTTCTTTCTTTCTTTCTTTCTTTCTTTCTTTCTTTCTTTCTTTCTTTCTTTTTCTTTCTGTCAATCTATTTAGGGCCGCACCCGTGACATATGGAGGTTAACCAGGCTAGGGGTTGAATTGGAGCTGTAGCTGCTGTCCTATGCCAGAGCCATGACAACGTGGGATCCGAGCTGCGTGTGCAACCTACACCACAGCTCAAGGCAATACTGGATCCTTAACCCACTGAGCGAGACCAGGGATTGAACCCTCAACCTCATGGATGCCAGCGGGGTTCGTTAACCTCTGAGCCATGACAGGAATGCCAAGAGTCAAGGTTTTACTTGTCTTTCTTTAAATATTCTTTAATAATACAACATAAGCCTTATTTTCTAACATCAGCTTGTCCCAGCAGGAAGCTCTCTGAGGTAGTTTCCTTTCCAGATGACTGACTTAGCCACATCTGACAGCTTCCTTGTGGCCCATGGGAATGGGCCTACCAAAGGCAGGTGGCAGCTATCAGGTGGCAGCTATCACTCCTACTCTCTCTCTTCATTTTGCTGTTCATAATAGCTCCAGATAAGCATGAATCAAAGCGGAAGATTTATTTTCATGCTTTTCTTGAAGGCACACAATTTCCCAAACCCTTCTATTTTTTTATTTGGAGTTCTTTTCTTGTGGCCTTCTTGCTTAGCTTAAGGATATTAGAAAAAGGGTGCTTTTCCCTTCTCTCAGGGAGAGTCAGACAGACACTGCAGTACTGTTTACACCATAGGAATTCCTACAATCGCCCCACCTATGTCCCATGCCCCAAATGTTTAAACATCTCTTTGATTGGTTTGCTATCATCACAGATAGAATTCCCTGTGAAGCTGGCTTTATAAGAGAAGCACACACATTTATTGAAATTGATTTCAACATGTGTGATGGGTTTTAGGACTGAGTGAGGTTTAGCTATGGATGCAATCACAGAATACTTCAACACATCTTAGGGAGAGCTCTGAAGTTGGGAAGGCTATTTAGAGCTGTCTCAATTTGACACAGGAAGGCTGGTCCTTTTAAATCCTTCATCAAGCAGTAATTGGATGTGGGTCACCCCTGGGAAAGAGGAAATAACAGCTCTTTGTTTGGCCAACCATAACTTGTGCAGAGTCACTCTGACTGTTAAAAATTGGAACATGGAGAATGAATATTTTGGTCCTGGAATAGGGATCTGGTCCTGGAGCGAGTAACCATAACTTCTAATTAATCATTTGCCAATATGTTTAAAACCGTATTAATATGTTACAATTAATTATTACTTTACTTATTTGCCTCTGTTCTCAGTATCATTGGAATTGACACCAAATATATGATAACCAGAAGTATCTCACTCAACATACAATTATGAGTATTACAGATATACAAGTGAATAGGTATATAACATTTCAATGCATACAGAGATATTTGAAAAGACTGTGGTTAAAATAATAACAGTGTGTATCTATAGGTCATGGGAAAATTTTTTGGCATTTTTTTTTTAACATATTCTTGAATTAATTTCTTTTCCTTCCTCCCTCCCTCCCTTTCTTCTCTTTTTACAGCAGCACCTGCAACACATGGAAGTTCCCAGGCTAGCAGTGAAATCAGAGCCACAGCTGAGGCCCACACACAGCTACAGCAACATCAGATCTGAGCTACACCTGCAGCTCATGCCACAGCTCATAGCAATGCCGGATCCTTAACCCACTGAGCAACGCCAGGGATCCAACCTGCATCCTCAGAAAGACAACGTTGGGTCCTTAACCCGCGGAGCCACAGTGGGAACTACAATTTCCCGAATTTTCTAAATGATAATTTCAGGAAATAAAGGCTATGAATTACAAAAACAAGCCAGTAGAAAGAATGCAAACAAGAAAAATAACACCCCCCCCCCTTTTTTGGAGCAGTCAAGATGACGGAGTAGAAAGGCGCCCACTTCATCTCCTCTCTCAAGCACACCGAAATCACAACTATCTGCAGAACAACCATCAAAAACAGCCCTGGAACCTACCAGAAAAGATCTTCTACAATTAAAGACATAACGAAGGAACCACACGGAGGCCCTATATAATCAAATCCCATAACGCACACGTGGGCGACCCACAGGCTGGAGAGTGATTATGTGGCAGAGCTTCTCCCACAAAAGGGAGAGTCCTAAGCCCCATGTCAGGCTCCCCAGGCTGGGGTCCAGCACAGGGCAGACGATTCCCTGAGCATTTGACCTTGGAGGCCAGTGGGGCTCAGTCGAAGGAGCCCCAGACTGGAAGAAATAGAGTCCCTCTTAAAGGGCACACAGAAAAAACACGGAAAAACTCACCTGCACCAGGACCCAGAGAACAAGCAGTCATTTGATAGAAGCTTGGGGCAGACCCACCTGCTGGTCTCAGAGGGTCTTCGGGAGAGACGAGGCGCCGGGAGGGCTGTGGCTCCCTAGTTAGTGAAGACACTGGCAGCAGCCAAACTTGGGGGCTCCTTCTACGAGGAAGCTGGCGCTAACGTGGGGCCCTACCTTCCACTCCTCAGAGCCAAGACCAACGCTGCTGGCAAGCCTCAAGCTAAACAACTAACTGGGGGGGTCAGCAGACCAGCCTCTTAAAGCCTAAAGAGCCCACAGCTGCCTCTGGGAACGCCCCTAGACACGCCCCGTGACGCAGCCCCGCCCTCCACAGAGCCACCGGCCTCCCTAGGAAGCCAGCATAAACCCCGCCCTCCACAGAGACAGTGGTCTCATTAGCGAGCCTGCATGAACTTCTAGATCATCCTCACCCACCAAGGGGGCAGACATCAGAAGCAAGAAACCGAGGGTCCCCAGCTCAGGCCAGCCTCTACCCTGGGACGAGGTGGACCATAGCTGGCCAACCCAAACCTCCTTCTGGACACCTGGACCGCATTCTCAGCTGTGTCAGAACAGTAGAGTTTGGTGAGCCACGGTTCCTGCAGACAGACTCCAGGAACCAGCCCTGCTGCCCGTAGGCCGGCAGTAACCCACGATCTGGCTTCACCTGCTCTTTGGGTGCATAACAGCCCCAGTCTCTTCGGGAACCTGACTCCGCCCACCAGTGAGTCAGCATCAGCCCTGCGGCCCCATCAGGAGGTTGTATCAAAGCGCGTAGTTTACTTCCATTGGCTAAAGCAACAAAACCAGAATATTCAACAGGTCTGAAATAGTCTGCAAGGTTCTGACTGATCTCATAGGATGAGCATGATTTATGTTTTATGATTTGGAGGCAATTCAAGGTTCTACCTACACTAAAATATTTCCTTTTTACTATGTTTAGTGGAATGGAAATAAAATGGGCAGAATTTCAGGTGGTACATGTGAAATTGAGCATTAATCTGGATTTGCCTTTGATGTGTGTCATCTTGATGAAAATCATGAATTCTATGTGTCCTGGGGAAAAATTACACAAACTTAAAAGATCAGATAATAAGCAATATTTTTTCTACTGTACTTGCAAGATTTTTAGATGTACAATGGATGGTGGTATGACCAAGGTTGCATTTTCTAAAAAGAATTTTAAATACACATATTATTACATGTATTATGGTTGTTGGTTATAGGAATATCTATAACGATTTCTTTGTGACATAAATGTAGCAATATTAAAATTTTACTGTGAATATTAATTTTGACATGCGTTCATACCTGACTGCATTCCACATGTGCATTCATATAATGCAAGATGCATGACAGAACATGTCCACTAAGCCTGTGTTAATGAGGTTTTGCCTCATAATTAGACATAACCATGGGAAAGACAACATTCCTTCACATAAATGCAGAGGAGCTAAAACTGAAGTCTTACATCGGGAAGACTTCTAGTGAACATCATGCTCAACAGTAATGAATTGCAACTTGGAAAAACAAAGCAAAACATTACACTAATTTTACATGACAAGAAATTTGGATAATAAAAAAAATATATAACCTGTGGCACCCAAACCACAAAAGCTTTTGTCTCATCAGTGAAAAAATGAACATACTGCAGGGAGTGACAATTATGTAGGACAATTTAAGCTATTAAACATTCTAGCTATTTAAAAACATTTAAAATATTTAAAAATGTATTTGAAGTGGTTTTGGGTAATGGCTGTGTTTTACTTAATTTTACATTTCCTTTTCTTGCTGAAATTTTAGCAATTCTTAAATATGTTTACCAGGATCTATTTGCATTCAAGTGTTTTAAGAAAAATCATAAAACAAATATTTTGATTGTTCTTTGTGGGGAAAATCAAACCACAAGCTAACATATGGATGAGCTGGCACACTGGCATCACATTGCAACTGGTGAGAGTTGACCAAAACATAGGCTTTTTGCCATGTTCTGTTTGCCTTTCCTGGAAGCAGTCAGGATTGAGCAAAAGTTATGTTTTCAATTTCTTACTAATATCCTTTGTTTTTCTAAAAATTAGTGTTGCTTCTATTTCAAATCTTGTTTTTTTATTCTCTGATTTTCTCACTTTTCTGTAATTTCTTAAAATGATTTAGTGCTTAAGTGTATTTTCCCAAAACTCCAAAAATGATGAGAGTAAGTTGTCTGGGATCCATATTATGTTTTATCCCTGTCTAAAAGTACACTGTGTGTTTTCTGAGTGAATGGTTTAAAACAGTGTAATTAGCATATTCATACATTATTGAAATTTTATGTCATAAAATGTGTTGATTAATCACAGTACTTGTCATTCATGAATTATATTATTTTACCTTTATATAATCTATAGTCAAATTTTCATTGTCATCTAAAATATTTTACATTTTAGATAATTTCATTCAGTGAGTTCTCTTTAATTTTTTAAAAAATAAAAAAAATAGAAAATTTTAAGTAAATGTAAGAGAGGAAACTTCACACTACAGTAATTTTTCAGAATTCTTGACCTCAAATATTATTAATAGTATATTATATTGATTGGGTTGAACCACAGAAGAACAGCTTTACGCCTGAAGTTATATTATAGTTATATTATTGATGAAGGGCTGCATAGTATAATGGTAACGAAGAAAATACTGGGTTACTTTTTTCTTTTTTTGGTGTCAGTGTTTGGACCCAGCTATAGAGACATCAATGTCAGTAAGAAATGCTGAATGAGAAACTGCAAACACAAAATAATGTGATCAGTGTAGTGATTTGCAGATATCTGGACATGAGAGAATGCAAAAGATGAATTCATCTATTCTCTTTCAATAAATGGATCTTCTTCACAGCAATGGCTTTTGAGTCTTTAAGACTATTTTAAGGAGAGGTTTTCAAGCCATTCAGCTATCATTGAAGCCACCACAAAAAATCGGAAAGACATTTGGCAGGAAAGATCAGGGGAGCAGAATTAAGGAGAACTCTGAAAGAAGAAAACATTAGTAACTGTACAAAAAGAGGGCATTTGGAGTGGAATTTAGGTCAGTCTCCAATGGGATATTGTTATATGCCTATAAATTGAACTAAGTTGCACTGTAAGAGTCTGTATTTTATGGATAGTTTTTTATAAAGATAAGCTACTTTTTGCATATCTCTGACTCTAGCAGAAACATTTTTTACATCAGAGACAGTCTTCGGTTTTTGTCCTACTGGAATATTTCCTGTAGTGAAAGTGAAATAAACCAGCTCTAACTGTCCTGAAGGACATCGATGTCTCTAACTTTAAATCAATCCATCATATATTTCTGACTTGGTACTATTTGTAACATGGATTTTTTAAACTCTTTCTTTATATATTGTTTTTCCTATTTTCCTACCAATGTATATGCTAATGCTGTCACACATGGCTAAGTTCTTTCTTGTATTATGGATTGATATACATCCTCCTTTTAAAATGTGATTCGAGGTGGTATATATATTTATAATGGTTTATGACTCCAAAAGGGAGAAATGAGAAAATTATTTAATGTGTATATTTTATGAGATTTCTGGTCTTTTCATAGTCTGGAAAAGTCTTTTTTCTTTCTGCATGTTTTGTTTGAAATAGTACTTCTTGGATGTCATCATAATTATGTAAATGGATCGTTTTTTAAAATATCGGGAACTTCTTAAAAAATAAAGCTGATATTGGTATCCTTTTGCAAGGGCAAAAAGCATTCTATTTCATTAGGTAGAGTCTAGAGGTAATAAGATTATATTATTAATGCCTACAAATAATGAAAGAAGAAGACAGATTTGAATCAATGAATAAGAGATTATCTGACTACTGGATTCTCTTATCTTCAAAGTTGGGTTTATCCTCATTTATATCTTAACAAGAGAGTATTTTTATCAATGACTGTACATTTTTATTCTCATAAATCTTTAACAAAAACCTTTTAAAATCTATATTTTAAAAATAAAATGAAAGGTGTTCTGGGAATAAAATAATTTATACTGTGTAAAGAAAGTTTTATGAAATAACAATGGGATTATAGCATTGCTAGCCCTATACATTATTACTAAATATAAAAATGTCACACTTCTCCAGATTCACAAATACTATAGCTTTAGTCAAGATGCAGTCTGAATTCTTGTACGAGAGGAAAGGTCTAAGAAAAGTTTTGTGAAATACATAATTTTATATGCTTTCATAAATAGGCAAGGCATAGAAGCCTTCGTGACTCTCAAAAGGCAGTAAGATGAAAGAATCAGAATTCAAACTGGTTGGATAAATATAACACGTGAAAAATTCTTATAGTAAATTGGAAAATTTTCATTAAAAAATATTGTTATATGAGGAGTTCCTGTTGTGGCTCAGCAGAAGCAAATCTGACTAGCATCCACCAAGACACAGGTTCAGTCCCTGGCCTTGCTCAGTGGGTTAAGGATCCTGTGTTGCCGTGAACTTTGGTGTGGGTCATAGATGCGGCTTGGATCTCACATTGCTGTGACTGTGGCATAGGCCAGCAGCTGTAGCTCTGATTAGACCCCTTGCTTGGGAATCTCCATATGCTGTGGGTACAGCCCTAAAATCACAAAAGACAGGAAAAAAATATTGTTATCTGAGTGTGCTATGGACACATGGCTGGAGAGTATTTCTTTGCACAAAAAGAGATAACTTATGTAAATGAAATCTCAATTAATAGTATAGTCCACCCCTGAAACACCCAGAGCAGTGTTTCCCAAGCTATGCTTCAGTATGATACATGCTGTAAAAACATTTTTCTCTGGTTAAATAACTGGGAGGAGTTGCAAAATGTCTCTCCACTTTGAAGTTATTAGATCTTAACATTTAAATATACATATTAAAGTCTTTAACAAGAGATTTTTATGACTCGTCCAGTTTTCCTGTGTTTTTTGTTGTTAGTGCTATACAATTTCATTTGGATTTTTTTGGCTAATGACTTTTATTTTTACAATATTGTTTCTAATTTGTGGAACTGGAGTTCAATGAAGCAAACATTTGGAAATACTTATTCAATGTAAAACATCAAAGAAGGCATTAAGAGATTTTTAGTTCACTCTGGTTATATGTAAACACTGCCTTCTTTCATAGGCTGTGGTTTTACAGAAAAATTGAAGAAAATGCATATTTGCAGAACATGCTTACTTATGAAATATAGATGCCATATTATTATAGAAGAAATAAAGAATTAGTCTGTATTTCGAGTGACTATTTCAATCTAGCATTCACTTTGGTAGATGTTTTAATGCTTTATAATTTATTTACCACTATTTTCCTAGGCAAGTCTAAAATAAAATGTTATTACAATGGCAAAAGCCTTCTATCTAATATGAAAGACAAAGTTATGACATTTGACTATAATTTGTGCTAGTCTTATTTACATTTACTTAAAAATCTAATGTTATGTATACCTTAAAATTTTACATTTTACATATATATATATATATTTATAATAATCCCAATAAAAACAAATCTCTGAAATGATATAATATACTATTTAGATATTTTCTTGGAATGTGGAGTTCCCATTGTGGCTCAGCGGGTTAAGAACCCAACTAGTATCCATGAGGATGTGGATTTGAGCCTTGTCCTCACTCAGTGGGTTAATGATCCAGCATTGCTGCAAGCTACAGTATAGGTTACAGATGCAGCTCAGACTCTGCATTGGTGTGACTGTGATGTAGGCTAGGAGCTGTAGCTCTGATTCAACCCCTAGCCTGGGAGCTTCCATATGCTGCAGGTGCAGCCCTAAAAAAGGGAGAGAAAAAGAAATGTTATTGGAATGTAAGTATGTTTTTTAACAATAATTTAACAAGTGATATTTTAAAATTAAACTATACAGTATTACATTTTTGGAAGAAATGCTTATACACCTTAAATTATATAGGGACATTAACTCTACAGATATAAATTATATTATCCCAGAGAGTAATGAGGCTAAAATTTATTTTTTGCTTGGTATAAAAAATATATAGCAATTATGTTTTTGTACTTTGATACATAATTTTCAGTCTCTTAAAAAGCATACATTGTACTCTATGTGTGGAAAAATTAAAAATTTACCATGCTTTAAAAATATGTAAGGTTTTGAAACAGAAGCTTAATTTAAAAAAATAATCAAGAAAAGATATGATTCCAGCACTCTTAATGTAGGCAGTGTGTTTTCCTGAAAACAATATTTTGTAACTGTAATCATGAATAAACATGGACTTGCCAATGAAAGTCTTTGTGAAGAGTTAGCATACTGCTCCTAAATTTCCCAAAAGAAACTAAGGATGTATGTGTTGGATAATATAAGTATTGAGTACTCACAATTATATTTTAAAGAATGTCATATAGGAGTTCTCTTTTGATTCAGTGCATTAAGGATATGGTCTTGTCATTGCAGTGGGTTGGGTTGTTGCTGTGGCACAGGTTAGATTCCTGGCCTGGAAACTTCCACATGTCATAGGTGTGGCCAAAAACAAAGTTTCATGTACATTTTGAATAATCACAAAGTCATTTCTCTTGAAAAGCCTTATATTTGAGTTTGAGTAGCCCATTTTTTTTCCAGATAAAAATAGTGCATGTCTTTATTAGCGTAGGATAAAAATAAGATGCAAATAATTGTATTTCAACACTTAAGTAGTTAAGGGAATTCTACTTAAATGTTATTCCAATCACTATTTTATGGTAGGGAAATTCAATATTTTCTTTTGGAAAGCCGCTTTATTTTCTTGTAGTTGTTAACTTTTTCAATTTTGATGTGTGAGGTTAAGACCATTTTGTTGAATTCTCTGAGTAAAGTGTCCCGATTATATTTTAATCTATTGGATAAACATAATTGGGGAAAAGTGCAGAGGATTAAACTAAAACCTTTAAGTACCAGATAATTATTACTTAAATACATCTTCAGAACATGATAAGAATCAGAAAAATGCAACTTATTCAAACAATGAATAATTAATGCTTTCAGCCATGTACTTCTCCCTCTGTTTATTGATTTTTGAGATGATTCATCTTTTCTGAGGTCACAAAAAACCAGGCTAATCCAGACAACATGGACTGAAAAGCTAAGCCCGTAGAAATTAAAACTGAAGGATATCATTTGGCTTTTATTTTCTCGATATATATTATTGAATTTCTTGAAGCCACCGTAGAGGTGATAATATTTGCAAATAATGGCTTTGAACTCAAAGAAAGTTATGCATTTTAATGAGAATAATTGCCTTTAATTTTTGACTATTTTGGGGTTATTCATTTGCCTTTAATTTTCAAAATATAGTATTGTTCCTATAATGCATTACCATTTTTGAACACTGTTTTATGAACAATGACTGATCATTGTTATTCAATAAATATGCATTTGAATCCCTTTGACTATTCATTTGCACAGAATTACAGAATGCAGAGATGGGGTAGGTAGGACAAAGCTAAAATTATTTCCTGACAATTCAGATCAAATTTCTTGCTGTTACACAAAATGAAGTAAAATATATTTCCCTACCATCGCGGAACATTTTAACACAATGTTGAAAGATAAAATGTCAATTTTTTTGACACTTTCAGCTCACCTTAAATTTGAAAATATGTGGCTAAACTACATAAAAAAAACTATACATTTTAGGAATTCATGTTGCGGTGCAGCAGGTTCAGGATCTGGTGTTGTCTCTGCAGTGGCATGGTGCAGTGGGTTAAAGGATCCAGCATTGCTGCAACTGTGGCATATGTCACAACTGCAGCTTGGATTCAATCCCTGGTCCGGGAACTTCCATATGCTGTTCGTGTGGCCAAAAAACAAAACACTGTACATTTTAGACAAAGCAGCCACCATGTTAAAATATTCCTCTAATTTACCTTTAGAGTCTCCGCTAGGAAAAATTTTAACACTTTTTGCATTTATCAGATTATCCTATTAATCCAACTAGATCAGTCTTACTTTAACTCTTAGAAATATGTAGAGAACTCTAATATGCAGGCATTTGCAAAATGCAGAATAAAACTTGGATCATAAATAACAGAACAAAAACACAAAGAGAAAGTTGAGACAGAATAAATTAATGTTATTTCTACTTCCTGATCTTTAATAATATAAATAATCTTTTGATCTTCATAATCATGATCTGAATATAGACAAGTGATTATTCTGGGCCACTCTCAACAAAGTAACTAACTTAAATTATCAAACGACACTTAAAAACTAGTTCTTAGTAGAAATATGCATTTTTTAGAAGTCTAGATGATATTTGTGTTTATTCAGTTGTACTCAATTCAGAAGGTTGTGAAAATATGGTAGGCCAATTTTCTTTAAAGCAATGTGGGCAGTTGACACATCAGTCAGAGCCTGGAAATAAATTTTTCGTGCCACCATTGAAAATGATTGTAGCTTCGAAGTGAACTAATTCATTCTTGAAAACCAGAGAGCTATTGCAATAAGAATGGTAGTTACCTCTAGGTTTGATAATATTAGATACTGGTCCACTGCTTCAGTTGTTCTGTTTTAATTGTTATAATTGATAAAGTATTTATCACCATGCAATTTTCCATAGTAAGAAAATCATCCTACATAATAATAAGCTGTATTAAAAAAAATACCCTGGTATATGCACTCAAAAAAAAAGCATAAAATCTAAAATCTGAATTGGAAAATTATCTGGTCTAAACATCTTCATATAATTTGTTAAATATTGCAGCTTTCAAATATTATGCTATTTTTAGACCCATTAACATAGTTGGCCATAAAAATTTATTAGGCTACACTCTGGGGCACCTTAACAACATGAAACTTTATAGAATGCCAATTTTAAGAGAACAATATACTCCAAACCCTACCCCACTTATAAGATTCCACTTTCCTTAAGGGACACATGACCAAGGTTTGTGTTCATAACTTATTACGCTCAATGATAAATATTTTTAAAATGCCTTAGAGCAATTCACGATACTAGGATTGATAATTTACTATTCAATCATCATAGAATTGCAGGGATTACAGAGAATCTTGTCAAACCATAAAGAGAATCTAGCAAATCCCTATTAGAAGTACCCATAAAATATTCCAGAATAATGTAGGGACACCAAACACAACAGGTTTGTTCTAGAGAGAGACAAAACTCCTTTAGCATGGGATATATTTTGTGATAACACTCAGGTCAATTTTACTAACTTATTCTAATAGACACATCAGAAGGAAAAGCAACTAAGTCACTTGACATAATAGGAAGCAACATGGAGAGTTTTCAGCATTTTGTATGGGTCAGATTCCAAAAGCAGAATGTGGTTCTACCAAAATCCTTTCCTGTGATTATGTATAGTCTTGGAGTGGCACTTTTTAACTAATCCATATGTGTTTGGTGTTCAGTGATTTTTTTATATTCAGATGTATGTATATGATGCTCACTTTTAGGATCAGCAGTGTTGACCATATATACTGCATAGCTGTATTATGGCCATATTGGTGTATGGTTGGTCGACCCTCTGGGTTTTCAAATGTTAGTCTGAGCGGCATCTTACTCATTTGTTCATAAGTGAATGATTACGCATGTGTTGTATGTCATTGTATGTCATCACATAAAAGGGAAGGAACAAATAAACATTACACTAAGATAATATTGGACCAAATGACTTACTTGCTCTAAACAGTTTCTTGTACCCTTGAAACTGTCCTTGGAAGTTACATAGAGTTACAGTAGTGTGTAAATTAAATATTGCGGAAAAACAATTAGTCTTGCATTTTTCTATATGTGTGTATATGTGCGTGTGTGTATGTGGGATTGATTAAATATATATACACATATATATAATTATGTACTTCTGGGAAGTCTATCTGTATTTAAAGTTGTGACAATCTTGACACCAATTTTAAGAATAGTCATGAGCTCAATCAAATTAAAGATATCCCTTCCAAGTAAGAATTTACGTGTGTTAAGAAGGTACTCTGCACAGCAAAGGAAACCCTAAACAAAACAAAAAGACAACCCACAGAATGGGAGAAAATATTTCTAAATGAATCGACTGACATTAATCTCCAAAATTTATAGACATCTCCTACAGCTCAATACCAAAAAAGCAAACAACCCCATCAAAAAATGATCTAAACAGACATTTTAAAAAGATCTAAACAGACCATTCTCCAAAGAAGAGCTATAGATGGCCGAAAAACTGATGAAAAGATGTTCAACATCACTCATTATTAGAAAAATGAAAATCAAAACCACTATGAGGTGCCACCTTGCACCAGCCAGAATGGCCATCATCAAAAAATTTACAAACAGATAGTGCTGGAGAGGGTGTGGAAAAAAAGGAACCCTATTACACTGTTGGTGGGAACGTAAATTGGTGCAACCACTGTGGAAAACAGTATGGAGATTTCTTAGAAAACTGAAAAATAGAATTACCATTTGATCCAGCAATCCCAATCCTGGGCATCTATCCAGAGAAATCCATGACTCAAAAAGACACATGTACTCCAGTGTTCATTGCAGCACTCTGTACAATAGCCAGGTCGTGGAAACAACCTAAATGTCCATCAACAGAGGAGTGGATAAAGAAGATGTGATACATATACACAATGGAGTATTACTCAGCCATTAAAAGGAAAGAAATAACAGCATTTGCAGCAACATGGATGGACCTAGAAATTATCATGCGAAGTGAAACCAGTCAGACAATGAGACACCAATATCAAATGCTATCACTTACATGTGGAATCTAAAACAAGGAAACAATGAACTTCTTTGCAGAACAGATACTGACACATAGACTTTGCAAGACTCATGGGTTCCAAATGAGACAGGTTGGGGGGGTGGGAGGATGCACTGAGGATTTGTTAGAGAAATGCTATAAAATTTGGTTGTGATGATTGTTGTATACCTATAAATGTAATAAAATTCACTAAGTAATTGGAAAAAAAAGAGGTTACAGAATTATCAGCTGATTTGGCTGGTTACTTCCACTGCTGGCTGATTTTCCTCATTGTGTAAACATTGACAGATATGTGACGAATGGGAAAAAAAATCCAAATAATAAAGTGGCATATTTATGTTCAGCAATTAAAAAAAAGGAATCAGCAATCTTTTTTTTTTAGGACATCAAAGCTCATATTTTTTTTATCATTAGAACAGAATTCTAAGATTTGTTTTGGTGGGGAGAGACATTCCATAGTACAATGCTTTTTGTTGATGCTGGGTAATATATCATGCTCACACTCATACTAGCATAATTTCCCACATGCAGCCAGGAGACAAAACCAACAGGGGTAATGGTCTGTGTTAGAAGAGAGTTTTTCCAAGGTCAAGACATGAAATCTCACAAGAGATTGTGATTAAAACTGTGGTATCAGTTTATGATTTATAATCCAGCTGCAGAGTTAAAAATTATAGTGTACATTTATTCTTGCTTTATATTTCTCCAGTAAAACCATTACTTGAAATCTAATAAATTGTCCTGGTCTCTGTTCTTATGACTATTTTCCAAACTGGCATCAAGGTATTCAAGTGGTTGGGCTGGCATATATCCTACTGTACAAGACCCGCAAAATGTACCAACCAAAGCCTTTGTGACTTGAAATTATAGTCTTTTTCTTAAACTGCTTAACAGAATGAGTGAGACTCACCCTGTCACTATCTCATTGCTTATTTTCTTCATAGAGCTTTTCACATTACCACATTATCTTGTTCAATAATTTTTACATTATCTGTGATCGGCATTACCTTGCCAGCCCCAAATCTCCACAAGAGTCATGGCCTTCTCTGTTTGTTTGGTTAACCACTGTTTGCTTATCAGTGTCTAGAACAATAGAATACTGCCTGCCATAGAGAGATACTCGTTACCATTTAGTAAATAAATGAGCAAATGCATGCACTGAATCTAAAACATAAAAAAAAAGTATAACTTAACCTCTCACAAACACAGATTTCTTGTATATAAAACTGGGATTGATTAAATTTAATCCAGAAATATTTAAAGAAGTGAAAACATGTCTTAATTCAGTGTAAAATAAAGGCTATGTACTTAACCAATGTTAGTTCATTTACTTCTCTCCTTGAAATTTTATTGTCAAGTAAAATTTTTATTTAGGGCTCAGATAAGCTCATAACACAGGAAATTCCATAGCCTGCTCTGAATTATGTAATAGACCATAATTTATCATTGCTTGACAACTTCTTACCTCTATTCCTTACTTATTTCATTTCAGGACATTACTGTATATTTTACACTTTCAAATTAGTGTAAAAGTAAATTCTTCATAGCACAGAGCTTAAAGGATATTAAGGTAACACCAATGTATTTTAAAATATTTTTAATTTAAACTCCTCAGTTTATATTTTAGGAAAAGGAATGTCCATATTGTGTTGAAAGACCTTGAGACTACCTCATTGCTAAAATAGAGCAGAGGTACTGCAGTTAATCAATCACTCCAGAATCTTTGGCATTGTAGACCATCATGCCACTCCTTCCTGGAGAGCTTAAACTTAGTTCTAGAATCATTCTCTGTAAAATGTTCCATGGTGATGCCTCTTCCCTTTCAATTTTGTCACATGACTCTCCCAAAGAAGGTAAGCTCCTGCTTGGTAACAAGAAGCAACAGCAACACTTTCAGTTTATGTAAGTTCCGTCTTCAGTAGCTATTCCTTTAATTATAATGCACTATTATATTGCGACTGGAATCATCTGGTTTAATATCCATTGCCAGTCTCCACCCTCCAATACCCCACTTAGTAGAGAAAAGAGTTTACAAAATATCAGGCATTACTATAGTTGGTAAATGGAAATAAGCATGGAAATAAGCTGGAAATAAGCATGTGAGTGTCTAGTTGCTTACTAGAACCATCTAAAACTTTGTTGTAGAGTAAATACAGCTATTATGTATGTATATACTATGTATATATATTATGTATATGTATATATATATTTGTGTGTGTGTATATATATATATACACATATATATACACATATATATATATATATACACATATATTTCCCCAAAGTGAAAGCATTCATTTATTTCCTATTTAGATTTAACATTAGAAAGTTTTTGTAAGGAGTGTAAGTGATTTTGCTTTTGTTTTGTTTTTTTCTACTATCCAAATCAGTGTATAGAGATATTTGGGCAGCAAAGGGAAAAAAAAGTTATAGTGGCTTAAAAATAAACAACTTTCAATGGATCCTGTTGCTTTTTTGGGACCTATGAGGAATAATGTCACTCTTAAAGCTTGCAAGGTATTTCACTAGGAATTACATTGCTAACAGGTAATAGAGTCCATGTTATTGTCTTGAACTATATACTGGTTCTTAATATTTTTAATGTAACAAAGAAATGAAGAAATACAGCATCTAGTAAGTAAATGACAATTAGTATGTGTGGGTATTCAGTGTTGCACATGTATGTGTATTTATGGTTGATGATATATGTCTGCATAGGTAATTGTGTTCGAGCAAATAGAAATTTCTCTAGTCTTATCCTCAAAATTAAATCTGAGATTTCAGAATGGACAAACTATCAACTAAACACCTTGTAAAATGCAGTGGCCATGACTTTTAAATCAGCTTGAATTCTTTAGTTTCATTGGCTATATATTTAAGAGGAAAAATATATTCAGCTTTTCATAAGAGAAGCATGTATAGCAAGTATAATCATGTAGGTCAAACTTAATTTTTAAAGCATATGTCTTAATAGAATTGATATTTAAAACACATAATTGAAAAAGGTCTCTATGCAATATTAACACTCATATCCCTCCTCTTTGAACTTTTTTCTCAATAAAATAAATGAAATGATATCATATGAGTTCTGATCCTCTTTGTTTTGACTATCGTATTTAATCATGGTTACACAGTAGCACCAAAATTAGGACAAAATACATGAATTACAGGAGAGATCTTAAATTATATGAGCTCATTGCATGCTTCAAAAGTCTCATTTTCTGAGGAAAAAAATGTTTCCAACTGCCAAACTTTGCTGCATTTTCTCCTGAAAGAAATATAATCCAATCCACCCCAAACTAAACAAAAGATACAATAGACTGTGTTTTGAATAGATACGTTATCTACAATTTATGGGACAGATAGTCCATTTAAATAGAAAAAGATTGACTTTACATAAAGCAAGATAGAGTACAAAAGCACAGCTTTTGTAATTTTGGTAATATTGCAATTTTACAAACATATTGCATAGTATGTGTAAGAAAATAGTTCCATTTTTCATATTTCTCTATATACAAGAAAACATTTACATGAAAATTACAAAACAAAATAAATGAGTAGTGGACCTGGTTTAAAGAATTGTATAAATAACGAGACACTCAAATTTGAAATTACATATTTCCATTGTTAGTAAATGTCCTTGCACATCTTTAACCCTGTTTGGCTTTTATTTATAAATATTCAAACAAATGAGATATTAAGACTGCAAAAACAAAAAGAATCACAGTTCATTATACCTCATTTCCTTTCATGTTTTGCATTGACTTTCTCAAAGAAGGGAACTGATTTGATCAACACTTAAAAAATAGCCCTCTGATTCCAAAATAATTTCCAATTAATTATATTTTCCAAAGGATTTTTAGCAAGCAATGAAAGTTTAAACTCAGCTGACTAAATCCAATCTTGGCCTATTTTAGGACAGAGTCTTTTTAACTGGTTTTATGAATATCAAGGAGTTTATTATACATGTATAAAATGTAAGTGGACTATATTCACAAATTTTTCCTTCTAAAACAAAAGTGTTAATCGGTGATCTATAGCTCAGAATCCTGCAAGGAGGATGTTTATTACCTCATGTTGTAATTATAAGCCCTCCTATTCATTTGAATAAATCAGTAGAAGCAGCAGTGTTGTAGAGTTAAATACAATAGAAATCCCAGTCTTTGGTCTTTGACATTTAAACAACTAATCAACTGTGGTATAAAACAATATCAATAACAGTGTTCAATGAGGTCATTCACTAGTTTATGGTTATTTTAAAAGAATAAAAATGTGATATTATTTTACTTTGTAGTCATAACATTTTGCGATATTCATTACTATAATATGCACTAGTAGTATATAGAGGAAAATAATTTCTCCAAGTATCTTTAAATATGGCCACGTGAGCAATTCTAATTAGACCAAAGCTATAGGAAGAGTAAGGTGACAAGACCTCACTCATAAGATATTCAAATGTGCGTTCGGTTTTGATGGCTATATAGAGAATTTGGGCAATAAGTATCCTCAACTATTTTAGTAATTTAATATTATGATATTGATATTACTTGTTATAAAACATAGCACTTAAATGCATTAACACTCTCCATTCCTCTACCTGTTGCTGCCTCATACAGAGATACCGTGTTTGCAATGACATAATTCATTAGGAGTTTTACTGTATCAAATGCCAGTTTTATAAAATGAGGCACCATCCAACTGAATAATTCAGATGGCAGAATATGTTGGAATCTTGAATGGCATAACACATTACAAAGAATTCAGCAACAGATTTTTGTGATCAAAGTGCCATTTCTTCAAAAGACTTTTTAGTTTGATGGCGATAAGTAATAACAATGATCAACAGAGCATTAATATTTGGTAAATATTTCCATTAATTTCCTAAAGAATTACTTTTTAATAAGACCTAAATACATTCTTTTTCTCTTTAATGTTAACTATATTACTGAAGGCTGTCAGGAAAGCATGATTTTTTGAAAGGGACATCGATGTTCAAGTGATTAGAGCAAGAAAGGAAATATAGATAAAGGAATAGAGATTGGCTGCTGGAAAGACCTGCATCTCAACATTTATAAACCACACGTTAAGGTGTAGAAGGAGATCATTAATAGCTAGCTGAGGTGAGGCTACTAAACTCAAGACTGCTGTCTTCTTAATGGAACCAGTGAAATTTAAGAGATGAAGGTAACCAAAGAAAACCAGTTTGGTGTGCCCCTCCTCAACACAAGTAAACGGAGGTCAAGATAACGAAATCTATTTCATAGGGTCACATGAGTAGGTAGGGGCAGAATCACAATCGGAACTCCTGGCTCAGTTTTTAGAGATTTGAGGTACTGAAATCTAGGATTTCCAGGTTAATGTAATATATGAAGCATAGTTATCTTAAATCTTAAGTTAGATAAATAATTTTGGACAAGATCATAAAGGTCATGGTTCATAATAAACTAAGAGAGAATAATAAGACTAAGAAGTATAGAATAGAAAATTTGGAGGGAATTTAGAAGAATTTTTTTGAAGTATCTTATTGAAATATTCTGAAAAAAATAAATTCATCCTCTTTGCTTCTCTCCTTTTAACTTCAAAACCTGAATGTAAATACTTCTCAGTTTATTCATTCTTAGCTGAGAATTTAAATGCTAGGAATATTTTAAGTCCCCTTTGTTCTTTCTATCCTTCTTGCATGCCTGCTTGCCCGCCTTCTTCCCTGCCCTCCTTCTCCAGTCAAACTGGATACCAAGTTTAGGGACCCTGTAGTATAAAGGCATTGTTTTCTGCACTTGGGAAAGATGAAATTTGCATCTAAGTAAACTGTACTATATTTCTATATTTTTCTAACATAAAAATGATACTGGAAAAACAGATAGTGAATCTGTTTGGTTAGCCTGCAGTTAAGGAAGCTATATCAAGAAAGAATGAAGTCTTCTTTATGAGGAAATTAAGGACTTTTTGGAATAATCTTCATGGCCTTCAACAGAAGCCCGAACTCTGAGGCTGAGTTTATACTTAGAGTCTATGGAATCTAAAACAGCCAGTCAAGTAATTTAAAAGAAAAATTTAATGTTAGATAGGAAAACCATTTATATCACCATTTTTTTTTTACTACCTTGAGCAGATATTTTTACATCATCTAGACATGGTTTAAATCTCATATATTTCTTTTGAATTGTATTTATAATGTTTCAAAATACATGTGAATTCAAAATTTGACAGCTGCTCACTGGAGTTGGATTTTACTTTTTTTTTATCTTTTCTCTTCTCATGACACATAGTTTAAAATTTCTATGGCCCCTTTCACCTTCTATAATATTTGCTCTTGGAATTAGAACATGTTAGAGCTGGAAGGAATCTCGAGAGACCATCTTATTCAATACTTTTGTTGTAAAGTTGAGTAAATTGAAGCCTAGAGATATTCCCAGACTGCCCAAATCAGCTCACTGATTAGAAAAAGACAGAGCTGAGATTAGAAACAGGGCTAATCACTAATCAAATGAATCGTTCCCATTTGACTAAGAAACTTTCTAATTATCTTAATTTAGGGATGTTTAGAACTTCAATGTGTCTCAAATTAATACATAGTGTTTTGATAAAAAGTCCATAATGTAGTGATTAGCACCTATTATTTCTCAAAATTCCTTGTGTTATACTTCATATGCATATTATGCAAAAAATGGTGTGAGAATTTCTCCCAGTAAATTCTAATGTTTTAACTTAAATGAATTAAACTCTTGTTAGAATATGACTTTTTAAGCAACCGCATATCTTAACTCCAACTCCAATATCAACTTAAAGTTTTATATAGTAACCCCCAAACACAAGTTCTGTTTTAAAAGTAATAAAACTACATTAGCTTTCTGACTTTTCTGCTAAGTACAGAATACACTTAGTGAACTGGAACTTTTTCAGGTATTCAGTATGTTGGGTAATCAAAAAAAATAATGCTGGCTAAATGGTTCACTCTGTTGCTTGTATTACTCAAATTTTCTATTTATACTAACCAGTTTATTTCTCCAAGTTCCAATCTTCCACTTCACCCTGTGCTGTAGTCCTGAACTCCAAAATCAGGAACCCCCAAAATGAAACTTCCACACACCTGTCATAGGGTGTATGGGGGAGAAAAAGATGGATTGACATGTAAAAATTAAAGACTTACCTTATGGTAATCAAGCCATCTTCCCATAATAGGAAATATTTAATATAATTTATATTCTTGGATTCTGTAAACTTAAAGAATTAGAGTTAATAAGTATTATGGTAAATGAATCTACAGTATTCTGGAGTTACTTATTAGGAGCTTTATAAAAATAAACAGTAGACATGGAAGGAATGATGCTTTTAGATGTTAGGGAGGCTTAACAGTCTAATAAAAGTAACTATTAAGTATTAAGAGCTGAAAGGAAATGAGACTAAATTCCTTAAAATATAAATCTAATGGAGTAAACACATTTCAACATGTTTGCTAACATTTGTATGTTTTACTGTTTAAGCGGGTATTTTTAATTTAAGCTCTACTGTCCTTAAGTCTTAACTTCCAATAAAAAATACATAGATATAATTTTGAAGATGATATTCCAATGGAAAGTGAATTCATTCTCAGCATTAGGCATCACAGTCATTTTTATTTATTTAGAGGATGTTTGAATTTTAGCAGTCCGAGTTGAATATAAAGTACTAAATGAAGCAAACGAAAATTGTGTTATTAGAACCTACGTGTAAAGGATATCATGTGAATTAAAAAAAGGAAAAGCATCTATGGATTCGACACCATCAGTATGTCCTTCTTAATCCTACCTTATATTGCAATAAAAAAGATGTTTCGTTAAAAGCAAATATGTCACATGCAATAATAGTCAAATAAATACTATATAAGGCCATTCAGATCTGACAAATGATGGTATAATGGCATTTTGTTAATTCTGTAAAGATTCTATTGCTGAGAGCTTTCAAAATTACCTAATGTATAAAATTCTAGACTTAGTAGACAAAGAGTAACAACACATTGAATTTAAGGGAACAAATAAAACTCAGGGTGGGATTCTGTCTTGTCTTGTTTAGTTTTGTTAAAAACCATGTATTGAATTTGATTTTTTAGTAAAGCAAGCATTACATAATGCTTTAAAATTTTAAAATTCAGGGATAAAACTTTACATCCAAAAAGATGAATGGAAAATTGTGCTTTCAGACTGTAGAATTAGTTTTCTTACAGGGTTAACCATTTCATTTTGCCATTGGCTACTGGAATTTCATCTATGTAATGTATATATGTGCAGTCCATATCCAGGTCCTGCAAAAATCTAAAACTGTGTGCTTCACTTCACGTAGCAAAGGCACCTATGTTATTCTCCCTTCCGAGCAAAATTTATGATCCGGTTTTCCTGCTGAAGATGGTCTTTCCACTGTTCTGTCACTCACATTCCGTGTTGCGCTGTACGGGACATCACGGAAGAAGGTGGTTGCAAATCCCTGTTTACTCTGGGAGGAGTTGCTCTGTGGACCATTTGGAGAAGCTCTGGACTGATCACGAGGGAAACGGAGCAGAACTGTGAAGCAGACGGACAGGAACAAAAGGCTATTCTGGTGTGAGGAGAAATCAGTCACTTCAGCTCCACAAGCAGATGTTGCTACTGGACTGACAAGTGGACCCGACCCCGGCGGGGGACAGGTACAGTTTGCCGTTGGGGCAGATGCACAGTTCGTACACTGTCTGCCGAGAATGGGAGGAGCTGGGTGAAGAAGAGGAAAAAGAGCCCGTCGGTAGGTTTCCCAGCCGGATTGTATCCGCATTCAAAAATATCTAAGGGGGAAAGAAATTGCATTTTAATTCCTTTAGCATCCTCTATTCCTTAGAGCTTTATAGCATGGTCTGATAAGAAAGATGACAGGACAAACAGTTCTGCTGGTTTAGTTGCCAAGCTTTGTCAAACCAACAAATTGTTTCCCTATGGTATAGTCCAAAGGCTCTGTGGCAACCCAGAGTATGCCCTCTATCTGAAAAGCAATGTTATACAGTCTGCTTAAGGGGCCAACCCAGCTACCCAAACACCATGGAAAACAAACGATTTTTACAGTCTCTTAATTTAACTTCTCAGTCATGCCTAAAGAATATTCAAAGAAATAAGGATGTTTATGGAAATACCATTGGTGAAGAGGTGAGTAAATAATTCTTTTTAGGTAGAGCTGCACCTGTGGCATATGAAAGTTCCTAGGCTAGGAATCAAATTGGAGCTGCAGCTTCTGGCTTATGCCAACGCCACAGCAATGCCAGAGATGAGCCTCATCTTCTACCTATGCCAGCAGCTTGCAGCAACACTGGATCCTTAATCCACTGACCGAGGTCAGGGATAGAACCTGCTTTCTCATGGATACTAGTCAGGTTCTTAAACCACGAAGCCACAACAGGAACTCCTAATTTTTTAAAATATTCATAGAATCGTGTTGATTCACAGTCCAAACCAAGGACAAAATGTGCACAATTAAGAACAGATGGTTATTAGATACAATCAGGTTTGCATTCTCCATGAAATATATTACCCGTACTCAACATTTAAGCTGCTAAATCTTCTAACTTGCAAAACTACTTCATTATACCAAATCATGGATTCAACACTTTCAGAGACAGTGGTCCTATGGTTTTGACATGCATGGAGAACATTCCAAAGAAAGGAAAACTGGATCATGAATTTGAATGAGCAAAGAAACAAATTCTTTCTAACTATGGCTTCATGATATTGTTATATAGCTAATTATTGCCTTAAGGCATCTCTAAATTGACAGGAGAACCAGTGAATATTCCATTTTCTACACATTTGCCCTCATCCAAGTCATAATTATTTCTTACTAGGACTGCTGCAATAGGACCCTAATTGGACTCCTAATGGTCGTTCGTGTCCCTATAGTCTAATGTACATACTGTTAGAGTGAACATTTAAGAAATGTAAATCAAATCATGTCACACCAGTGCTCAAAATTCTCTGATGGCCATCCACCAAACTGAAAATGAATCTTGATTCTTTTCCACGGCCCACAAGCCCTATATGATTTAGCCCCTCGCTCTAACAACATTTCCTTTCATTCTTCTTGCTGGAGCTCTTGTATTTTCTCAAATATGCCCAAACAACCCTGGTTTCAGGGCTTTTTTAACTCCTTATTTTCTTAGCTTGAAATACTGTTCTCCAAATATTTACAAGTGGGGATGTAAGCAAGCAACCCTTAGTGAGTGCCCTTTAGTGGTCCTGCTCAGTTACTGGTCAGCATTGTAGTAGGCCCTCCTCCAAGCAAGTGACAATTAGTGAGTGAAGGATGGCCCCTCCCCTTCCCTTTCTCAGTATTAAAGGAGCTTGAGTTCCGATTGAGGCAAGACGGTTTTTTTTTTGTCATTTTTTTTTTTTAATCTAGAGCCGCACCCGTGTCATATGGAGGTTCCCAGGCTAGAGGTCTAACAGGAGCTGTAGCTGCCGGCCTTCACCACAGCCACAGCAACGTGGGATCCGAGCCACGTCTACAACCTACACCACAGCTCACGGCAACGCCAGATCCTTAACCCACTGAGCAAGGCCAGGGATCGAACCCGCAACCTCACGGTTCCTAGTCGGATTCGTTAACCACTGAGCCACGACGGGAACTCCAAGATGGTTTTTTGAGACACTAGTCTGCCATGTCCTCGGTCAGCTAGCTTTCTGCTTAAAGTCGTTATTCCTTGCCCCAGTGACTCGTCTGCAGATTTACTGGCCTGTCCTGCAGCAAGCAGATGGACTTGGGTTCCGTATCAGGGATAGATATTAAGTTGTGGTTAGAAAAAGGGGTAGGAGGGAGATTTCCCTGTCTGTCTTTTTTATTTACCTTTAAAATTTTTGAAACATAGGAATCTATGACACACTACAGACAAATCAGAAAAAGAATTCCTGCAGCACAGACCTGTATATTTTAGATTAATTCAGATATGAGCATATTTGTTAGAATCTCTACTGAGAGGTCAGCTTCTAAAAGAAGGTTTTCCAAAGCTCCTTATTAAAGTAACACAAACCCATTAATCTCTCTTTACCAGCTTTATTTTGCTCTATAGTGACGATGATCTCTTTCTAACACTGTATAAATTATCATTTGTTTATTGTTTCTCTTACTTGCAAAAACCATCTACGAGGACAGGGCTGTCTTTGGTTCAAGGCTTTAGCACAGTGCATAGAATTGTGCCAGGTGCAAGTTGCAAGAAATAATGCTTTCCCTTCACCTTGCACAGATGTCCCACTTCTAAAGTAAAGCTGACACCATCAGTCGAGGCCCAGTTCATCTGCTTTATCCTCCATGGACCTTTCCCTAATGTAGCAAGATGAAAAGACTCTTGTTTGGTTCTCCCATAGTACTCTATTATTATTATTGTTACTGTCTTATTTTGCTGATCACTTGGTATGTTATTTTATAGTCCCATTGATGTATTACTTTCCTTAATAAACCATTATTCCTTCTTGAAGGTAGAATTTAGTCTGTATTTTTTTTTTTTTTTTTTACACCTTCAGCATTTGACCCTTCATGTATAGCTGATACCGAACCCAAGTTCACTCTGCTCCCTGCATGACAGGCCAGTAAATCCACAGACGAGTTGTTGGCGCAAGGAATAACTACTTTAATCGGAAAGCTAGTGGACCGAGAAGATGGCAGATTAGTGTCTCAAAAAAACCATCTCCTCAGTCTGAATTCAGGCTCTTTTTATTCAGAGGAAAGGGAGGGGGAGGGGCCGTCACTCCCTAACTGTCACTTGCTCGGGGGGAGGGCTCACTACCATGCTGACCAATGGCTGAGGAGGACCACTAAAGGTCACTCACTAAGGGGTGCTTGTTTACACAGCTTCTATGTAACACAAATAGTTGTTGAATATATTAATAGGTCATAAAATAAAAAATGATAGCATATACCAAAAATACTCAAAGTTAAGAAAGCATCATTACATTTTTCCCAGGCATCACATGTTGACATTTACTACCTTACAATTCTATTTTTTTAAGAAGAAATTTTTTTTTCTGATGTGAAAGTTAAAAGTGCACAAAATTAAGCAAAGAAAATGACAACACATTTTAGGGATGTAAATGCTAGGCCTCATTTCTTCCAGCTCTACGTTTGCACATTGAGGGACATCAATGAGTGTAACACCAATTATTACACCCTGTAGGTTCTTGGGCTCATTTCTATACAGGAGAGGAGGGATGACTCCTCTTACAGATTAAATTTGCAAGAGGAACTGGGCTTGCACAGGATATTCCCCTTTCTTCAGTTCTGCTAAGGAGCTAGAATACCTGCAGGAATCAGGTTTTCTCAAGTTTTGCCAATGCCAAACGTATTTCAGAGGCAAGCTCTTGGGACTGTGGGGTTTAGGTCTGTGTATGTGGAGGTGAGTTCACTTTGAAGAAATGTTAGGAGCTGGTGTTTTGTCTAAGAAACCTTGAGACATCAACAATAAAGAGTAAAGAACTAATAGCAATAAAGTAATCAACAATAAAGCTAAAGAACATGGCGATAAGGAGGTACCTGTTGGACGGATCAGAAGACAAAGATATTTTCAATGGTTCATTTCTTAGTAAGCACAGAAACAACTGCTACTGGCAAGCCCTGCTGGGTTTCAGAGGCGTGCTAACTCCATTCCATATGGCTGGGTTTTACAGTTTGTAACTGATTGTCTTCCCATCAGTGTAGCCCAACTGAATAAATAAATTAGAGAGGAGTTGTTTCGATACAGGTAGGGCATGTAGGTGGCAGCTTCAGCAGGCAAGCCCAGCTGGAGGGCCTCCTCAGTGGAATTAGCCCTGAAACTTATCGAGTGTGACTTGCTTCAGCTCAGCTGTAGCAGTGCCCCTAGCTCACCTCTGCATTTAGGGGATACTCTAGACAGTATTCGGCTATATGACAATACTTGATTCCATAAACTCCAGAGATCCACACTACCATCTCACCCATATATGGGAAGTGGTTTTTAACTTGAATGTTGTATTTAAGTATAGATGATCTACAATGTGGTGCCAGTTTTTGCTGTATAGCAAAGGGACTCCATTATACATACGCATACATTTTTTTTATGTTCCCTTCCATCATGGCCTGTCTCAGGAGACTGAAGAGAGGGGAAGTAGATTTTGTAAACAGATAAAATGAATAGGCCCTTTAAAAAGAGAAAAGTGGCGCTAATTATATGAGTGTTTACTAGCCTTTTGGTGGTGACCACTTTGTAAGGTAAGAAGAGATGTCAAATTATAATGGTGTATACCTGAAACTTAGTGTGATTACCACTTTTACCTCAGTGATAATATAAAATTAAATTAAAAAGGAACAAAGAAAGCAGAGAGGGAGAAAAAAAAGATATTCTTACAAACAGTTTAATTCTAGTGACATTCATAAAATGAGCTCCTGAATTTTGAAAGTTAGCCTCACGGATATAACATCCATCCACAGAAGGCTCAATGACTAAATAAATGATGGTTTTCTGTTTAAGAAAAAGAAAAAGAAAGGAAAAGAAAATGAAAAGAAAAACATATTCTTGGTTTGAGACAAAAAAGTCATGAGGTCAAATGGGTCTATATATTGATTCCTTCCAACCTGTCGCTCACCCTCTCCAGGCTTCCGCAGCTTGGATGGACTTGCTTAAATTTTTCTGTTCTGCTTAAGGCAGTTACTATGACACTGCTCACTTTCCAGCTTCTAAAATTGATATTTCTATTCCATATTGCCGTATAAACCATACAATTCATTTGTTCTGGAACTCTTCCTGGAGCTCAGAATTATACCCCTGAGCTTTTAAGTCACAGCCCATTGTCTTTTCTCCACCAAGAATGTATTTATCCCATTCTTACCTGTTGAAATCCGACCTATCACTGCAGTAAAATATTTAATCAGCCTGCAAAATGAAAATTGTTTTTTCCTTCCTCTGTGATATTGCAACATAGATGTTATTAAGCTATTGCATCACATATGCTATTCTAACACTTCCAAGGTTTTATGTACAATTGCCATTCATGTTGTTTTCATGGCTGAATTTAAAGTTCCTTATGTCTGAAATGACTAAATCTTCTACAGTGCAGAACTTTGTGTGGAATTTCATTCCTGTTTTGGTTACCTCAATACCAGGTTTGTTATGATCTCAATTAATTTAAACACTAAGGGTATTTTTTATTGTTTAAGAATTGGTAGATCTGTCTTTCTGTAGCATAGTCAATGAAGCAAAAAGAAAGATTTTATATCATCTCATACTTCTTCCTAGAAAAATTACATGCTATTTTATTTTAAAAGAAAGTGCTGTGCTTTTCTCTATCTTTATTTTATTAATATAAAAAATTGCCACCACTGTAACCCTTTGGCTATGACTTATTTATAGTATAATGCTCAATTCACAATTAGCTGCTAATCTGTAATTGAATCCAAGGATTCTGCTGACACTTTGAATAAAAGAACACTAGTAAGGTGGTGCATAAATAGGAGCAGAATGGAGATTAATAACCACCAATATTATGGAATGATCCATTATGAATAATTTGAATGAAATAATTAGCATGCTAAAAACAACTCTTTCAAAAAGATGAGATGTTTAAGAACAATTTCTCTCTTGCTGTGGCAGACCAAGTATTGTGGTCCGCAATTGCAGTGGGAAGAAATCCCAAAAGGCAATATGGATTTATGTTTTTAAATATTAAAATTCATATTTCTAGATTATTTAAGCTGCAATACCCACTAAGATGCTAATATGATCCTGGCAATAAGTTTGTTTATAGAAAGGAAGCCATGTGTATAATACAAATTGATCCCGAATCAGTAACTGAGGTAAGGGCAAGAAGGTGAGAGAGGAACCTCCTCCTTTTGCCTGTATTAATGTGTGCCCCCATCTTTACATCCTAAGAGGTTCAAAATGCTCCAGAGCAACCATCTCAAATCATCCTTCTATTCTTTATCTTCTCGGCTTGACCTTTATAAACTCATTTTAAAAAATAAGTACATGAAGGAAGAATATATTAAGGGAATTAATTGATAGAAACAGCAATACAACAGACTGCAACCTTCAAGGACTTTGGGAATTTTTGTCAAAATGCACAGGCTTGCATAAGTATTCTAAATAAGACTTTGACATAATGAAGTTAGAATGAAAAACACACCAGCAAACAAGAGAGCAACTACTAAGGTGTCCAGGTGGATATGAAACAAACAAACAAACAAACAAACAGATGAGAATCCTAGAGATGGACAACAAAATGACTAAAATTAAAAGCCCAATGTAGGGATTAAAGAAGAGATTAGATACTAGGAGGAACCTGGGCATATAGATCTGAACAAACAGGCAGAGTGAGTTTTGAGGCACAGGGTAACAGAAAAACAGAAATGAGGAAGGAGATGAGACGTGGAAGGTAAGAGAAGGAAAAGACATAACATTTCTTCAGAGGTTCTGAAAAAGGCCAGAGAGAAAAAGGGGAGAGGGGCTATTGAAGACACAATGCTGAGAAATTTCCGGCATGGACAAAAATGTGATTCTGCAGACACAACAGTGACAATGTATATATAGCAATTAAAGTAGACAAAATAAATCCATGCCTATCACACTCCAGTGAAAGAGCGAAAGGTCAAAGACAAAAGTTTCTTTAAATCAGGCAGTGAGAGAAAGTAGAGGATCTTTAAAGGAATGACCACAGATTTAAACACATTCTTGGGTAAAATAACGTGACATGGAAGCAAAATATTAGTATGTATCTCTTTATGTAGGAGATAACAAATAAGTGAAATAGTAAAATAAACTTTCACTTTGTTTCCCTTTTAGAAAAACACAGGAACCATTTCTACTGAAACAAACTTTTAAAGCACATTTTGGAAAAACCTTTTGAAGACCAAAATAGAACAAAGACTACCAAGTTTGTCTTCCTTCTGAGTATTATCTTGATATTCATTATATTTATCTGTCAGTTTTGAAACTAGAGGAATGTAGATATCCCACTTAGAATTGACTTATGAAGGAATATCTTTCAGTGGAAAATAGAGTTCTGGCTTACAAAAATATTGGATTTACCCAATTTTACATTCAAGATATATTAAGGTTTTATAATTTGAGTTCCTTTACCAAGCAGCTCTTTATGTTTTTCCTGGAACCAGATGCATATAATTTGAGAACAAATGCCCTTAGAAGCAAAGGACCAGTGTCTACACCTCAAAACTCACCTCCCCTTCTGTGGACTGCAAATGGAGCTCCTTCCTGCAGGCGGCCTTGAAGTCTCCAGCTGCAGCACTCACTTGGACCCCCCGAGGAGCTTCCATTATCAAGGACCTGGTTGGTGATTCAAGCCTAAGAAAAAAAAAGGGAAAAGCAATTTTTAATGTTTAAAAAAAATTACAATGAACTAAAAGGTAACATTAAAAACAGGCAGGCATAAATAAAATCCCTGCTATTAAGAAAAAGCTAAAATGAGTTTTAGAAAGATTTTTGATTTTCTTTTCTATTTTTTGGCTGTTTTTGAAACCTTCATTTGTTAGCATTATTTATTTACTCTCATTTGTATAATGATTTAGTAATAGCTTCTTGTGTTGTTACCCTTCACAATGCACATGAAATGTAGGTCGTGATAAATTTACTAGTTTAAATCTTTTATACATTTTCAATATTGATAATGGAGTTTTAAGAAATAAATTTCTACAAAGTTAGCATATAAGTAGCCCTCAATAAAGAGTTCCTCTCTTGCAAAATGAGAGAGTTTTAATGAAAATCATTAATATTGTGAACTTCCAAATGTACCCAGTCAAAATTCAGTACACTTAAAAATTCTCAAAGGACTCTTTGCACTTCTAGAAATTAATTAAAATGAAGACATAAGACATTTCCTACATCTACTGACCTCTACTGGCCCCGGAAAACATCCACAGAATGACATTAGTCTGAGAAAGAGAAATTAAATGAAGGGTGATACACAGGTGTTTTAGTAGCTGTGCCTGCAAAAAAGACAGTTGGGAGGCATTTTCAAAATCATCTCCAAATATAAACCTAGAGAAAAAGCAAAGGAAGGCAAAATACAGAATCAAAAATATGGTTGTAAAAAGCACTTAGGTGATAAGAGATCATATCCTGGACTTGGTCATTTTGAATAATAGCTCTGCCCTGGGGCTGCGATTGCCTGTGTTCCCCTTGACCACAGGATTTTGGGACAACAGTCCCCTCAGGCTCATATTCGCCATCCTCCACAGCAACTAGTTTCCTTTGAGGCTATAGATCTATAGCTGTTTTGCAGAGAGAACCACATCAAATGGATTGAACTCTGAAGATCCCCTCTCTCTCAGTAGTCAAGTTGAACTTAAAGACTTGAAAGTGATACTGAAGGACTAGATCTAGTATTTAGAAGAAATGATTTTGACACTTTACATATTTTTTCACTCACCAAAGCAACTTTGAAACTTCCATCTCCATGGGCCTCCCCCAAAAAATCCCTGGAGGATCTATTTCTGAATATATTTATATTAAAGAAATGTGTTTTTTTTTAACACAGCAACACATTTTCACAGAACATTTGAAAACTTAAAGAAAAATCACCCATAATTTTTTGTTCATAATCCTTATACTTGGCACACAATATCTAAATTTTGAAATGTAAATATTTATAATTTATTTCCTCTGATACACCTCCAAATATACACTATTTTGAATAGTATACTTGTTTCCATTACTGTTTCCATTTGTTAATTATCCACAACTTTACATGTGATATATGATTGAATCATTCAAATAGAAGTCAGATAAGAACTTAATTAAAGGGATTAATGTTCTAAAACAGATTATAAATCATATTCAAGGAAACACAACTCGATGAACTTGTAAGTGGAAGGAAGAACACATTTTATCTAATAATTAATTTGGTTTATGTTTGTTTCTAAGGATAAGGGGGTGCCGTTGTTACTCATATATTTAACAGTAAAATATATATTATATATAATATTCAAAATATCAAATGTAATTTTTGGTACTATATTTCTATCATGTTTGGTATTTGATACTAGATATTAAAATATAGCAAGTATTTCTGGACTTTTGAGTTTTTCTGTTCTCAACCTTATCAGTTATTTTAAAAAAGCTATTGGCACTCCCATTCTGGCTCAATGGGAGTGTCTCAGAGGATGTGGGTTCAATCCCTGTCCTTGGTCAGTGGGTTAAGGACCTGACATTGCCACAAGCTGTGCCCTATGTCACAGATGCAGCTCAGATCCAGCATTATGTGGCTGTGGTATAGGCTGGAAGCTGCAGTTCTGATTTAACCCCTAGCCTGGGAACTTCTATAAGTCATAGGTGTGACCATAAAAAAAGGAAAAAAATGCATTATTTTCATCTTCATTTGAGACCTCAGGTATCCATTTCCAGTGTCTCCATAATGTTTCGCTGACATTGACTTAGAAGATCTGTATTCAAAGAGGCAGTAAAGATACAGAGCTGGCTAGACCTGGTTCAGCAAAGTGAGCCAGCAGCAAAAAAAAACCCCAGTTCATCATGTCTAAATTGACAATTGTAATGTTTTCTTATAGGATTACAAGAAATTTCTTAAAAGATTAAGGGAAATGATTGGTGGACAGTGTTTTGAAATATGAATGGGTTTTCCTCCCCTCTTCCATTTCTTTTCATACTTTCTCAGACTCCATTCACTGAACCACATTATTTGCCATAAATGGTGGATGATAGAGCATAGAAACTGTTACGGACATTTTGAGTTGAAAACAAATCCTAGCCATTTATGGTGTTGAAAATGGGTCAGCACATAAACAAAAACAAAGTAAACTAACCTCAGTGAGATCCTGTTTATTTCACTAGTTGGAGAATAGTTTTCTTGATTCACAGGCTAGAGATGATTTGGAGAGAAATGAACCAAACTGGTCTTGAACGGCTCTCTGTGTTCTGCTACCTGAGGCCAAACCCTAGCTTGTGGGACTTTTATTCTTTAGGTGTTAGAGGTCTGAGGAGAGAGTGATATTTCAGGATAACTGAGGACAAGAAACCGAAAGATCCTCAAAGGAGAGAGAAGTGGTGACCTGCAGTGAATGAAGACTAAGTGACTGTAAGAAGAACATTTTGGCAAATGCTAATTGATCATGAGGCTACCAAGGACCAAAGTTACTCTCAGATGCTTTGGCAGTGTAAGCCCTTGCTATAATGATGCATTCCCAGGGAAAAAGAAGAGCGCGGAGGAGTCCCTTTGTGGCACAGCATGTTAAGGATTTGGTGTTATCACTGCAGTGGCTCGGGTTGCTGCTGTGGCATGGGTTTGATCCCTGGCCCAGGAATTTGCACATGCCATGGGTACAGCCAAAAAGAAAAAAAAAGCAAGAGAACTGAATAGGTTGGGGCTTAGTTTCTGATATTCAGTTCAATGGAGACCAAACATGTAAATTAAGTTTTATGGGAATATTTTCATTTCTTGTGCAACAAATTTTGTGCTCTAAGACAATGTATACCTGCAATATGATATACGTATATGTCATACATATGTAATATTTATCAGGGGGTACATAAAACATAATAAAAGTGGTAGCAGTTTTACAGTGTTGCTAAATCCTTCAAGTTCTGAGAGTGATTAAGATTTTGAATTAAACGGGTCTCAACTGTATGCTTTGGTAATCTTGATAAAATTAGAGTGATCATTAAGAAATGATACACATTTTATTAAAAATAGCACTATTTTATATAGTATCCATCATTTGGATGAGTAATATTCACTAGTAATTTTAATTATGGAGAGGGTGTAGATGGATTATGTAATAAAAGTTTATTAGACTATTTGGAGGATTTCATAATTCTATTTTCAAAGAAACATGTTTCAAAGGATAGTCAAATGTTTCTTATGAACATGAAAATTAAAGTTAAGCTGCACATTATTTTTACAAGTTTGCTTGATATTTAGCATAAGCAAGTAAACTAAGCTTTTTTGTTTGTTTCCTTTTTAGGGCCATACCTATGGCATATAGCATATGGAAGTTTCCAGGCTAGGAGATGAATTGGAACTATAGCTGCCAGCCTATGCCACAGCCACAGCAACATCAGATCTGAGCTGCTTCTGGGACCTACACCATAGCTTGCGGCAACAGTGGATCTTTTTTTTTTTTTTCTTAATGGATTTTATTTCAATTATAGATGTACACAAATCATCACAAGCCAATTTTACAGATTTTGTATCCCAAACCCACAGTGCATCCCCCCACCCCCCAGATTGTCTTATTTGAAAAACCAAGGTTTCCCAAAGTCTGTGAGTCATTGTCTGTCCTGCAAAGAGGTTCATTGTGTCTTTTTAGTTTCCACATGATCTTTAACCCACTGGGCAGGGTCATGGACAGAACCCACATCCTAATGCTTACTAGCTGGGTTCCTTTCCACTGAGCCACGATAGGAACTCCTCTAAACTAGGTTTTAAGAGTAAAAATTTGATAGCAGGACTAGAGTGTATATGGAGACCAAAAATCTTCAAATTAACACTGTTGTGAATAGCATAAATTCACTGTGAGCATTTGCAAATGTATCCATTAATGTTAATAATCCAATATCAATATTCATGATTACACATGTATTTACACTTGCATATTACATTTACACACATTACCTAACTAGAGCTGTTCAATGTCTCTAGGCTATCACTTGGTGAATAGGGAAAAAACACATTTTGCACAAGGGGTGTGCAAATTTTGTTCTATCCTTTTGTCTAAACTCCAAGTGTTAAATTCCATTCATTCTGACAATAAAGTAATCTTTGCACTTAAGAACAATGAGGCACTTTTAAAAGGCTTTGAAATCAGGTAAGCTTATGATTCTGACATTATCTATCCAAAGAAGACTATAGAACAAGTATATGTAGATACAAAATTTAAAATATATGAAATAAAAGTAGACATATTACCAGTCATCTCAGCTTATCAAAATAATTTGATGATTGTGTAATAATAATATATTTAATTTAGATAAAAATAATACCATTTGCAGCAACATGGATGGGACTAGAGACTCTCATACTAAGTGAAGTAAGTCAGAAAGAGAAAGACAAATACCACATGATATCACTTATATCTGGAATCTAATATATGGCACAAATGAATCTTTCTACAGAAAACAAACTCATGGACTCGGAGAACAGACTTGTGGTTGCCAAGGGGGAGGAGGAGGAAGTAGGATGGACGGGGAATTTGGGGTTGGTAGATGCAGACTATCGCATTTGGAGTGGATAAGCAATGAGATCCTGCTGTATAGCACTGGGAACTATATCTAGTCACTTGTGATGGAGCATGGTGGAGGACAATGTGAGTGGGAGAAGAAGAATGCATCTGGGTCACTTTGCTGTACAGCAGAAATCTACAGAATTAACTATAAGAGGAAATGTAGAATATAGAAAATAGAAAAATATAATAGAAAATCATCTATAATAGAAAAAATAAAAACCTAAAAAAATACCAAAACAGCTCAAAAGAGCACTGATGAAAGAAAAAAAATAATGTATTTTGTTGACTATAAGTAGTATTTTCACAGAAACTAGAAACTGGGTGCTTCTAGAGGCTGGGTGCTTCTAGAGGCTGTATTATAAACAGCAAGATAACAGAAAAGTATTTCCTGTATTGAAAGTGTTGCTGCATAGTATAAAGTACTGGAAGTTATTTCCAAGGAGAGTCTGGGACATTCAGGTATAAACTCACTGAAACCATTCTTATGCTCAAGAGTTATGTCAACCTAATGAAAGAACTAAACATAGGCCTTTGAATCAGAAGCTGATAGGTGCTACATGAGTTCTACTAGAAATTTTAAACCCAATTAACCTTACATGAGGCTCAGTTACCTAATAAGTAAAATTACAGAGCACCTTAAACATAAAATATTGTATCCATTGCAAAACATTAGATTTTGCTACTTATTAGTGAGTTAGCAGTAACATGCTAAAAGTACTGGGAACCTATTCTATACTTAAAACTTTGCATGGATTGTCTCTGAATCATTCTACCAACCCTGAGAAATGTACACTTTAATAATTCATATTTTACCTAGAAAGTCCTTGAATCTTAGTGTGGTTAAGTCATTTTCTCAGGATTAGGTACCTAGTGCAGATACTTAATACTATTTTTCTTTTTCTTTTTATGGCTACACCTGTGGCATATGGAAATTCCTGGGCAGGGCAACACAGCAGCAATCGAATGATGCCCTGCTTCTCTTCACTATGGAAATTCTCAAGCTTCCACTGAGGAAAGGTTTACAACATATATACTTAAACTACTATCATAAGATATTTTCTAAAAGGCCTGTTGAAAAATGAAATCCACATTGATTGGCAAAACTTAACGAATTTCATGTAATTAGTCATTAGAATTAGTGAAGTACAGTTGTGTTCATTTTATGGCATTACAGTAATCACAGAAATGCATTTCAGAGGAGTTTTTATAGTGGGTACTCTGGGATTAAAGCAGAGAGTAGGATTAATGTTCAAATAGACTGCCTGTTTTTTTCCAAGCAATTCAGTTGTGGTGTTTACATGCAACAAGATTTTGTTTTTAAGGCGTTATGCAATTCTCAAACTTCAAAATGAATAGTCTATGTCTCTAGAATTCTCAACATTCTGAGAAAATGATTCAGACTCCTCTTAAACTAACTTGTAAGACACAATTCCTAAATGGAAACTTAAGCAGAACGTATGACATATCTTGTTCTTGCTAAACGTTTAAAAAAGTACAGAGACAGAGCTGGCACTCATTATTTTCCATTTCAAGGTGGAAATGAATGGAGAATTGAATAGAATAGTGTTTTAAGAAAAAAAAAGTCCAGTGAGTTCTCTTTTGGCACAGTGGGTTAAGGATCTGGTGTCGTCACTGCAGCAGGTTGTGTTGCTGCTGTGGTACAGCTTCAATTCCTGGCCTGGGAACTTCCACATGCCTTGCGCACAGCCAACAAACAAACAAACAAACAAATGAAAATCTGAATGAAAACTGTTACTTGAACACACATATTCTTATGCTATTTTATTACTTTTGCTGTTTTATCACTTAAGGGTACTGTGAGCTTTCTTCAGCTGCAAATCAAATTGCTTTTGCCCTCTCTATTTGTATTGTTTCCTGGCCACTTGGACACCCATTATGGTCTCTTCCTGCCAATTAGATCAAACAAATCCAAGGCCAATTATCGCTTCCCATTCCCAAGACTGGAAGCTAGGGCACGCTTCACATTCTGGACATTTGCTACTAACTCTAAATGTATAAATACATGCAGAGGATGAATGAATAAAAGGAAAGAAGGAAGGAAGAAAGGGAGGGAAGGGAAAAGAAGAGAGAAGGGGAGGGGGAAGGGGAGGAGAAAGATCACTTTATTATCTTTTTTTTTTCTTCTAGGAAGAAAAATACAGCAAATTATTTTATGCCTTCATTGACAAATTGTCTCAGGGAAAAATCCTTACCACTTAATAAATGGTGACTTTTCCTTGAACACAGGAATGATATAAATTAAAGCTAGGTATTTCTAGAGATTAATTTGGAGGCTGCAAATATCAATACTTCAGTTTTAGATTATATGTATACAAGTAAGGAAATGAAGAAAAGATGCAAACTATCATGAAATTAACTCATTTTATTGATTTTAAGTCTAGATTCTTGTCTTATTTTTGGAACAGTTATTAGAACTTAGATGCAAAAAAAATTCTTGGGCAATGGATATGACATTATAGATTTTATCATTTCTCACCATCATTTCTCACCACACTGCACTCTGATAATTTATATATACGTATATTAATTTAAGAAATAAATAAAATAGAACATTCAGACTTTGACTATTTCGGGCAAATATGCTATGATGTCTTACTGAATATTTGTTTTTAGCCTTTTAATAAATAGGTTCAGTAATAAAAAAACAATATCACCCTATAGGTAAAAATCAAAGAAAACTCACATGTGTGGGTTTAAAACATAGATGAAGACCTTGGCACACATTTAGCCCTCATTAAACATCTGTTAAATAAATAAATTATAGCAATCTACAACATTTCTATACCAAATACTACCTATACTTTATAATAAAGTTTCTGAAATGTTTCTTTCTAAAGCCTTTTATTCCCCCCCCCTTTTTGTCTTTTTAGGGCCACACCCATGACATATGGAAGTTCAAGGCAAGGGGTGGAATCTGAGTTGTAGCCGCCAGCCTATGCCACAGCCACAGCAATGCCAGATGCAAGCTACGCCTGGGACCTACATCACCACTCACAGCAATGCTGGATTCTTAACCCACTGATTGAGACCAGGCATTGAACCCACATCCTTATGGATACTAGTCAGGTTCATTACCGCTGAGCCACAGCAGGAACTCCAAGTCTTATTCTTGACCAAAACAATATCAAAGACAACCTGGCTCTTTACTCCCCAAATTACATTTTATTTATTTGGTTAACTAATGTCACCTTGTTGATTAGACTTAGGTGTCAACTAGGAGTACTTCTTATTGCCCTGAAAAGAAAATTGTCAGCAAGACTTGTAGGGATGTTCTTAGATATGCTGCTTTTAATCTTCAGTACACAAATGAATAATTGAATATTCCCATCAGTACTGTGCTTTGCTTCTGTTTCAGTTTTGGAAATTAGATCAGCACCACACATCTTGGGGGCCGCCAGTCTGCTTTTAGCACTAGCAGATAAGTGCAGCTTAGCTTGGTGTTTAAATAATTGATGAATAATTAGAAAATAAAAGCCAGAAACAGTATATACTAATTATCATTTAATTCACATTCATGCTTATGAATTTTGAAACATGTCAGCAAGGTAATTAAAATAGTGGTTCTTATTCCTCTTTTGGCAATACGCTTTTCATAACAAAAACTGCAAAATGAGTACATAATTATAAAACTTTAGAAGAAAAACAAATATTTCTTTTTAAACTTAGTAATTTAAAAAAATGAACTGAATGAATCACTGAATTCTAGTATCCATGTTCAAACACAGCTCAGAAACAGACTCAATGTTAGTCATGTGTGTCTTACGATACAAGAAAAAGTGCTATCTCATTCTTATATTACATGAATTTAGTTAGTATCCTCATTATTCAGTTTGCTAAGTTTCAGTAATTCAAATGAATAAATTATAATTATATCACTATATGTGAGATAGAGAGCTGGCTGCTATGGCACCAAATATAAGAAGATGCAGTTACTGTTCTAATGGGACAGATAACCTCTGTTAAATAGAGTAGAATAAAATAATTTACACAAAACTATGGAATTAAAGAGCCATAAATCAAGACTATAACATATTATGAGACACTGTTTATATATAGTCTTCGACCTTCCTAAATCCTTGGGATTTTAGCATAGAGTAAATAATGACTTTTGTCTTATTAAAAAATGCTTGGTTCACATGAAGAGGGCCACCTTCTCCTATTATTATTAACTATCTCATTATAGAATTTGGGCTACTTAACTAGTGCGGAACTGAGTTCACTAGGAAATTTTATCACAGAACTACAAAGATCTGCAAAATTTACTATTGTAAAAGTATGGCTTTTTTTGGATTAAGAAGTTTAAATTTTCTTTTTCTATTTTCATTTGAGCATGTTTTCCCACTCATCCAAATGGGAAGGGCTGAATCTGATCTTAATAAATAGATTTTGTATGTTCATTTGTTTTTAGAGCCATACCCACGGCATATGGAAGTTCCCAGGCTAGGGGTTGAATCAGAGCTACAGCTGCTGGCCTATGCCAAAGCCACAGCAAAGCAGGATCCGAGCCGTGTCTGCAATCTACACCACAGCTCAATGCACAGCAATGTTGGATTCTTAACCCACTGATCTAGCCCAGGGATTGCACCCGCAAACTCATGGATATTAGTTGGGTTTGTTAACTGCTGAGCCACGAAGGGAACTCCTAAAATACTTTGTTTAATATTTTCATTATGCTTTCCAAGATAAGGGCTCTATCTCTTAGGTTAATACTTTGAATTGGCTTTTAAAATTAATTTTAGTATTTACTATTTTTAGTATTATTTTAAAATTATTTTTAGTAATTATTTTATTTTTTAATATCCATATGATTGTCTTTTGTTGATGCTGTAGCAAATATTTTTAGAATGTAATTTACTTATCAGAAATTAAGTATATAAAACATCTTTTATTGATACATGATATTGTACTGACTTAAGGTTTAACATAATGATTTGATATATGTACATATTGCAAAATAATTATGACAATAAATCATATGATCCCTCAAGCTTATTTACTGAATTAAGCGCATCAATGAATCAGTTACTAGATTTTAATATTTCAACTTTTATCAACAATTTCCATGATTATCACAGGGAGAATTCCCTATAAATCCATCTCACAATCATTCAGGTAGTGAGGGGAATAACTACCTTTCAGAAACAGCACAAAGTCTGGTAGCAGCTCTTTCCATTTGAAATAGTATATTGAGGAGTCTGTCACAGGGCAATTGAGCAATTTTTCTGATTATTATTTACATTTGTTTCTGTTTTCCTCTCTACTTAACACTCCCTGACGTGAACATTTATAGCTTTTCTTGCTCTCTGCCTCCCATTTTTTATGCCATAGATTATATTGTTTACATTAGATTGTCTGGAATCTTTTTTTTTTAATTTTTTTTGTCTTTTTAGGGCCGCACCCATGGCATACGGAGGTTCCCAGGCTACTACGGGTTGAAATGGAGTTATAACTGCTGGCCTAAGCCACAGCCACAGCAACGCCAGATCGAGCCAAGTCAGAGGCCTATACCACAGCTCACGGCAACACTGGATCCTTAGCCCACCGAGCGAGGCCAGGGATGGAACCTGGTATCATGGATACTAGTCAGATTTGTTTCCACTGAGCCACGATGTGAACTCCTGGAATCTTTATTTTTATTAGTCTTCTCAACATCCTCTGTAAGTGCCTTTTCTTTTTCCATACTACTCCTGTCTGATATATTTATTTTTTATATCCATTGTATGTTTGTAAAGGGAAACTTGTACAGAAGGACAGAATAATAACTCACATTTTCCTGTCCTCAAATATCTAATTACCTGTTTACCACATAAGCAGGGAATGTCAATCCTTTATACAGTTATGTCACACATTGTCTATTTCAGTTCTTTACGTATTAAGGACCCTCAATAGGGAGTTTGCTTGTGGTGCAGTGGGTTAAGGATCCAGTGCTGTCACCACAGGGGCCCAGGTCAGTCCCTGGGTCAGTGTTGTGTGTTCAGTCCCTGGCCTGGGAGCTTCCACATGCTGCAGGCACGGCCAAAAAATACCAAAAAAAAGGACCATCAACAGAGACGGAAACTACGACACAGGTACAAATGCCAGGACTCACCTGAGGTCTTGGGAAGGTTCTGCTCTGATGTGAGGTGTCTCGACAGAGTGCCCGAATACTGCTCCTTCAGTGCCTGCAGGTGACATGAATCCAGAAGTCAGTGTAAGCAAGTAGATAGACACACTGGGTTTCACTTCCATTTCTATGCATCAAAATCCTTCTAAAAATGGGACAAATGAAAGTAGGAGTACAGAAAATAAAAGAGGAAAATTGGAAAAGGAGTTCAAGATAGTGAGGGGCCAAGAAGGATAAACCTAAGTTCGGCCACATTGACACCTTTTAAACTGATCTTATTTATGAAAGTTCAGGTTGAGAATTTTCACCCTCTGATCACAGAACAAAGATTCTCCTCCTTCACTTTTCCTAATTTCCAGGTAAGTGAATTTGAAGGAGGAAGAGATCACAACACTCAGTTCTTTCTACAAAGAATAGAAGTTGAATCAAAGTGTGGAGCGTGAGCTTGGATGAAGTCAGTATATTGTTAATCATTTAAAGAGACATTTAGCAATTCTCTAAGACATAGCTCCCACCTTTGGTTAGAGTGATCATCGAACTACACAGAACAGGGAGTCTTACTTGACCTCTCTGGAATTAAGGCTCAATCTAAAACCATGAAAACTGCTTGAATTCTTTTCATTCGAGTGGACTTCACATGGGGTCATAGTTATCTGATAAGGCCATGAGCTCAGGCACTTGAACGATATTCTAGTCAAAATTTCATTTATCAACTACTTCTGACTTTTCAGCACTTACTGAACTTTTTCTAATTTAACTGAGCAAAATAAAATGATTTCATTATAGATCTACTTTACCTTTACTTCAGAAAAAAAACATATGATGAATTCTCACATCGTAAGTTACTGAAACCATGGAAACCAAGAAGGAAAAGGAACAGAAACTGGAGAAAAAGGAAAATAACCTAGACAGTTATTAATATGTATATTTAAATTTGTTGACTAAATAAATATTTATTTATTGTTGTTGAAAAGGACGGTTCAAAAGGATACAACATCAGTTTTGCTTGATTGTATAGATAATTAAAAATATTTCAGATAATTTAAAGTGACTGCAATGCTACAAGATACAGAGAAAACATAGACTGTTGACTTATTGAAATGTTCTGGAAAAATGAGGCAGGAAAACTTCAGGGTCAGAAAATCCTGGATCTCATTCATATGATAATTTCTAGCCTTAAAAGAAAAGGATAAGAATGACATTTGATGCTAGAAGAAGAAAGTGTGTAAGTGAATTGTGATCCTCCTTTATATTTCACAACAGTTTTAGACACAAGCTAGTATGCTATTCTTTACAAACGCCTAACACAAAATATACCCCTCCCCCCAATTAAAAACATCATCATTATGATGATGTATATTTATGTATCCCTCCTAATATGGCTATTTATTCTGTAAACACCATACTCTAAGCTACTCATTATCAACCCACTGGCCTCCATCTATCCTTTGGGAAGGTTTTTGCTCCAGAATAGGCAGGACAAGGGAAGGAAACCAAAAACACTTGGTATTCCCAGGTCCTTCACTTTCTAGTAACTGAAAAAGAATTCTCTGAAAGGTAGCATTTCTCTAGCCACTAGCTTCACAAGTTCTACTGCAGTTAATTTCAGATAATATTTTATGAGATTATGGGCTTTGTGTAGAAAACCCGTGTTCAGTAATATACATAGAAGCAAAGCAGAGATGCCTCTATGCTTTGAAATGTTAGTTTTATATAAATTATCTAAAGTTTTCTCACGGACATTTTTACCATAAGTAGATAGACTGTTTACACCTGAAAAATGAAGACACTCACATCAGAGAAATTAAATACCTTATTTATGAGGCTAGAATGTTGGAGCTCAGGTTTCTTGCAGATACACTACAAACTTCGAAGCCAGCCAATTTGGAAAGCAATCCCAGCTCCTTCATTCCACATAAGTGACCTTGAAGAAGTTATTTAATTTCTCCAAACCTCAACTTCCACAGGTACAAATAAATATAGTAATGCCAACCTTACGGTTAGGTTTTTCCTATACAGGATATAAATGTACCCGTTTCACTGTAAGAATTCAGTATTCCTTAATTCTCTCTATCACTTTTCTTTATGAAAATCAGCCACAGAAGATGTGCAAGTGTGTCTGCACATAGGTTAATGTTCCCACATAGGTCCACTCGTTAATATTTGAAGTTTCATTCCCCAAATGACATAGCTTCAGCCAACACAGTCTCATGCTGAATTTTGGAATCTGAAAGTTAGACACTCTAAGGAGATTTTTTTGAATGTTAAATAGTAAATTCATTTTATTAATCAAAACTCTCTTTGCTAAATCAATGAATTCCCTAATGCAGCTTCTTAGGTGCCAGATAAGATCAAACAACGTTCAAATAAGCTCTGAGAAAGAAGTTTCGTCCATGAATAAAGAGTCCAACATAACCTTAATTGAACCTTATCATAATGCTTAAAAAACTGAGGATATAAGACCTGATACTATAAAACTCTTAGAGGAAAACATAGGCCGAACACTCTCTGACATAAATGATAGCAACATCTTCTCAGATCCATGTGTCAGAGTAAGGACAATAAAGAGAGAAATAAACCAATGGGACTTAATTAAACTTCAAAGTTTCTGCACAGCTAAGGAAACCCTAAACAAAACGAAAAGACAACCC
>PVHT021183523.1:10314110-10542864 GCA_004024745.2 Catagonus wagneri | reverse complement strand
GATAAAGAAAGAACCCCTTTTCAAATTTTTTACCTTCAGATAAGAATATTAGAAGGTCAAGGGAAGCTTTCCTTATTCACTCTTAGGATATATATTTTCAGAAAATAATAACTAAGATCATCATTTTACCCTTTAATAATTACAAAAGGGGTGAGAAGCAATACACACGTGAGACCTTTAAAAAAATGTTAAATGAAAAACCATCACCAACAGCATATCTTAAATAAACATAATCATAAGACTCTATTATTATGGATTTATCAAAAGTCAACTTCATTTGAATTGATTTATCACTATATTATACACGTTCTAACAGAAGTTGAAATATAAAAATATGAAATGATCTAATAACAAGTAAACTAGCTATACTGTTTTTTTTTTGCCAAACATTTCATGAAAGATTATTTCATGATGAAATTTGGAAAATTAATAAGACCAGATCTCTAAATGAATTACCTTTTACTGCATTTAAATAATCTTTGCAAGCTTTGAGACACTTAATCTACTAGTATATTGTGTTTTGAGGCTTGGACATGTTATCTAAATATAGACAGCACAGCTAATACTAATTTTGTTTCTCTAAGGTCACCTTCATTCTTATGCATGCACATTTTCTGTATAACTCTTTCCTTTATAAACTCTATCATTACTTAATCTATATGCAACTTAAGCTTTTCTGATCCTTGTGAAAATCACTAATCTAAAAGTCTACTGCCAGTTGTGCCATAAACTAAGGTTCTTTGGGAAAAGGAAGTAAATACCTTAACCATACCTCTTTGTCTTATTTTATGCTTCAGATTCACCCCCAATTTAGAGTACTTTCTGGAGAGAAGTAAGATGGGCTTTCTGCTGATGTTAGTCACAGGCAGGAAGATTCTGTTTCCAACTGGCATACCAGGCTTATCACCACAAGTGCAACGCACAGCACAAGGACAGACACTCGTCTTAAAAGCACTTTCATTTCTTAATGCTTTTTCCCTCTGGTACCCTTTTTTTGGTCTTTTTAGGACTGCGCCCCTGGCATATGTAAGTTCCCAGGCTAGGGGTCTAATCGGAGCTGTAGTCGCTAACCTACACCCTAGCCACAGCAACATGGGATCTGAGCCATTTGTGACCCACACTACAGCTCACGACAACGCTGGATCCTTAACCCACTGATCAAGGCCAGGGATCGAACCTGTGTCCTCATGGATGCTAGTCAGATTTGTTTCTGCTGAGCCATGACGGGAACACCCTCCCCCTGGTACTTTTGACATACATTGCCATTAAAGCACATTCTGTGGATAATAGAAATCCATAGAAAAGTTACCTGAAAGAGATGACGCTCAACTGTCTTTGGTGGCTTTGGATAATACATGTGTTTACGGATTTATAGGCATACCTCGGAGACAATGTGTGTTCAATTTCAAACCGTGGCAAGAAAGCAAATAAAGGCAATAAAATGAGTTACACACGTTTTGCTTTTCCAGTGCACGTAAAAGTTATGTTTACACTACAGCATAGTTTATTAAGTGTGCAATAGCATTATGTCTAAAAAAAATATGTACCCTAATTAAAATGTTTTATTGTTAAGAAATGCTAACCATCATCTGAGTCTTCAGTGAGTAGTCATAATTTTTTTTTCTTGCTGGTGAAGGGTTTGAAATATTGCAAGAATTGCCAAAATGTGACACAGAGAACCAAAGCGAGCAAATACTGTTGGGAAAATGGTGCCAATAAATTTGCGCTTAACATAGGGCAGTCACATAGCTTCAGTTTGTAAAAACACAAGATCTGCAAAATAAAATAAAGAGCAATAAAATGAGGTATGCCTGTATTTGAAATTTTCTACAGTCATTATTTTCAATCAGAAAAAAAAAACTTGTGTTTAAAAAATGCCAATTCTATGTGGCTGTATGTACCTGAGCTATATGTTTATACGAAAAGACACCTGAAAGTAATTAGGATTCTTAACATGGCATTTCATTAAACACAATGTGGTTAGATTTTCCTTCTTATCTCAAGACATCTAAATAATTCTAAACATCACAGTGTTACCCGTCATTTTCTGACTGTCTATGCAGATGTGGACAAAGTCATAATTTGGAATCTTTATACAGACAACCTGCCCTAATATGCGTGTTTTCACTCATTTTGTAATAACCAGGTTTTATAAAAAATGAAGTGAAAAATGCACATCTTGAAAGTCTATCCTCTAATAACAGGATGGTGTGGCATTCACAGATAGAGCCCATTTGGGAAACAGCCAGGGAGAAAGCACTTGCTAATGCCAAAGCAAATTCCCTTCATCCTTTTGCTTCTATGAGTTTTTTTTTCTTACCTCCTGTTGTTCCAGATTGTTCCTGTGAATTTTATGTCATCACTTGCCATGTAATTCATTGTGTGCCAGTCGGGAAACAAAGAGAGCTCCATTTATTTGTGTTTGTTTTCTACTTACAAAAGGTAAGTAAATTAGCCTTACTTTGAATTAATCTAAAGAAATGGCAGATTTTCACCAGAACTGAATTAGTTTTTTGTCTGTTATGAAGTTTCTTCACCAAACACACTCATCAGATTCCCAGCTGTGATTGCCAAGCACCCTTAGAACAATCCAAGCAGAGTAAGCCATTAAAGCTTCACTCAGATCATAACCAGTATTAAGTATCCGTAGGCAAGTTCAGGGACTTAAACACCCTTATGCTATCATGTCACCCTGTATTTTATGTGGGTGTTCTGTTTATGTGCCACGCCAAGTCGCTTTAAAAACAATGGCCCTCTCAGCTACGAAATTTATACTTCACATTTTAATATTCAATCTTTTAATATAAAGGTATCTGTGCTGATAAATCAGGGGTAATATGCAACAGAAAAACCTGTATTTGTGATTTTACATTTCTGGAATCAACTGATATACTCAGCAAATATCTCATCATTGAGTGGTTCAGCAGAGGTAAAATATTTTTGATAAAAAATGTTCATTTATTTTCTAGAAAGCATAAGTTGTGGCATAAATTTACAATCTGTGTGTGTGTGTGTGTGTGTGTGTGTGTGTATAGATTATAGAGCATCTTACTGGGGAGTACCAGACCAAACGTTTTTGTTTGTGCATCCTAACAGTATCCTTAGCTAAAATTCTGATCTAACAGAAACTTTTCTAGAGAATTGGAAAAGAAGATAGATGGTGGCCTAACATATCAAAAATATTTGAGGCAAATCTGGACAATGGCTCTACAAGATAGGAAATTTACATGTTCACATCTATTTGTTTGAAGAGACACTAAAATCCTAAAGACAATATTACCATGCTGAATCCAATACTAAATTAAGAAATACCAGGGTCATTTCTTTAGGATTTATCACAGGAATACAAATTTGGCTTAACAGCAGAAAATTAACTAAATTCTCCATAATAATTTACTTATGAAAATAGTCATTCAAAAAGTTCAATGTTCGTTCATAATTAACAACAATAGTAATTATCACCTTCAAGAAAACAGGAATTTAACTTCCTCCCACCAATAAGAAACATATACTATAAAACCTGTAGCACCTTCAAACTCATTGTTCACACATTGAAATGTTTCACTTAATTATGTAGTCTTTTTTTTTTTTTTAACAGTCAGACCTGCAGTATATGGAAGTTCCCATGCTAGGGGTTGAATCAGAGCTGCAGCTGCAGCCTATACCACAGCCACAGCAACACCGGATCTGAGCTGTGTCTGCAACCTACACTGCAGCTTGCAGCAATGCTAGCTCCTTTAACCCACTGAGTGAGGCCAAGGATGGAACCCATATCCTCAAGGAAATTAGTCGGGTTCTTAACTGCTGAACCACAATGGGAACTCCCAAATGTTTAGAAAATCTAAAAGAACTTCCAATAAATGTAATAAAATTAATAAGAATTAGTTTGACTTAAAATTTAATAAAAATTTTGTGAGCATTTTATAAATGAATTATTAAATTTAATCAAAGGTGTTAAAGTGACTTGAAATATAAAAAGATAGAGTGTGATCATAAATAAGATCTTAACCTGAAGTGCTTAATTTCCCTCCAAACCTAGAAGAGATTTAAAGCGATCTCAGATAATTAACACTATTTTCATGGAACTTGACAAGCTGGGCCTAAATCTAATACATAAAAGAGTACTGAGCCAAGAAAAATAAGACAACTCTTCGGAGTTCCCGTTGTGGCTCAGTGGTTAATGAATCCGACTAGGAACCATGAGGCTGAGGGTTCGATCCCTGGCTTTGCTCACTGGGTTAAGGATCCGGCATTGCCATGAGCTGTGGTGTAGGTCGCAGACGCGGCTCGGATCCCGCGTTGCTGTGGCTGTGGCAAAGGCCCGTAGCTACAGCTCCGATTAGACTCCTAGCCTGGGAACCTCCATGTGCTGCGGGTGCAGCCCTAGATAGGGCAAAAAGACAAAAAAAGAAAAAAAAAGAAAAATAAGACAACTCTGAATCCCCACCGACATACACCAGGCCCTCTGAAAACCAAGTGGACAACTTTTCCCCAACAGATAAAAACACATATTATAAGGTTCTAGTCACTGACTTAGTGCAGCTATGGTAGAGATGGAGAAATAGAGTGATGGAATAGAAGAACCTTCAGAAACCAACAGATTTGCATCTGTAGGGAAACTTGATTTATGATGGTTACTATTGAATATAAGTGAGGAAACAAATAACTACTCAATAAACGGTGCTAGAATAACTGTTTACACATATGGGAAAATAAAATTAAATTATTGCCACATGCAAACATTAATTTCATCTGTATTAGAATTATGATGGGTAAAATTATAAAATGTGCAGAAGACAATATTGGAGAATATATTTTTGATTTCTGATTAGAGAATTCTACTTCAGCTTAGAGAATCTGAATTCAGAATAGAAAATTCAGAGTTGTCATACAGTAAAGGAAAAAATGATGAATTTGATATACTGAAATCAAGAATTTCTGCTTGACAAAGGACACCATAAGAAAGGCAAAACTTGACCTTGGGGGAGATATTAGTAACAAATATATTGACCAAAAGTGATTACCAAATATACAAAAAACTCCCAAAAGTATTAAGAAAAAGATAAACAAACCAACAGAAAATAACTAAGAACTTGAAAAGACACCTTACAAAAGAAGGATCATGAATAGCTAATAACCACACTAAAAAGAAAAATAAAAAGCTCCATTCATTAGTGATCAAAATAAGAAAATTAAAACCATAATCTGGTACCAAGGAAAAACTTCTGGTCTTACAGAAACTTTAATGTCAAAAACATATTTCTTATGAGAAGGTAAGGACAAATTCTTAAGACAAGTATGTATGAAGCTTTAAAAATAACTGATAAATTTGACTATTTTTGTAAGATTTTTCTTAATGAAAAAATCAGCATAAGCAAAGTTAAAAAATATATGTAATGTAGATATATATATCTATATGTAGTCATAGTCAATTCATTATAACCAGTAGCCAATTAACATCCAGAAAATATAAAGATATCCTATAAATCAATCAGAAAAAAACATTAAAATAGGACAAAGAAATAAATGGGTAGTTCATACAAAAAGAAACCTGAATAGTTAATATACTGAAAAAAAAAATCCAAAGTAGGTCCACATCGCTACTAATCTGAACCTTGCAAATGAAAACCAAAAAGAGATGTAATTTTATTTGAATCTTTTCCTAGTGACCAGTTTATTAGAGAAGTTAACCATCATTTTGGTATATAGTCTTCGGGGCTGAGTAGTGTTATATATCCACATCAAAAGATACAGACAAGTCATTCAAAAAGTTCAATGTTCTTTCATGATTAACGACAATAGTAATTATCACCTTTAAGAAAAACAGGAATTTAACTTCCTCCCACCAATAAGAAACATCTACTACAAAACCCGTAGCACCTTCAAACTCATTGGTCACACATTAAAATGTTTCGCTTAATTATCATTTTATAATTTATATAGTCTTCGGGGCTGAGTAGTGTTACATTATCTCACAACTTTCCTCTTTAGGCTCACAGCAAATAGTTGCCAATATGTGGGTGTTTTGTTTGGAAAGTGACTATTTTAAAGTATCTGTGGAACTTATAGAGCTTTAAACACGCTTTTTAAAAAAAGTGGACAACTGTCTGATGTAGAGAGCTGTTTTAAAATAGCATGTTCTGTCTTACCAAATTTCCATGCTTGTTTCAAACTGTAAAGGCTTTGTTTTTTTTGTTATTACAGTGACTAAGATCATAAATGGCATAAAAAATAGAAATCAGGTTCAAAGTTAGAGAATTCAAAATTTTCTATTCCATTAAATTACTGTGTTGCAATATTCATTTTGTCAGTTTATTAGACAAAATATCAAAAAGAATATACTTTTTCTATTAGAGTAACATAGAGAAGACATAACAAAATTTGCATTCCAATTCAACTGGTTGTCTAACTAGCAATTTAATAACTCACTTATTATTTGAAATCTTAATCTTCTCATTTATAAAATATGAAAACCTATATGTTCTCTCCTCCTCGTAGGACTGTGTAAAACTTAAAAAAGGATTTATGTATATATATAAAACGTATATATCATGTACATATATATTGTACATATTATACATATATAAACACATACAAAAATAAATATACATATGAAATATAACTGTTAGATATGTTGTATATATTCTATATTATATAACTATAATTAACTATATATAACTAACCATACATTATGTAATGTACATTATTATATATTATAGTTATATATACATATATGTTAATCTGTTATAGACTACTCTATAATAAGTACTTCATGATTGCTTAGCATTATTAGGTGTATAAAGTCTGTTTATTTATTTTTTTATTTTTATTTTTTGCTTTTTAGGGCAACACCCATGGCATATGGAAGTTCCTAGACCAGGGGTTGAATTGGAGCTGCAGCTGCTGACTTATACCACAGCCACAGCAACTTGGGATCCGAGCCACGTCTGCAACCTACCTCACAGCTCATGGCAACACCAGATCCTTAACCCACTGAACGAGGCCAGAGATCAAACCCACATCCTCATGGATACTAGTCAGATTTGCTTCCACTGAGCCACATGGGAACTCCATACAAAATCAGTTTAAAAGACTTAGTGATCTACGGTTGTTCAGGGATATTAATCATTCATTAATGATGTGAGGGCAAAATAATGAGGAACTTCTGTGGTCCTTATTCATTGAACAAATAAATCAATTTCAAGGAATTTATCCTAAAAAGACTTATTTATGTGCACAAAGATGCATCTATAAGAAAGTTGACGACAACCTTGTTTAGGCTCATTGTTTATAACCAAAATGTCCAACAGTAGGGAAGTAATTGATAAACTATTGTGGTTCAATGAATGGAACACTTTTGGCTATTTAAAATAGAACAGTGCTGAATGGCATAAACTAAAAATGAAAATTAGACTTCCATAAGATACACATAAATATCTGTGTTCTTAAAAACAGTTCATAAAATCTTTACTGGTCAAAATACATTTGGCAGCTTTCTTTTCTTTCTCTATTTTTTTTAGGGCCGCCCCCACGGCATAGAGAGGTTCCCAGGCCAGGGGTCCAATCAGAGCTGTAGCTAAGGCCGATGCCACAGCCACAGCAATGCCAGATCAGAGCTGTGTCTATGATCTATACCGCAGCTCATGGCAATGACGGATCCTTAACCCACAGAGATTGAACCTGCATGCTCATGGGTACTAGTCAGATTCGTTTCCCATGAGCCACAATGGGAATTCCTTTTTTTTTTTTCTGTTTAATTTATTATTTTATTTTTTAGGGCCATACCCATGGCATATGGAGGTTCCCAGGCTAGGGTTGAATTGGAGCTGTAGCTGTTGGCCTACACCACAGCCACAGCCTGGCAGCTTCCTTTTCAAGTTGCACTTAGCCTTCATTTCCTCTACTCTTATTTTTAGGTCTTTTCTTTCTCCTATGTCCCCCAGTAAAAACTCAGTCTCACTCCACGATATGCAGAGAAATTTAGGCAATATTATTTCATCTTAAAGGTTTTTCCCTTAATACATTAAGGTGCTTGTAAAAGTATTTTCCTAAAAACCGAGCCAGCTAACCTCACCAAAATGACCGTAATTCTTAAAAGGCAGCAGAATCTCAATTAGATGTTATCTTTTTTTTTTTTAACTTGGCTTAGTTGTTTTTTTTTTTTTTTAATTTTCTATTATAGCTGGTTTACAGTTTTCTATCAATTTTCCAACTGCACAGCATGGTGACCCAGTTACATATACATATATAGATTCGTCACAAGTGATTAGACGTAGTTCATGGTGAGATATTATTATTATTATTTTTTTGTCTTTTTGCCTTTATCTAGAGCTGCACCCGCAGCATATGGAGGTTCCCAGGCTAGGGGTCTAACAGGAGCTGTAGCCGCCGGCCTTTGCCACAGCCACAGCAACGCAGGATCCGAGCCGCGTCTGTGACCTACACCACAGTTTACAGCAACGCCGGATCCTTAACCCACTGAGCAAGGCTAGGGATCGAACCTGCAACCTCACGGTTCTTAGTTGGATTCATTAACCACTGAGCCACGAAGGGAACTCCGAGATGTTATCTTAAATAGAAGTATTTTGTTATCTCCGTTAAGAGACAAAATAACTTTAAGTTAATGTTGTCTAAAGATAAATCAGACTGCCCTGAGAGGTTATGAGATTTCTGTCATCAAGAGTTGAAATGGACAGTGACTACGTTACAAAGATAAAAAAGATGCACACTTGGTTAGAATTTTGGAACAACTGAAATTTTAGATAATTTTAAAGTGAGATTTCATGTTTATTTCATCTGCCATGCATAAAGGGGCTATGAATAAATAGACTGGCTGCTGAAAGCTTATTCTATTCAACTTGCCTTAAAGATCAGAATAACCAGGATAATTGTTAATAATTAAGCAGCCAGGAGTTCCCATCATGACTCAGCAGTTAATGAAACCAACTAGCATCCATGAGGACACAGGATCAGTCCCTGGCCTCGCTCGGCTGGTTGAGGATCTGGCGTTGCTGTGAGCTGTGGTGTGGATTGGAGACATAGTTTGGATCCTGCGTTGCTGTGGCTCTGGTGTAGGCCAGCAGCTTAGATCTGCTTGGACCCCTAGCCTGGGAACCTCCATTTGACACAGGTGTGACCCTAAAAAGACACACACACACACACACACAAAAAAAAAAACCAAATAATTAACCAGCTAATAATTAATCTCATTTTTCAGTCATAAACTTAATGGAGGCCATGCAATGAAACACAAGTTATTCGCTAATATTATATGGGTTTTATGTTTGTATTTGGGCAAAGTAGGGATGTCATAAGACTTGCAGGTAAATAAGAAGCTGACTCTATAAATGAGTATTTTACTTGATAGAGAGATTGGCAACATTTATAACTGTGATTAAATTATCCTTAAGCATCTTCCTTTTCCATTTTTTATTCATATCAGGAGATGAATAGCTCATGTCCAGACCCATGATCAAAACCTATACATTTTAATTTTGGGGGGGAAAGGGCAACTTGTCTTACATCTGACTTTAGCACAGATGTGGATGTAGAACCGTTCCAGGGCACTTCGGACTCCCGGGCACAGCACCCTGCCTCTTGCATGTGCTGGGTATCCCTCTGCTTCTTGAAACCTCGGGAAGAACGCTAAGCACAAATAACACCCACGAGTCCTCAAAATTCCTTGCAAGCACGTTAACACCCCTGAGGCTATCTTTCAACCAATGGGAAAGAGCTGATGAATAACACACCAGCATTATTCAGTTGGACAATTCTGAGAGGAATTGGAAATTTGGAAATTCTTTTTCAGTTTGGCCACCTTTTAAAGAGGATATTACTTTGCCATAATTTTGAGGCATTTACATAGTGTTCTCTCATACAAAATACTATTGATCCTTAGATTAACCTTGCAGGAGATCAGAAATTAACAGATAAAAAATCTGGTAACATTCTTAGGACAATGACAACTACCAGCAATACTGATCATCACAGCTAATATTTATTAAACCCTTAAACTACTTCAGCCATGTATGAAGCACTCTCTGTTTTACTGCCGAAGAATTGAAGGCGCAGAGAGGCTAAATAACTGGCTCAAAGGCATACAGTGTTTAGATGGCCCAGGGTTAGAAAAAGTACAAACTAATGATGGCCTGAGCACAAACACGCTCTTTCCTGGTTTTGGTGTATTTTTTGTTTGTTTTTTGTTTTTGTTTTGTTTCTTCTGTACTAGCTCTGAATTCAAGAAAGTAGAACACCTATATCTATTCTCCTTGTCGAGTAAAAACATATTGTTTGATGAAATGGATTAATTATCAATAATCATCTTCCTCATCATTCCCCACCCCCCCGTTCCCCCTTCCCCCTAAAGATCGTAATCCCTGAAATCTGTAAATATGTCACTTTAAAAGTAAAGGAGATTTTAAGCGGCAAATGGAACTAAGAGGGCTGATCTCAACATTTCAAAATGGGAAAATTATCCTGGATCATTCAGGAAGGTCCAAAATAATCACGAGGATCACAAGGATCATTAAAACAGATTGAGGGAAGCAGAAGAGGGAGACTCAGAGTTATGGCTGGTGAGAGACACTTGGTCTGTTATTGCTGACTCTGAAGATAAAGGGAGGGGCTGAGAGCCGAGGAACGTCAAAGACCTCCAGAAGCCAAAAAAGGGGTTCTCCCAGAAAGGAGTACAGCCCAGCAAACACCTTGACTTTAGCCTAGTAAGAAACGTTCAAGAACTCTAACCCCCAGAAATGCAGATAATAAATGTATTGTCTTGAGCCACTCTTTGTGGTAATTATTACAGCAGCAAGAGAAAATTAATGCATCTGGTTAGTAATTGGAAAATGTAGGCAGCTCATTCAAGCTTGCCATATTTTTTCCTCTCTCCTTTCCTCTCTCCCATCTTCTCTCCCTGCCTTTACAGCGAAATGAAACATTGCCCTTGTTATCATTTACATGAACACGGAAATTTGATCCACTTATGCAAAGCATACTGACACCAAACTCCACGGGTGAAATTAGGAATTAAATTCATTTTGACACACTCTAGTCAATTCTTCTAGAAGACAAAGGTCAGCCTGATTAATGAATATACAGTTCAGTTAAAACTGAAATTAGTTCTTTCTCAAACGGCAATAGATCTTTTAAACTGCAAGCCAAGATTATGTTACTGTTTTCCAATAGTGATTGTAGCATCAATCATTTATCTCAATCTCTTACCGTGACATTGTTTGGCATATCCTAAGCTTTCAATTTACATAGCTACATGAAGATAGAGAGGCTACTCTGGGAACTCTCTATGATTTAGATGAGAAAGTTGGCTATATAGTATTGACGTATGCTCATTTCTCTTTACCTCCACATTTTTTTTCCAGCCTATTAAATAAATCTGCCAGAAAAAATGACCTAGCTACTAAATAAATCATATCGTGGAAACTCTCCTTGTTATAGAAATTCTAATTCAGAATCTGAATGTATTATATACACATGCATATATTGACACAGATAAAATGAAGTAGAAATGAAACTGGACTTTAGTGAGGAGAAATAGGTCTATTTCCTGGTCTGCTGTGTGCATTTTGTGAAAGTTACTTAACCTGAGACTTAGTTTGCAAAATGAGGATAGTAACACATATCTCCCTAAGTACTTAGGAATAAAGAATTAATGCAAGTGACTATGCCTTGTCAGCTGTAAAGGTTATGCCAACATGTTATCAATATCATTTTTTTTGTCTTTTTGCCTTTTTTATGTAGAGCCGCACCCGCGGCATATGGAGGTTCCCAGGCTAGGGGTCTAACAGGAGCTGTAGCCGCTGGCCTTCGCCACAGCCACAGCAACGCGGGATCCGAGCCACGTCTGCGACCTACACCACAGCTCACGGGAACGCCGGATCCTTAACCCACTGGGCAAGGCCAGGGATCGAACCCGCAACCTCATGGTTCTTAGTTGGATTTGTTAACCACTGAGCCAGGAAGGGAACTCCATCAATATCATTATTTTGATTAGTTGTGATGCTTTATTTTTTCTGTTCTAAAATTTAATATGTAATACATTTCCTACATTTACGTTTTTTATTTTATTTCTCCTCCTTGTGACCTCAAATAATTTTCACTTAAATGCCTCTGAAAGACCTCCTAAATTACTTTTATACATTGAATTAAAGATTATTCAATATTACATAAAATGTTTAACCTTTATCTTGTATACAGTTAAGGGTGTGCTAGAGAGAGATAAATGATAAACAGTAAAATTTGGAAGATATTTACCATAAGTGATAAAGGAGGAAGAATGTCATTTTATTAATATATAATACTGAAGTAATACATTTATGTTGGTTATAATAATAATAATACTAATTTCTTACATTTATTGACTACTTACTATGTGTCAGTCATCATATTTTACATGGATCAGCTCACATTAATGAAAATCCAGTGAGGTGTAAATTGACCATGTTTACTCGTCTAGAAAACAGTGGGGCTGTAATGCCAGAGGCAATGTTCTTATCACTATACCTCAGATCTCTCTCATAATTACAACCCAGTCTGTTCCTCTGAGAACCAAACGCCTCCTTCCCCATCAGATCCTTCAAAACAGATACACTGACATGAAACTGAACATATTTGTATTTAGAGAAAGGTTATCATTGTCCAGAACTTACTTTGTTGAAGAAATTTCTGATAGCTAGTTTTTAGTGGGTTGAAGTTAAACATTTCTCTTAGTGTTCTCCATCATAACAGTAACTCAAAAATAGCTGCTAAATAGCCAGTTCTGTCAAATTATGAATAAAATCTATAGCAATGAAAAAAGATTGAGATATGATTTTTTTATTTGACTTAGAACTTCATTTGTACATTTCCCCCTTTTGCCTATTATTTTTATTTTTTTTTTTATTTTTTATTTTTTTGCCTTTTGTCATTTTATGGCCGCGGGTTTATGGCCGCACCCGCGGCATGTGGAGGTTCCCAGGCTAGGGGTCTAATCGGAGCTGTGGCCACTGGCCTGCACCGCAGCCACAGCAACGCAGGATCCGAGCCGCGTCTGCAACTTACACCACAGCTCACGGCAACGCTGGATCGTTAACCCACTGAGCAAGGGCAGGGATCGAACCCGCAACCTCATGGTTCCTAGTCGGATTCGTTAACCACTGCGCCACGACGGGAACTCCCTGCCTATTATTTTTAAAAATATGTTTGGCTAATGACATTTTTGCCATTTAAATAATGCTACTTTTCATCATAATTTGTGAAAGGCACAACTGTACTTATTACATTGAATTAATAACTAGTGCTCTTTCTTGACGAATTTTTATTAGATTCATGAGCAATATAAGTAACTATTCTTATATATTTCTGTGGAATGCTCATGATTTTTAAGTATTTTCAATATGCCTATTCAATCAGAAAACACATATGATCTAAATAATGTTAAATTTATTTACAGGCAAATAGTATACACAGTCCTTAATCTTGGAATAAATTGGTCATAACATCATAAAATCTGAGCATCTTATTATTCTTTTCAAAACATTTTCTTGAGAAACATTTTTCTCCATTGCACAATTCTTATTCAAATAGAACTGAAATTTATAGCCACTATAATAAGGCAACAAAAAGAAATAAAAGGCATACGATTATAAAGGAAGAGATAAAACTGTATCTGTTTGCACAAGATAATTATCTATATAGAAAATATACCAAATTTGCAGAAAATTCCTATAACTACTAAGTTCACTTAAGTCATTGGATATAAGGATACAATATTAATGCACGAAAGAAAATCATAAATTTATATATTAACAATGAACTTACAGAATCAAAAGTTATAAACAGGCTATGTATGCTGAAAGTGACAAAGTGTCGATGAAAAATATCAAATGAAGGCTAAACAAATAACATTTCATGGACTAGAAGACTCAATATAGTAAATGTGTCAATTCTCCTAAAATGTATGTGTTGGTTTAATGTAACTCCTATCAAAATCTAAGCAGGCTTTCTCCTTTTTTTCTTTTTTAGACATAGAAATAAATATCCTGAAATGTTTATTTCTAAATTCTCTATCATCTAGGGCCTTTACATATACACTTCAGAATATTTACCACAGATAAATGAAACATATTTATACAATAACTTGTACACAAATGTCATTGTTGCTTTATTCACAAAAACCTAAACAACCTAGATATTCTTCAATGGAGTCATAGTTATATTCACCCTGGTACATTCATACTATGGAAAACTACTCAGTAATAAAAAGAAGAAATTACTGATATACATAACTTGAATGAATCTCCTGAGAATTATGCTGAGCAGAAAAAAAAATCCTAAAAGGTCACTACTGAATGATTTTATATATAAAACATTCTTGGCGTGAGAAAACTATAGAATTAGACAACACTTGGTGATTAAGGTGAAGGTAGGTGTGGTTTCCAAAGGGCCACAAAGGTTCCCTGTGATGATGGAACTGTCTGTGTCTCGACTGTATCAATGTCAGTATCCCATTTGTGATAGTACACTACAGTTTTGAAGACGTCACAGTTGCGGGAAACTGGGTGAATATTGCATGGACTCTCTCTGCATCATTTCTTACAAGCATATGTGACTCATGATTATTTCAAACTAAAAGCTTACTGTTAGTGTTTAGTTGGTAATTTCCCTCCCAAAGTTAGAGTTTGAGGGCTTCAACTTGAGCGCTGACCTTCACATGTAAGCCTGTTCAAAACCTGTTCCCAAGGACAGTTTTGATCTTGTTAAAAAGTAATCTCCTTCTGTCTCTGAGCATGAGTGGGAGAAAAAGCATTGGAGCTATCTAATCAGGCCAGAGAAATCAGCACTGAGACTCTATTTCAGTGATAAAATAACACACCCTATAAATTGACCAGAAGTTTGACATTCCTACTGAGAGAGAGATAAGAAGGAGAATGAAGTGGACTCAGACTGCAGGGTCCTCTTCTGATCAATCATACAGAAGGCCTGTGTTTTATTCACTGAACAGAGCCTGCCATCTTCCATTGTTAGCAATCCAACTACAATAAATCTCTATCAGTTAGGCAATTGATATTCAATATTCAAGAGGAATAGGCTAAGGGGCTACATAGTCACTAATATGTCTAGACTCTCTGGGATTTACTGTTGTATTAAAGTCACATCATCAGAACGCTAAAAACCTACTCTATGTAATTGTATTCCCCTCTATCAAGATCTTCACAGAACTGAAATTTAATATTGTATGCTTGATTTTTTTAAAAAAATTAATAATTTACCATATTGCTATGGACTGAATTTTGTTCCCTCAAAATCAATGTGTGGAGGCTATACCCCCCGTGTGCTGATATTTAGAGAAAGGGACTTTGGGAGATAATTAGATTTAGATTAAGTCTGATGGTGGGGCCCTCATGGTAGGATTAGCGCCCTTATAAAAAGAGAAAGAGATACCAGGTTTCTCTCTCTGCATTGTGAGGCCATAGTGAGAAGGCAGCTGTCTGCAAGCCAGGAAGGACGCTCTCACAAGAACCCAACCAGGTTATCACCTTGATCTTGAACTTCTAGCGTCCAGAACTGTCAGAAAAATTAATTCCTATTGCTTAAGCCACTTGGTTTATGATATGTCTTTATAGCAGCCTGAGCTAAAACACAAGTGTAAAATATCTTTTATACTCTGAAGAATGATATCTGTGATTTATTATGTTGTTCAAATTTAATTTTATTGTTTGAAACAACGTCAAGCCTGAAGAAAAGTTGTGAGTATAATTTTAAAAAGAAGACAAAAACTCTTTTATATCCTTAAGGGCTCTCTCCAAATTTTGCTAAATGTAATTGGCTTTAAAACAGGTCCACATGTTCTTTAACAGTCCTTTTAAAATGATGGAGGCTGTTTTAGAAAACTTGAGTCTTCTTCCCTCTCTGAGGGTTTACCATTCAAACCAGTACCATGAAGTGAGGAAACTGAGGCACATGGAGGTGCATTGTGCAGGTGTTCTGGCAGGCAGCCCTATCTAAGGTCTCTAATGACAGGTGCCATCAACTTCCAGGCATGTGAACAAGCAAGGCTTCATATGACACCAGGCTCCAGATTTCATGCAGCTTCAGTTATCTCCAACTGGAGAAGAGACCCTCTATCTTTGCCGAGCCCTACCCAAACTGCAGGTGTGAGCAAGATAAAAGCTATCATTTATTTAAAGCTATTGAGTTTTTGAATAGTTACACAAAAATTAGATAACTAAAATCCTGTTTGTACCAGCAATGTACCTTGTAGATAAAGGATATAATTTAGTATCAGATTGCACACAGCTGGCAAACAAATTTCCAATTTCCAGGAATTCCTCAGTTTTCTCTTGATTTCATGACCATAATATTTTGCAGTATATCTCTCAATTTGAGTTTGTGCTACATCTCATGATTATACTCAAGCTATGTATTTTTCTTTGGGGTGAGAGGGGGGAAGGAAAGAAGGAAGAGGGAAGGAAAGGGAAAGAAAAGAAGTGTATTTCTATCTGCTATCAGCCACTTGGGTTTTTTTCTTCTACAATTTAAACTATAAGCCTTTGACCTATAAATGGACATCCAAATACTCAAGGCTGGTTTCTACTCTTAATACAATGCAATGGAATAGTTTTTAACTTGGTTTCACAGAGATTTTATCTCCAGCCAGCTTGGAAATATTATCTCAATCTTCAAATCCCTCTCATCCATTATTCTTCTGGATTTGAGGAGTGTATGTAATTTCCTTGGTATTTCAACGTCAGAAACTCAGAATTCAACTTCAGTTTTGACTCAAACTGAATTTTCTGAGTTGACAAAAAGCAAAAATTTCTGGAACTCAGTCCTTAATTTTAAGCATTCAGAGTTGCAAAGAGATGGAAAACTGATTTAACTTATATAACTAGAGCATGTATGTTGGAAAGAAGTAAGAAAAAATACCATATAAAGTTTTTTAAGAATATAGATACTGAAAGATGGCAATAGGGAGTAAAGATAAATAAGCTCTTGATTTCCTGAATGACACGATAGCAATGACTATCATAATTAATGCATAAGAGTCTTCTGCAATAGGTAAACTAGGATAAGGGATATTGCTGTGGATTGAAGAAGAGTAAAATTTTAAGGGCCATTCTGAAGGCTGATATTTTCAATAAATAATATATTAAGGCTACGCATTTTTCTTTTCCCTTTGAAGTTGCATATTAGGATTCTATATTATTAAAACAAGTTCCCATGGGAGAAATTGTTCTTTTTCTCACTTAACCATCCTTCTTTTATTACTAGAAGTTCCCACCTCAAACTTTAACAAAAAACATACCCACCAATTAGAGCTAGTATTTCTCTGCTACCCATGTGCTTAACATGACTAAATTTTAGGCAATGTAATAAGACTAAGTGTTAATTCTAGGTTTTAATATTCTAAGAAAAGTCTTTTCCCTTTGCTTCCTCTTTTTCCCACTTCTCTCATGCTAGAATACAGGTACGATGGTACATGATAGCCTCAAAGTTATGGAGAAGCGAAACCCTCTCTCCCAGAATGTTGTGGAACTGTAAATTCTAAGAAACTATATTGGATACTTCACAGGGGCTGCCTATGTTGGCGATGTTATAAGAGAGAAAAATAAAATTTATATTGTTTGACCTATTGCGGATATAAAGTATTTCTTACTCATCTTCTATCATCATTATTATCTTGGAGAAGTGAAATATTATTTTTTTTTATCTTTTGCCTTTTTTAGAGCAGCACCTATGGCATATGGAAGTTCCCAGGTTAGGGGTCTAATCAGAGCTGTAGCTGCTGGCCTACACCACAGCCACAGCAATGCAGGATCCGAGCCATGTCTGCAACCTATACCACAGCTCACAGCAACACTGGATCCTCAACCTACTGAGCAAGGCCAGGGATCAAACCCGCATCCTCATGGATATTAGTCGGATTTGTTAACCACTGAGACACAATGGGAGCTCCTATCATTCTTTTTATATTTTCTCAACAAGTCTTCAAATACCTCTAAATATCTAGCAAAGTGTACAATCTTCCACTTATAATGTTGAATATATAATTTCAACTTCCTGTATTTTCAACTCATTTTTTCTTCCTTTATCCATTGTCCGATGCCTTTTATTTCCCTTTACAAGTATTTATTTTAAAAATATGAAGTTCCTGTCATGGCTCAATGGTAATGAACCTGACTAGCATCCATGAAGGATGGGTTCGATCCCTGGCCTTCCTTAGTGAGTTACGGATCTGGCATTGCCATGAACTGTGCTGTAGGTCACAGATGAGGCTTGGATCTTGCATTGCTGGGAACTCCATATGCTGCAGGTGCGGCCCTAGAAACAAAACAAAGCAAAAAAAAAAAAAATGAAAGAAAACAAATAAGCAAATATTTAAAAGTATGTAAATATTATACTGTGGAAATAACATTTATCAAATGCCAAATTTGTGCCAGGATTTGTTGTGATTTTCACATATATCTTTTTACCTTCAGCAAAATCCTGCATGGTAGATGTTTCTTACAATGCTTCTTTAAAGAAGAAAATTTGTACAATATGGTAAGCAGAGTAATAACTGCCACCCCCATCCAAAGACATTCATTCACTAAATCCTGGAGACTGACTATGGTACCTGACTAAAGGGACTTTACAGATGCAATTAAGGTTACTATTGGCCTTAACATAGGGAGATTATCCTAGATTATCCAGTTATCTGTATAATGTAATAAGGCAATGTAATGATATGTGCTATTAAAAGCAGATAACCATTTCTCATTTGTTGGCTGAAGCAGAAAGAAGAGAGATGCAACAGCATGGGAAAATGGAGAGATATGAAGCAGGAGAAGAACTCAACTCAACTCAGTGTTCCTAGTGGCAGCTCACTTGGAAAACATCAAAAGGAATATAGGTAGCCTTTAGGAGTGTATACTAGCTCCTGGATGACTGCCAGCAAGGAAATAAAGAAACTGCAAGCAACTCTAGTAGACCGTAGTTTATATTTAATGTATTCTTTAGAATTTATCATAATATATGTGAAATCAGACTATTCATTTACACAACTGGAGGATAAATTCTATTTTTGAGATATTTTGTGGATCTAGGGTCCATATTATTATTTTAAACATCAATGGAAAAATTTAAAAGCAATACACAAAGATGTCAGTCTTCCTCCACCCTTTTTATAAGGGGCTGTCCTATTTTATGACTTTCTTCACAGTTCTATTATGCAATTATATTTTCAAGAAATTTTGCTTTAAAAGAAGAAGGAAACATTTAAATCAGAGTTCAAAGAAATAAAATAAGTCACCGAGAAGACTGTCAATAAGGTGCTCTGAGACAGCAGCTATTTTTAAAAGATGGCAGAGTTGATTTATACACTTCAAAACCTGCAATCAGTTTTGACCTGGAAATCTGGGGAGAGGGCAGAGTGGTACTAATCTTTAACATCTCTAAAAGCTTTATCCTCATTAAGCTCAAAAAACAACTAGAGGCAGTAAACCATGTGGATATACTGCTGAAGAATTTCTACAAGCAGGCTGGGGGTGGGAGGAAAGGAGGAGGAGGAGATGGTTATGGAGGAGGCTACTTTCACAAAAAAAGAAAAGCAACTAGCAGATTGAGTTGAGTGATTTACCCACATACAGATTTGGGATGTTACACCAGAGAAAATTAGGTAATTGCACATCACTTTTCCTCAGCACCTGATCTAATCACACTTCTTCAGGTACTGTTCAGACCAAGCATCTTCATCCTGCTGGCTGAGCGTTACCACGTTCTTAGCACTTGGACAGCCTGGAGGAACAATGGCCCTACATAACAGAAAGGTTGACTCCAAAGCTGACTCCATCACAGTGTCCCAATTTAATAGGCAGGAACAAGGATGTAGAAGACTAACTAATTTAAAAAAAAAAGGGAAAGAAAAACCAGAAAATACTGAATTTTAACCAGAAGCATAGTGTTTAATTTAAAAGACAGCTCTTCAGAAAATCCTTTCTTCTATTATCAAACAAGTGTTGGAACTTTTATCTTTCCAGTCATTCAGTTAGGACAGAGACAAAGGGATGATACTCTTGGCTTTCAAGCAAACACTAGGGTACAGGGTGATGCATGACTCAGATTCACTATTCTTTCAGTTTGCCAGTTTTAATTTCTACTGCCTGATAAAAAAAAATACCCTTTCTTCTCACACACTGAGCTATTTCCTACTTTTCTGTCAAAGGCAAAACAGAGAGATCTAAGTCCAACTAATGGCTTTTAATTTAACATGAAAGTATCCTATAGGGCGAAAGTCTTTCATTTATAAAGTCAAATGACTTGCACTTTATTTTCTAAGTTGATATACTACTTCGAATACAAATGAAAGTACAAATTGCAGTAGATTGATTCTGCCTGAAAGCACTAAATTTAAGTGTCTTCTGAGTGTTAAGGTTTATATCTTTTATTTATCGACCTGATCTCAAAAGATAATTGCATTAAGTAATATCTTTGACCAATATTAGGAAATACAAAGGAAAATAAAATTTTCACGTATGCACATGTGAGCTAAAGTTGAAGCTGCCATTCAGTCAATGATAAAGAGAGGGCATGTTAAGGTCATATATGCATATTCGAATTATGATTTAAGCAAAGAGCAAGTCAAGTAATACCGAGACTAAAAAAATCACAAATTTAAAGCACATGATGGATTGCTGACCATACTGATGGGATAATGAGGGGTGGTGGTGTTTGGGTAACCATTTGCCATTTTACTTCTATCCTCAGGTACCGAAAACTATTTGAATGTATCAGGTAAATCCCTGCTGTGTTCTCAGTAGAGTAAAATTAAATATCCTAAGCTAAACTAGATCGATGAATAATTTTATTCATAAGTGATTTTTGTCTCAGATTTATAGACCCACTCATTGCCTAAATAAATCCATCCACTTCTGTCTCCCTGAAAGAGTCCATGTACAAAGTGCCACAGTTTCTTAAAATATAAAACAGACAGGATACATTTTAATTCCCATGGATATTGCTCAAATAGAAAAATTGTGTGTTACAAATTAAAAATTCTAGAATCGACCTCACTCAGATCTCTTGTCACATGCAACTTTGAAGTCTTGTCAGCATCACTACCTAATTTATATGAAATACCCTGGAGTCACTGTTTCTTTGTAGCGTTATTTGTCAAATATTCAAGCACTGCTTTAAAGTACGTATGAGTTTACTAATCAATCCCAGTGCCCTTAAATTGCATGCTACGCTATGCATAATTTTCTCCTCTAAGCATGTGAAATTCTAAATTATATTTGCCTTTGATAACTTTATTTTCCTTTATTTTCGAAGTGTCACAAGAAGGAATAAAGCCGCTATAAAGTGCATAAGCAGTATTCCGGTAATGGAAGAACCTCACAGGAATTTGAGAGTGTGTGTACATGTGTGTATGTTTGTGTCTGTGTCTGTGGTTATATACAGGCTCTTCATGAGAAACAGAAGTGTGACTAGATGCCAGGGGGAATCCTAGTCAGATTAAAATAATCCCTAATTTATCACTGATTTTTGAGCAGTGTGGAGCCTCCTGCATAGCCACTCCAGATTAAAAGCTACGGGACCTTGTTACACATACTATCATTCTTTCCTCCTGTGTTATGCTTCCATCCCTTATAAAACTCTGCCTGGATTCTGTAATTATGACCTCAAAGTTGTATTATTTTTCTTATACAGAATCTTTTGGAGTCGTATGATGCACAGATATATTGTAAAGCTGATTAATTTTTTTTTGGATAATTGGAGATACATGTCAACCAAGAGTGTTATAAAGAATAAACTCGAAGCTCTGGTATATATTGGAGAAGAGAAAGAAATGGAAAAAGAGAGTTAGCGTGAGATATGCATATCTATCCATCTATACAAACACACAAATACACTGTGCATATATCACACACATACATTCATACACAGAGCGGGAAAGAGAGAGAGAGAGAGTAGGGCAGCAGAGATGACTGCCAAAGACCGCTAACTGAAAAGCAAAAACTTAGATTTGTAGGAAGCACTTTGCCTAATAGTTCAAGGATGGCAGCCAGGCTATCAAAAAAAGAGGAAATAAAGGTATCCACCTACCTCAAAGAAAACTTTTTTTTTTTGTCTTTTTACCTTATCTAGGGCTGCACCCACAGCATATGTAGATTTCCAGGCTAGGGGTCAAATCTGAGCTACAGCTGCCAGCCTATGCCACAGCCACAGCACCGTGGGATCCAAGCCGTGTCTGCAACCTACACCACAGCTCATGGCAACACCGGATCCTTAACCCACTGAGCAAGGCCAGGGATCGAACCCACAACCTCATGGTTCTTAGTCGGAATCGTTAACCACTGAGCCATGACAGGAACTCCAAGAAAACTTGTAAAAATTTAGTTAATGGGTCTAATGTTGTGAAGATAGTACTTTACCGCAACAGTTATGAGAAAAATCAAGGTAAAGATCAGAGAACGTTGGAACTGTATGAGATCACAAAAGCTGTCCAGAGCTCTAGAACTTACCTTCACTTAGGAATGCAAAAATACCAATGTGAATATCTGAATGTGGATGAAATGCTTTTTTGATAAGTGTATAATATCCTGAAAGTTATGATGATTTTGCTGGTATCAAAGCTTATAACTGGTAGGAACTACCAAAATTTAAAGGTGGTTAAATATTAAAATCACATCTACCCAGGAAGTTCCTACTGTGGGGCAGCAGAAATGAATCTGACCAGTAACCATGAGGTTGAGGGTTCGATCCCAACTAGGAAACCTCCATATGCTGCGGGTGTGACCCTAAAAAGCAATAAATAAATAAATAAATAAATAAATAAATAAATAAAATCATTTCTACCCAGTCACCCCTGAGTGCATTTTTACCCGGTTCCTAATTTCGTACCAAATAGCAACTCAAAATGTTATCACTAAGGGCCTTGAAGTCCATGCCTTTTCTGATATATCTGTGCACTAAGCCGACCAAATTCTTACACTTTTTTAGCCAAAACATTTTTTTGTTTTGATTCCTTGACTGCAAACTCTGGACTTAGGAAGGGCAATGTTTACTTCACGTGCCTTCTTTCCTGACCTTTCTGAGGAGTCTTAAGAAAGAAAGAGAAATGAGGCTGCTGGGCAGTCATGGGGACCAGTCCAAACACCAACCCAACAGTGCAGGCTCCAGCTACTCAGCAGGAAATGCACAAAAGAAAGAAAAGAGGCCTTAAGGGACAGTAAGGAGGGTGGTAGTAGGTTGTGAGCCAGACCAGAGATACCCAATGAAGATTCCCACTCAACAATCCTTGCTGAATTTCATTGCTATTTAATAGTGTACCTTTCTTGAAATCCATACAGGCCTTCATGAATGGGAGATGGGCAAAATCAATATTACCATTATTAAGAAAAATAAAAAGCTAACTTTCACATGTTTTCATTATGTGCCCAAAACATTCTAAACACATGGGTATACTCTTGTAATTTGAGCTCTAATGTTATCATCACCATTTCAATCATTTTGGTGAAAGAAAATAGAAGTCATAGAGTTCATTTAAAATATTAAATAGCAGAGGCAGAATGTAACCCCAACAGCACAAAAGCAGAGGACATTTACCTTGCAAACTGCTCTCAAAAGGCCCACACGCTGCTTTATATGATAAATCTCCCATGAGCTGTCCTCAAATTCAAATTTGGGACATGCTAAGCCAAACACATTTAATTTTTAATATAGGCCTCAAGTATTTTAAAATGTTTTCTCAAAATAATAGGTATAGTGGTTATAGATCAAATAATTCAAAAGAGATTGCACTTAAAATGCTTAAAATGGTCTGACTAATAAAATTCTCTCTTACCCTAGTCTTGCTTTTAAATTTCTGTTATTTTGGTTTTGGTTTTGGTTATTAATTTCAGTTGGTGGTTGACACTAATGGCCCTAATACTAGAATAATGACTTTAATAATGTCTCAATAATATGTGATTAGTTCTATTTCTTAATTATGAGCCCTCAAGAATAAGAATTTGGTTTACTTACAATCTTTCTTCTTATTTCATTCTAAAGTTGATATTTACATTTTAGTTCTTCTTTTGCATATCTTTTACTTTTAAATAATATCTCGAAACTGTATTTGTCTATTACCTGGTGTAAACTTTAATCATTATTTGCACCTTACTTTTTCTTCCAGCATCCACACACAGTTTCCTCCACCTAACCCTGCCCGAGACAGGTAGCTTTGCTTTTTATTACTAAGAGTAATATTTATAGTCTCCTCTGTAATCACAACCAGTGCTTTCTGTTTGATTACTACTGGAAAATCAAATGATATGATAGGATATTATGAGAGACTCAGTTTTAGGCATGGGAAAACCATACACCTTAAAAAGTCATTTCTTGGTCAGATGAATATTTTCCCAAGAAGTAGACAATGTTCCAGAACCTCTATCTACAGTACCTGTTACTTTCAGCTTTTCAGCCCCAATGGTAATCTCATCTTCATCTGCAGAAAACAGCACCCTGCCATCTTCACTTGCTCTCACTTCGAATCTTTTACACTGAGCTTCCACAGCATCAGCTCCTATGGTCAGAGGAAAGGTTTAAAGATGAATCTGGTATGCAGGAAAGCATTAACACGTATATTTTTTAGAAAAATAAGAGAAATACACATATTATTTATTCTCTATATTAAATTGTATACCTAAGTTAATATTTTTATATTATCATCCCTTTTTTCAGGAGGCTGTCAAATCTGGTTGATTACTGCTGGCCTATGATGGATGTCTAAATTCCTAAAAGAGTCCTGAGGAGGCTTGTGGGTTCAGCCAGTTAAAAAATCTTTGCATACACACAAGGAGAGACAATGTCTGCTGTATCCTTGGTTGCCACCTGTTGATTTCGCACTATATATATATATATATATATATGTACATATGTGTATATATATATATGGCATGGCATGTGCTGGATGCTTAATAAAGACTTGTGGCCTGAAGGACTCTCGTGTTTTCTCTCTGCAGGTAGATAGTAGTGCCCATGCTTGCTACATCATGAGACACCTGTAAAGCATTATTCCGTTGTCAACCTTAGTTACTCTACATTTCAGAGACCCTAACATTGAAATCTGTTCACTCTTTACTATTCACTGAATGTGAATCTATTTTTAGACTCAATATCACAAATGTGTGTATATGTATGTACATATATATACAGACATATGCACATATATACGTAGTGTTTTCCAAGGTACCTTCTAATCAAAATTTTCTTGATTTATCAAAATATAATTTAAATACACATAATTCCATCATGGGATTGAAGATCTATTTCCTGTTTTTTTTTTTTTGAACAATTTTGTACATTCAACCATCTGCATTTTACAAAGCTAGCTCCCATATTTGGGAAACATAATTTGAGAGTTAGGAGGGCTTCAGCACGAAGAAGGGTGAGGAACTACTATTTCTTTTGGCATGACACACTTGGCATATGGATATATATTGTCCCTTCCTGTTAAGATTTAGAACTTCCCTCCTCCACTTTCTCTGTTAGAAAGTCTTACTGGGTACAAGGTAGTCCATTTAGGGACCTGGGCACACTACCCTTTGTGACTGTTTCATTTCTTTCTACATATTATGGACTGAATATTTGTGTGTGCCCCAAGTTCATATGCTGTGATCCTAACACAACATACCATGGTGTCAGGATATGGAGTCTTTGGAAGGTAATTAAGTTAGGAGGGTGGAATCCTCATGAATAGGCTTAGTGCCCTTATAAAAAGACACACATTAGTTTACTTTCTCACAATATACCAATTGAAGATACAGGGGTAGGCTGGCTGCCTGCAAACCAGGAAGCAGTCTCTCTAGAGAGACTGCATGTGTTGGCATTTTGATCCTGGACTTCCCAGTCTCCAGAACTGTAAGAAGTAAAATTCTGTGGTTTAAGCACTCAGTCTACAGTATTTTGTTATAGCAGCTTGAATGGACTAGGACAATGTACTACTGTTTTTTGAAAACTATGTGAGCCCCAGGAGCTCAAAACATGAGAATATATTTTCACTCCAAAATACCCTTCAAATTTAAAATTGTGTCTCCTTTCTAGTGGGCACTTAGTAGAAGAATGTTGCAGAGGTGAATGAACATGAGTATTAAGCTTTCTTCCCCTTTCCTTGGTACTCAATGCTACTTCAGCCCTACTCTCAATCTTAGTCCATGGGCCTTATAACTTACACCTCCCCACCATCACAGCTTCTGAGGAGCACTAATAAGAGGAAGATAGTAATTCCAAACCATGAGAACATACTGGACAATTTCTCTGAAAACAAGATGTGCATTGTTCTTACATTGTGAAATGATGTACACGTTTTCAGGTGTACCATAAAATTGGTGTTAAACATGTGAGCTGCCAAGTTTCAAACAGCATCAACTGCAGTTCAAAGTCTATTTTTACAAAAAGCAAATAACCTTCCTTATGGGATTTAAAGACTATATTGAAGAAACCATGGAAGACATTGTTCTTGGTCACAGTCATTGCATTTCACCTTGCAAACATTATTTCAGCAGCCTGTGTTCAGTTGATTGTGTTTTCTTTTAACCATAAACAGAAGAAATGCATCTAGACCATAAATAAATGGATGCAGAATCATCCAATTTAAGAATAGGTATATAAGTTAATACAGTAGACTATACCTTATTCAGAATGTTAGGATAATTATAGAAGGCGAAATTGCAAGTGATTAGTAATGTATTGATAATAAGTAAATATTTGAAATCAGAAATTAATTCTGAATATATCATGCTTATGTATATTACTTTTCTGCAAAATGGAAAGGAATAAATATATGTAGTTGGAAATGTGTTGTTGTGGATATTTATGTTTAATGTTGATATGTTAGGCCATATGAGACTGAATTTATTACATCCTGACATGCTTTGTATTGTCTTATTTCCTGTTACAGGTTTCAAGTTAGCATCTCATCGTCACTAGACTAGGTCATCTTAGGATCCAGTTGTTCAGAGGGAACATATCCAGTTCAATCTTATCTCAATCAAAGATGCTTCTAGAGAAGCAGGACAGCAGTACGTCTGAGCATCTCTGGGTAAAGAGCTCTGATTCCTTAACAAATAGATCATGGGAGACAGGTTATCCTTTTATTAATTGTCTTAAACACCAACTTGCTAACTTCAAGTATGAACACTAAATACTTCTTAGGCATATCTCTGAGAAGGTTCATGTAAGCTACTTCAGAATCAAAGCATAGATCAAGGAGGGAGATTGAGCAACATGGCAGACTATGAGGAGGTGGACCTCACCCCCCAAACCAATACATCAAAATGTGGAAAAACTATCATTGAACACTAACTGGAAATTGTCAGAAGGATGCCCATAAAACCGAGGCTGTAAGAAAGATCAACACACAATCAGTATGGAAAGGAAGAAAAACGATAAGGTTGGAACCTGTGCTCCTGGGAGGGGACTCAGGGGAAAGGGAGAATCAGAGGTGGACACTGGCCCTGGGGACTAAGAAGTGAGAGTCCCAGACTGGGCTCCCCAGTGCAGGGGCCCTGTGTGGGGAAGACCAGCAACCTTGGCTGGTTGCAGGACTGCTAGGACAGACGGGACGGCTGTGGGAAGCCTGCACTCTGATGGAGAGGAGTGTGCGCACTGGCCTGCCCTCCAAGAGGAACTGAGAGGGCAGAGCGAGGACAGCTCTAGTTGCTGCTGGCTTCCCACGATCGCCTCAGCATGTTCCTCAGCCTGAGTCAAGCAAAATCCCTGGCCTCAATCACTGCATCCCAAACGTGTCACTGGGTCTGGAACGGCCACTACTGGGGAGAAGACTTGGCTGAGGATGCAAAGGTGACCTGGTCCCAGGGTGGAGCCTGGGTGGTGCAGTGGTGGCCACTGTGGGAGCTTACTCATGCAGCACATCAGGAGCAGCCCATACCTCTGGGTGCGGTTGCTCCACACAGCTCGGGTCCTGATTCATGCTGAGAGTCAATGAACTTAAATGACTACCACGTCAAAACAAGTAGCTACAGTTGTAGGTCAACATATATGAAGTCCAAGGTAACCACAAATCAAAATCAACAATAGATACACAAAAACTAAACAGAAAGAGACGCAATCATACTACAAAAGAAAATCATCAGGAATTCTCTTGTGGTGCAGCAAGCTAAGGATCTGGCCTTTATCTCTGCAGTAGCCCCAGGTTGCTGCTGTGGTACATGTTTGCAGGTGCAGCCTAAATAAATAAATAAATTAATTAATTAATTAAAAAAAAAAGAAATAAAATCATCCAAAGGAAGAAAGGAAAGGAGAAGAAATGAACAGAGAAATAAAAACACACCATGTACAAAAACAGACTGGAAATGATTGTAGATCTAATATAAGACCTGAAATCACAAAAGTCCCATAAGAGAACACAGCTTGAACACTTGTAGCCATTTTTTTTTTCTTTTGGATCTGTCTCCTAAAAGCAAAAGAAATAAAAGCAAAACAAACAAAAAACCCAACTGGGACCTAAGTGAACTTAAGAGCTTACTCACAATAAAGGAAAGCATCAACAACAACAACAAAAAACATATAGAATGGGAGAAAATATTTGCAAATGATGTAACAAGGGGTTAATATCCAAAATACATAAATAGCTTATATAACTTCATCCCCAAAAAACAGAGTCTGATTAAAAATGGGCAGAATACCTGAACAGACATTTTTCCCAAAGAAGCTATACACATGGCTAATGGTAACATGAAAAGATGCTCAACATTGCTAATTATTAAAGAAAAGTAAATCAAAAAACAATAATGAGATTTCACTACACACCTATCAGAATGGCTGTCATCAAAAAGTCTACAAATAACAAATGTTGAGGAGGACATGCAAAAAGGGAATCTTTTACACTGTGAGTGGGGATGTAAATTGGTGCAGCCACTAGAGAAAACATTACTGCGGTTCCTCAAAAAAATTAAAAATAGAACTACTATATGGCCTGATAGTTCCACTCCTGAGTATACATGTGAAAAAAAAAACAAAACATTAATTTGAAAAGATACATGCCCTTAATATCAGTAGTAGCTCTACTTACAATAGCCAAGATATTGACAACCCTAGTGTCCATCAACAGACAAACGGAAGAGAAGATGTGGTATATGTACATATAGTATGTATGCATAACGGGTTACCACTCAACCATGAAAAAGAATGGAATTCCGCCATTTACAATAATGTGAATAGACGTAGAAAATATTATGCTTAATAAAATGTCAGATTAAAAATGGCAAATGCAGTATAATATCACTTACACGTGGAATCTAAAAAATAAAGCAAAAGAACGCATGTAGCAACACTGAGAGACTCGCAGATACAGAATGCAAACTGTGGTTACCAGATGGAGAGGGAAGAAGAGGCAACATAGAGGTATGGGATTAAGAAGTATAAGCTACTATGTATACAATAGTTAAATAACAGGGTTATATTGGGTTATATTGTACATAACAGGGAATTCTAGCCATTATTTTATAAAAACATCTAATGAAATATAATCTGTAAAATTACTGAAACACTGGGCTGTATACCTGAAATTAATATAATATTGTAAATTAACCATACTTCAATTATAGAAAAAAAAAACGAGAAGATAAAATTGGCAGGAGAAAGAGAAAACATATAAGAAAAATAATAGATTTCATAAAAGGATTGACATGTTCAATACATGTCCAAATATTGTCTCCAGTTCATTTAATGTTCTGTATAGATTCTTTAAAAGCAAACAAATGAAACAACAATGTTAATTTCTTATTTCCCTCAGGGATGACTCCGTTGCCATTTTTGGAACATTCACATTTCCTACAGTCATATTCAGTAGCCTAAGGCACGCTTTGCTCACAAGTAGAGAAGTAACAGGGAAGAACAAAATCTGACTCCATACATCTAAACTCTGTATTCCATTGTTTTGCTACAAGGTAAGAATGTTGCCTAGGAGTTCCTGCTGTGGCGCAGCAGAAACGAATCCGAGTAGTAACCATGAGGTTGCAGGTTCAATCCCTGGCCTCGCTCAGTGGGTTAAGGATCCAGCGTTGCTGTGAGTTGTGGTGTAGGTTGTAGACACGGCTTGGATCCCACGGTGCTGTGGCTGTGGTGTAGGCCGGCAGCTGTAGCTCAGATTTGAACCCTTGCCTCGGAATCTCCATATGCTGTGGGTACAGCTCTAAAAAGACAAAAAAAACACCACACCCCCCCCAAATAAACAAAAATGAATGTTGTCCATAGCCTGAAATAAACAGAATAGCCCATTTTCAATGATCTGACCTTTAAAGGTCTAACACTCTTCCATTCATATGGAAGTAGAAAGCTGCAGAAGAGAGAATAACACTTGTCCTGTTGGAGGTTTACAGAAACCTGATCTATGTGGACAGCTGCAAGGACAAATGATCCTGGCACCAAAAAGTTTGCAACAACTAAGCACAGTCCCTCCCCTTTTAGTATAAAAGAAGCCAGAATTCTCACTCGGGTAAGATGGTTCTTTGGGACATTCGTTCACTATCTTCTTGATCTATTGGCTTTCCAGTTAAAGTTGCTACTCCTTGCCCCCAAAACTCATCTCTCTCAATTTATTGGCCAATTATGTGGCAAGTGGTAGGAATTTGGCCTTGGTAATAGAGGGGCTCCATTAAATTATTACTGACTTTACATTTTCTATGTGAAATCAATCAAAGACGTGAATTGGAAAATTTTCAATAAAAATCTATAAAGGTGCAGAAACAATATATTTCCATGAGGCCTCTTGATACTGTTCAGTAGTGATTTTGAAAAAAACAAGGCAAAAATAAAAAGGACTATTTCTGATTATCTCTGCTGTGTTTTCCTCAAGTATATCAGGATGAATCCTTTCTTCCTATATAACTAATTTTATATGTCTGTCAATATTTTCAAGGTCTTGAAGGAGAGAATTACCAAAGATTAGAAATTCCCACAAGAAAAACAGAAACAAGATCCAATACTGTCAACTGAATTCATTGTTCTGAAATCCCTGATTTAGAATTATCACAGGTCAGGAAAAAAAAAGAAAAAAGCAAGTTTTAAACAAAACAAAGTAAGCTGTTTTTTTATGAAAAATAAACGTAAATAAGCCTGTACTTTATTTTACACTATGTGTGTCACTAAAATCGTGCACGAGGAAACTCCATTCTGAGTGTAGTGGGAGATGAGGAAAAGAGGCAGATCTGCAATCCTCAGAGCCTCCTGTCAAAGATCAGTCTTTGTTCCTTCCCCACTGCTAGTACTGTCTTCTGTTTTACAGACACTACCCAAAATTGTACACAACACATTCTTTATACCTCATTGGCTAGAACACAGCACATTTGGCTGAAAGGGAGGCATGTAGTCTTGAGCTGAGTAGTCATATGCTCAGCTCAGACTTAAGCCTGTCATACTAAAAAGAGAAGGAAAAAATAGTTATGGGGATGGAGGAACTAATGGTATCTGTAACATGAGGTTAAGTGTTTTTACTCCAGTAGTTAATCTTGGTAATTTCTTAGATGTCAGAAAACCCTCAAGTCAATATGTAAATGTATCTTTCTTATGGTTCTTTTGCTACTCAAACCTGGATTCCATATCCTGTAGGATTTCTCATTCTAATTTTAGTCCTATTCATTTATCTTAAATAATACCAATGCCTTTGCCTATAAATGAAACAGAGTAAGGCTAACAGAAGCAGAAATCACTTAGGTTTGAGTCATATATACTTTGTAAACATATCAGTTTTTGTTAACACAAAATATTTATGATCTATAGAAAAAATGCCATGTAGTCAGTGACTTTTAAAAACAAATCACGTATGTCAGAAGATACTTGCTAGAAACATACTGCTTTAGTGAAAATATTTCTTCTGAAAATTTCTACTTGAGTGATGCTTTATAGTAAAAACCAAAAAATAGATAATTTTATTATGCTTTATTTAGCAGATTACTATGTTGTCTTTTAGTACATTTTTGGATTTAAAGGAAAATGAATGATAATAAAGAAAAGAACACTGTTGTATTTACTGTTAATAGTGTTCTGTTTGGTAATGCCACCAAATATCCTCATCCAATCTGCATTTATTTCTTAATAACACAATATTTGCATATTGTTAAACACTCTTCACTTTTTATAACTAAATATCTAACATTTTTTCCAGAATATGTACATTTTGGAAAAGTAATACCACATTCATATATTAAAATGCTTTGTTACCTCCAAACATTCTCTAATAAAAATTACCAGTAAAATTACTAGGAATAAATTGTCTATGATGTTTTGAGTTTTTATTCCAGAACTTTATCTAAGCCAATCCTTAATTCTTTATTTTACCTGATTCTATATTTCTTTTTTTCCAAGTCTTCATCTTCAATAATTAGATCGGAATGAAATTAATGTCAGTAACTTCTCAGTATTACCATAATGTCATTCCAGCATGATATTTAACTATTTAAGATCTAAACAACTATAAAGGAGAATGAACAGTAGCCTTCATGGAATACATATATCATTTTTAAGATTAAATTATTATGGCAAGCAACCTGAAAAAATTTAATAGAACATTAAAGAATCAATATGTGTTCTGTAGGAGACTATACTCTACACCTACTAAACTTTTTATATGCATATATGGTGTGTATGTATGTCTGCATATACTGAAAGAAATGGTAGTATTTTAATATTTCCACAGTTACATATATGCTGAGATAGTTTTTAAATATATAAATTGCAGTAATATTAGCAGAATTAGTACTTTTTTCAAAGATCTCTTAATGGAAAACCATACCTTATAGGCTGTCAAAATCTTCTCTCCTACATTATTGTCATAAATCAAGTTTCCTTTTTTGACAAGGTAATGCATATGCAGGATACAACAGTTAAAAGCATAAAATACATCAGAGAAGTCTTACTTCTACCTCTGCCCTATAAATCTTTCTCTGCTCTTTCCCCTAAGTGGAAAATTTCTGTGGTTCCTCCAGAATTTTTCATTTAATTTTTAGCAAATACAAGCACAGAAAATTATATTTCTGTTTCTTAAACAAAATAATTTTTTTACAATGTCCATTGCTTTTCCTATAACAACTGTAGGAAATCTCCTTTCAATTCGTGACAAACTAAATGAATGAGAGGATAGAATAATGCAGACACTCAAACTCACCTAGTTTTGTCTGGCTCAACATGTGTTTATTTTACATCTGCATGAAATTATTCTGATAAGTTGTAACTGCTTATAGTTTAGTAAGGAAACTCCTATCTTCGACAACATTTTAATAATCAACTTGGTGAATATACTGGTGCTGTGTTAATTAAATTTTCACATGACACTGAAAGTGGAGGAATAACTACATAAGACAGTCAGAATTCCAAAGGATTTTGACAGGCTGCCATGATAGAGTTGGATAATAGCTTTTTAAATAAACATTGAGATAAATAAATATATTTTTCATCGGTATAAAGAAACATCCTTTGAAAAGCTACACAAAAACAGAACATGAGGGAGGAGAATTATTAACATTTGTGGGATAAAAGTATTTTATTTGTTAGACAACTATGCCTGATATGTTTAAGGAGTAAATATCATCTTAGACTACATAAATGGAAATGCAGTGCTAAAAATGATCAAGCTAAACTCTGGGTTGGCTGAATCGTATCTGTCTGGATTATTTCATTTTATTAGATGCATTCTATGATGGCTAATTATTGATGTGAATTAAAAATGTGACCAGAGTAAGATCACCCCTGACAGCAAAGAGATATAAAACTCAGTCAATATAACAGAATTGCTATCAGAAGTCTAGTGTAATCTTAGTTTGAATAAATGAGTGTCATACGAAGAAAGGACAAGTGTGCCACATATTTTGGTCAAACATTGCTGAAGTAGTCAGCTATGTTTCTAGCTCTAAGATTTCAAAAGGATGTTAACATAGATGAGCATGATAAGAAAATAATCAAAATTGTTAACATATATATATATTTCTGCTCCTGACCAACATGGAATATCTGGAATCAGATTTACCCTCTCATCTGAAATGACAGCAAGACAAAATATATGAAACTATGGTTTTCAAGATGCTAGACTACAAGAAATGGTGGACAATGATACTTAGGAGACAGAAACAAATGAGATGACTCATACAATTACTGCAAGTTGCCAGGCTTTGGAGTTTCTGGAGTTCCCAGGCTTTGGTGCCAAGATGGGGAAACCAGGTGGAACCCAGCAGACTGCCTGAGTTGTGGGTATTGAACAGAGACTGTGCTGGGTAGAGTTTTTAGGACAGAGTACCAAAGAGAACAGAGATGCAGAGAGAAAGGAACTCTAGAGATCTGCAGAAGATCCCCTCAAACAAGCAACAGATTTATGTATCAGTGCACATATGTGAGACAACTACCCCAGGAGAGGGAGGGAAATAGAGGGAATAGTGTGTGGCATTCACGCAGGGCTGGGAACTGTACCTGCTATGTTTGAAAATAAAAAAAGAAAAAACAAGTGAAATAAAATTAATTTCATAATTCATGGGGTATGGGGAGAAGGCTCAGGAAACTCATGATAGGAAGTAATTAGCCTTAGACCTAGCAAAGCCAAGATCTGTCAAAGACACATCAAATGCAGTACTTTGAAGGGCCAATCTGTTTAAATTAACTTAACTACATCCAGGAGACTATTTATATGAGTCAAAAAATACCTGGCATCAAAAAAATATAAAACATACCATGCCTCACATCAAACACTGGAAGATTACTAAGCCTGAAGAGCAGCAGAAAAACACGGCCCATAATGAGGGTAATAGTTAATCAAATGTAACTCAAAATTGAAAAAGATGTTTAAATTAGCAGAAAGGGACAATAAAAACAGTGATTATAGCTGTATGCTCAAATGTTAGAAACATGGATAAAAAAGGACAAATCAAACTTCTACAATGAAATGAAAATTATACTAAATTCGATTAGCAGCAAATTACATGTTGCATAATAAAAGTGAACCTGATATACGTTAACTCTAAAAAAGAAGATGGAATTATTTAAAACATGTAAATAACATCAGTGCTACTTAACTTCCCATGAGTTTATCAAAGTGTCATTGGAGGGGCTGAAGGAGAGGAGACTGGGGCCTGAGGACAGAGAAATATTTGAGGAAATAATGAACAGAACATTTCTAAATTTGATGAAAACAATAAGCCCACATCTCAACAAATTCTAAGTACGAAAACACCAAGAAAATGACACCCAAACAAAACATGATCAAATTCACTCAAAAACATGTGATGGAGTTCAAATTATAAAAGTAGTCATAAATAAAAGATACTTTTTATACACAGAGTAACAAAAATAAGGAGGACAGCAGATTGTTTACTGGGAATAATTCAAGCAATAAGAGAGGAGAAGGACATCTTTAAAATTCCCTTGCCTCACACACCCCAAAGAAAAAGGACAACCTAAAATTCCATACCTAGTGAAAATATGTTTCAAAAAATGGGAAGAATGACATAAAATTTGAAGAATTTACTGCCAGCAATCTGTACTGTTACAGAAAGTTCTTAGAAAGAAGGAAAATAATATCAGATGTAAACAGGGATCTATACGGAGGGGAAAAGGGTAATGGTAACTATATGGTAAGTATACTTCGTAATTATTTAAACTGTTTAAGTGATAATTAACCTTTTAAGCAAAACTAATGACACCTAAAAATCTTTAACTGCAGTATCCAGCCACTAAGGAGACCATGGGATAACCCCAAAATACTCAAACAATCCAAAAGAAGACAGAAAAGGAATAAAAAGCAAACAAAGAAAGCAATAAGTAGAAAACAAATAGCAAGATGACAGATTTAAAATTAACTGTATAGCCTGAATGGAAATAATTTAAGCACTTTGGTCAAAAGATTAAGACTGGCAGATTGGATAAAAAGCAATAACTTACCTATAAGAATTTCACTTTAAATAAAAAGACACACCTAAAAGGATGGAAACAAGATGCCATGCTGACTCCAGCCCAATAAAACAGGAGGGACTGTTTCAACAGCAAATTAAATAAATTGTAATGCAAAGCATATTCGTAGGGATAAAGTCATTTTACAATGATAAAGCAGTCAGTTCATCCAGGAGAAAAAAAAAAATCCTAAAGGTTTATACACTTAATGAGAGAGCGACAAAATATGCAAAGGAAACATTTATAAAACTGAAACAAATCCAAAATCCCAGTCAGAGATTTCAAGCTCCACCTCCAAGCAGGCCAAAAATCAGCAACAACGTAGTAGATTTGCGCAAAAGAAGTATGTAACTGGGCCTAATTGCCACTTAGGAAAAGATTCAACTCTAAAAGTTGAAAAATGCTCAGGAGATTTTCAGGTATTCAAGAAATGTGTTTCTGGAAATAAAGATCCTACGATTATTAGAAGTATGACTAGTGAGATCTTATTCAAAGGAATGGTTAGGTCTGTCTTTTGAAAAAAGAATAACATCTTTTTATTTTATTTTATTTTTTTCTTTTTGTCTTTTTGCCTTATCTAGAGCCACACCCGCGGCATATGGAGGTTCCCAGGCTAGGGGTCTAACAGGAGCTGTAGCTGCCGGCCTTTGCCACAGCCACAGCAACGCGGGATCCGAGCCACGTCTGCAACCTTCACCACAGCTCACGGCAATGCCGGATCCTTAACCCACTGAGCAAGGCCAGGGATCGAACCTGCAACCTCATGGTTCCTAGTCAGATTCATTAACCACTGAGCCACGACGGGAATTCGGAATAACATCTTTTTTAAAGATCAAAATACATGTAATACTTATATTGTAATGACCTCAACTACTGTAGGCAGAATGATGTCACTCCAAGGATGTCCTCAACTAATCTTCAGAAATTGTCACTATTTTCTGCCACGTGGCCACAAAAAATTAAGGATGCAGATGGAGTAAAGGTTGCTAAGAACCTGGTCTTAATATAAGAAAAATGTTCTAGACTTTGAGGAGGAAAGCAGAAGATAAGTCAATGCTAAAGTGATGTGATGTAATAAAGTATTAACCAACCATTGCTGGCTTTGAAGATGGAAGGAGGCCATGAGACAAGTAATAAAGATAATCTCTAGAAAAAGGAAATGGCAAGGAAGTGGATTATCCTCTAGAGATTGCAGAGAGGACTGCAGCCCTGCCAACACCCTGAGTTTAGCCCACTGAGACCATTTTCGATGTCTGTTGCCTACCACTGCCTGATAATAGCTTGCTGTTGCTTTAAGACCTAGGTTTGTGGTAATTTGTTACAATCGCTATAGATAATTATCAGCTCTGTCCAACTTCTTACTGAGTTTCACAAAGAAAAAGAAAGGAAAAAAATCCCTTCAAGGAGACTCTTTTAACACCCTACACTGATGAAAGGCAGATTGATATAATAAGTTTTATTGTAAAGCCATGTTAATGTCAGAATATATGCAAATATTTGATTAGGGATTTCTTATTTTATTTCTTTCCAAGATATTTTATGAAAGGCTTAAAGACCCCTTGGTGATTTTGTGGCATTAATCTAGTATGGAAGGTAATAGAAACTCTTCTCCTTCTTCCTAGAAATTTGTTTAGTGCACTACTCAGTGATTTTATGACCTCTCCTGGAACATTCAAAAATAAAATAAAAATGCATAGCTCTGAATATTAATATCTATAATGATATATTTATGTCTACTTGGCATTTAATTAAAATCCAATCAGTAAAGGAGTATTACTAGATACTATTTGATAAAAAAACAAGTTGCTAGATGCTGTAAAACAAAAGAGAGTTGAACTTTTCTTATCTGTGTTCATAAATGAGAATTTTATTGGTGCAAAGGATGAACTAGTCACTTACTTGGGTTAATTTAGAACTTTTACACTTCTTAATACTTATTACAAATCTATTCGATTTTCACACAAGTAATTTGCAAGATTCACATGACCTTACACAAATCTCTCCCACTCAAATATGTTCTTGATCTTCTAGTATCAATTTGATATCCTAAATTTTATCTTTCTCATACTTATTTGGCAGTTATTGTGGGATAATGTGTTTTGATTAGAAAATTAGAGGAGTTCCCACTGTGGCACAGCGGAAACAAATTTGACTAGTATCCTCCAGGATACAGTTTGATCTCTGACCTTGCTCAGTGGGTCAGGGACCCAGTGTTGCCATGAGCTGTGGTGTGGGTCACAGACATGGCTCGGATCCCACATTGCTGTGGCTGGGGTGAGGCCAGCAGCTGTAGCTCAGGTTCGACCTCTAGCCTGGGAACTTCCACATGATACAGGTGCAGCCCCCAAAAAAGGAAAAAAAAAATCGGAAAATTAGATACCTGACTTTATTTTCGGTGACAGTGTGGTCTAAGTTGTTACCATGAGAATGTTTGGATGAAGAGCTCAAAGAATCAGAAATTACAGCAGAATACAATTACCTCTATGAAACACTGAATTAGACGGCATTATTGTACACACAGCTGGGGCAAATAAATCAGACAGGTATTACACGGAAGTGAAGTATAAAGGCTTTTCTAAGAATTACTTCGGAAAATAGTTGGAAGAAGAATGTTGCAAGTAGAAAGAATATGTAAATATATGGAGGGCAGAGAGTCTAATGCACTGTGGAAACGGCAGTCATTTTTTATTTTAATGGAGAATAATCCCATCTCTGGATCTGGTATCTATTTCTGTCCTTCTTTGCCAAAATTCTGAAACTTGGTCCCAGCAAGGGCATGGTGTGGAAAGAAGGAGCATGGGAAGAAAGAGAAAAGTGTAATTGGATTTTCTTTTTCTCTCACTTTGGTTACTAGGAGATTAATCTTGGTTTTCAAGGTCTTCTCACTTCATTCCGACTATATTTGATTTTGGCTAATATCCATGTCTCTATATCAATACTGGTATTACTCAGAACATGAATTCTACATTTTGTCTATCCCCTTATATGAGAGAGGTTATTTGAGAAGTCCAGATCTACTCTGGGTGAGTCTGAATTCTTCTCTTGCAAAATCTTTCAAAACCACAGTATTGACCTGTTCTCTAGCAGTTAAGGTAAGAATGTGATTTTATTACCCACTTGCTCATCAGGGCTCTAAAATCATATAAATCCACTTTTAAAAAATCACATGTATCAGCCTTTAATCAACTCCATGCCAAAGTAGAATCTTAGTAATTTTTTAAAAAGAGAATCAGTCTATAAGCAGACTACAAAATGACACTTGTCAAAGATTCACTTGAAACGTCAATTGAAATAGACTCCCCCTCAACATGCTAACTAGTCATTAGACAATGTTCTCTAGGCTTTTCTTCTTTTGTATACTGTCAGATTTTCAGAAAGCAATGTGCCTGGATGATATTTTCCTAGCAACCTGATAAAATGCTTTTTAGAGAGATAAAATTTAATGCTATTCCTTGACTTTTATACAAAGGTTATATAAGAAATGTTCAATTGATGGATGATTCAGTATTTTCCCTCAACATGCTCCAAAATCTTGTCCATTATGTCATCTAATGTAGGATAAACCTACAGTTTAGGGCCTGAGGAGAAGTTCCTATTCCTAGATGAGCTAATGGGCTTTATTTTAATCTGACCAAGAGAATTATATAATCAAATGTAAGCATTTTTGTTTGCTTGTGGTCCTGTTTTGTTTTTAATCTAAGTGACCACGTGGCTCAGATCCAATTTTAAGCTCAGTTGTAGTCACTAGCTTAATATAGTTAATGATATAATAATGTTATACTATTTTAAGTTGTAGTTTTTGAAATTAATTATCCTCTTCAAATGTATTTGGTTAATATGAACTATCAAATAGTATTTAGAATTTAGCAAGACCCTTCCACAAAACAGTAAATTGCCAAATCTTCCTCATATTAATACTACTGCATTCTTCTCTATTTTAAATGGCAGTAATTTTAGGGTCAGAGAGATAAAGAAAAACGACCAGACTTCCTAACAAGCTGTTCTTAATGGGATAAGTTTGCATTGTTGATATTAAAACCCACCCAGTTTTTAATTATTTTATTTTATCTTATTTTATTTTATTTTATTTTTTTCTCTTTTTGCCTTTATGTAGGGCCACACCTGTGGCATATGGAGGTTCCCAGGCTAGGGGTCTAACAGGAGCTGTAGCTGCCAGCCTTCGCCACAGCCACAGCAATGTGGGATCCGAGCCCCATCTGCAACCTACACCACAGCTCATGGCAATGCCGGATCCTTAACCCACTGAGCAAGGCCAGGGATCGAACCCGCAACCTCATGGTTTTTAGTTGGATTCGTTAACCACTGATCCATGAAGGGAACTCCCAAACCCAGTTTTTCAAACATTGAGTTTAATCCTCTTTAAATTTTATCATTATTTGGTCACTTATCTACCATTTAACATGGCAAAAATTTTATTTCTATATACAAATAATCTTTGTCTACTCCTAAGTACATAAAATGATTTTAATATTAGAGAACATTACTTACTTTTTACAATATGGGCTAAATAATATCTTTATTCCATTTATCTTTAATGCTGTATAAACTAGCATTATCTAGTCTTTGATGTTATGGTGTAAGAAAACTCAGAAATTACAGGCTTTATGTTGTAAATATAACATTTGTTTTGAACATTCACCTCTTGCTGAAGAAAAATACATAAAAATCATAAATAATTATATACAGCAGAGTACATATACACACAAACTTATTCATTTAAAAGTTAAATGAGACAAATTTGTGAACTGTGGCGTAGGTTGCAGATGTGGCTCAGATCCTGCGCTACTGTGGGTGTGATGGAGGCTGGAGGCAACAGCTCCAATTCGACCCCTAGCCTGGGAACCTCCATATGCCTTGGGTGCAGCCCTAAAAAGACAACAAAAGACAAAAAAAAATATTTTTTTATTTGCAGCTTAGAAAAATATCTAAGCTGCAAATGTAGAAATGTGAATCATTTTAAGTTAACTCTGCAGTTGTTTTATAAATTCCTTCCCATGAGATTTGAAAACATGGGCTTGAAGTTTATGGCATAGCTTTTACTAGGTAATATCTAAGTTTATATACAACCTTTACTAGAAAAGGATAGACTCTGCATATTTCCATATGATTCCTTTCATATAAAAAGTAATCGACTCTATTGTGGGACTCGCTCCCTATTGTGTCCCACTCTAGCAGATAAAAGTTTTGGTACAAATTATCTGTTTTTAGAAAAGGTAATGCCAGAGTTCCTGTGGTGGCTCAGTGGTTAACAAACCTGACTAGTATCCATGAGAACGCAGGTTCGATACCTGGCCTTGCTCAGTAGGTTAAGGATCTGGCATTGCCATGAGCTGTGGTGTAGGCTGCAGACTCGGTTCCGATCCCAGGTTGCTGTGGCTGTGGGGGAGGCCAGTGGCTATAGCTCAGAATGGATCCCTAGGCTGGGAACCTCAATATGCTGTGGGTGAGGCCCTAAATAGACAAAAGGCAAAAAACAAGAAAAGGAAATGGTAATGTTATTTTATTTCTATAAATAAGATAATCTTTCTCCAGGCCTAATTCTATTGTGTCAAGCAGTTTGGTTAGTTTTGCCCCCTCCCTAAGGCCGGATTGAGCCTGAGAGTCTTATAGACACTAGACCATCTGAGAAAAACCCATTGGACTAAAGGCCACACCAAAGCAAGCAGGTTTTCTAGGATGGAAAGGTTTTCTAGGATGTGCCACGTGGCCACAACCCATGGTACAATCACTCACATCTGACTTCCTAATATTTCTATGGGGTCACTATTTGTGTTGAGCAACTAAATATAAGTTGCTTAACTTCCTGATTTAGTGCATTATTTTCAGATATCAACAAAAAATATTCTGTAGTGGAAAGAATCATCTCCTAAGAAAGTGCAGAGGGTGATGGTGATTGCTCAAATAAAAGCTCATTTTTAAAAATAGTCTACTTTTCTTTTTTAAACTGCTTTGGTAGTCTGGTTTTTGTAAGCAAACTGACTCAGTTGGCCAATTGATATTTAACTAGTTGCTCAATTACACATAATGATTTGGCAAGCGTTGCTGAGTTAAATTAGAGATAAATCAAGTTTTTAGTTATCTTTAAAATTATTTCGCTACTATAATTAAAATGATTAAATAACCTTTCAAAATATGTATATCACTTTTTAAAACAATAATTGCATTGATTTCAAGTAAAAAAATCTAGGGATGTGAGACACTCACAAAGTGGTAGCTCAGGACATTGAGTTAAACTGAAAATACTCTAAATACACCCAATGGAAAGATGCCTAAAGCAAGTATGGAGGGAGAAAGAAACAAACACAAACACAAAAACCAAAAGGAGCTGATGTTAGAAAAATATTTTTCAACCACATAAACAACTTAAAAATGCAAGTAAACAGTGAGATAGCATTCCTATCAAAGTGTCAAAGTGGCATTTGTTTTTATTGATCAAACTCAGTATTAGCAATTGTAAGAGAATCAGACACTTTTACTTATTGTCGGCCATGAAGACTGTTATTATTTTATAAAGGGCGATTGGAGACTTTAATTATATGATGACTTATATTGCTACTTGTTTTCTCCATAAAAACATTTTAAATATTTGACTGAACAACTGACTAAGAATTTATTTCAAGAATAATCCTGTATTCATACCAAGTACTATGTACAAAGATGGTAATTATAACATTACTTGTAATAAGACAGATCATGGGAGGAGTATATCTCCTACCATATGGAGACTGTCTAACAATACGGAACAATCAATAATAGAACACTATGGAAACACAACGTAATATCGTTTAAGAATATTTAATGACATATGTCACACTTATATTAAGTGAAAAGTCTTTTTAGCAAACAGATGTATGATCGACATAATCTCATTGCGTTAAAATAAACATACATGAAATATTTATAATAATATATATTTATCGAAGAACACTCAGATGAGTATGTTGAATATATTAGCCTGAGGTCAGTTATGTCATTCATTATTTATATTTTTCTGAACCTGTATTTTCATTTTATTTTATGACAGCTATGAAAGAAATAAAATAATTTTTAGCGAGTAAATGTATTCCTCATTTCTTTCTTCTTACTTAAAATGACTACTATATTCTCGAGCTCATTATAAACCTTTTACAATGCTTTTGATATTTAAAATAAATTTTTATTATCAATACCAAGATTTGAAAACATCATCATTTTACCAAGCCATCAGCAGCAAGTCCTTGGACTAATAATTAATCATTCCCTATTTTGATTTACCTAAAACTAAATCCTGCAATTTATCCTTTTTGTTTTTCTCAATTGTCTTTCTTTTAAAAAATATTTACTATTTTCATCTGTATTTCTACAAACACAATTATTTGCAAAATTCCAAATGCAAGATAACTGCATTGTAACTGGAGGCCTGGATCACTGCAATAATCATTAACTGATTTTCCTCTATTCAGTATTTCTCAGTGTAGTCCAACACCAATTCTGACTGCATTTGGCAAGACTCACTGGGTTTTTTTTTTTTTTTTAGTTTTATTGAAGTATTGTTGATTTACAATGCTGTAATAATTTTTACTGTGTAACAAAGTGATTCAGTTATACAAATATACACATCTATTTTTTTTTCAGATTATTTTCCCACATAGAAGACTCACTGAGTTTGAACTGAGGAAACCCAATTCAATCTATACTGTCAACACAACAGAACAGGGCTGGGATCTTTGTTTCTCAAAAGCAGTGAGCCAGCTATCTATTTATTGGCTCTTAGCTCTAAATTCCCTTTGATCTGCTCTGTGAAAATGGATTTGGACTCTTTACACAACTGTTCTTTGCCTGCTAGTATAATATTTTGTCATTACTGGGCACTAGAGGGACATGGCTGGAGTAAAGGGTGCTGCGTTTCCTGGTTTGCTGTGCCAGCCCTTGCTCCAGCTCTCCTGTGCACTGCACTTGCTCCAGGGTCCAGCTCTTGCAGCGTGAATGTCTATTCCATACAAGATGCCTAGCACATGCAGCTTTTTCAGCACCAGGATCCTGCAGCAGCTTCCCTGTGACATCCCCTCTACTCCCGACAAGTCACTTGGTAACAAAGACCTTGATGGAAGTGAGACATCTCCCTAGGAAGAGAATTCCCCGGTACCTATCCTAAAGGACAGTTTTCTGGCAAGATCAAGAAGGCAGATGTCCAGAAAGTACCACGGAGATGTTAACATAGCGGTTTCTCTGCTATCTGAGTCACAGCTGTGCCCTCTCCGAGCTCTACATCTCAGCTCAGGGCTCAGGGAGTGGGAGGATATTCTCTGGGTTCTAGCTCAGGTGTAGTTTAGCAGCTACTCCTCTTTTTTTTTTTTTTTTTTTTTTTACTGCTATCTCTGCATTGTTTAGTGCTCTCTTTATTCTTAGTAGCCAAGTTTCTCAGTCCTCCCTCCTAAAGCAAAGGGTGACCCAGGGCCAGCACCTCCCAGCAAAAAGCAACCCAGAACTAATGTTTTTTCTTTTCTTTCCTTTCTCTCCTTTTCTCTTTTCTTTTCTTTTTTTTTTGTCTCTTTAGGGCCACGACCATGGCGTATGCAAGTTCCGACTGGGGTTGAATCAGAGCTGCAGCTGCCGGCCCCACATCACAGCCACAGCAATGTGGGATCTGAGCCATGTCTGTGACCTAAACCATAGGTCATGGTAACGTCAGATCCCTAACCCACTGAGTGAGGCCAGGGATTGAACCCTTGTCCTCAAGGATACTGGTTGTGTTCTTTACTGTTGAACCACAATGGGAACTCCAAGTGCTTCTTGATCTTTCTGCCAGAAGCAGAAGATGGCTTACATCGGCCCTTCTCCTGGCAGGAGATTGCAGGAAGCAGAGGTTGCATGAAGAGCCTGAGAGAAATAGGCAGCAGGAAAACAGGCCAGAGGAATCACTTGGTGTCCTGAGGGCCTGGAATCTCAACCCCATACCTAAGACCATTAAGTGACACAGAAAAATGCTTCTGCTCCCTCAAGTGACACCAGTAGGGGTCAGGCAGGACCTTTGGCAGAGCCAAAAGCCCCTCCTTCTCCCCCACCAACCCCTTCCCCCAAAGCAAACAAACAAATGAAAAGGCCAGAAAAACATTGCAAGGGCTCAGAACACCAAACTGTCATTGGAAATACACCCCCCCAAAGTAGTCCAGAATTTACACACTAAACTTAAACAGGGTGGCTGCTTGTTAAAATAGAAAATTTAAATAGGATTGAGAATCTCTTAAGATAATATCACGATGCCCAGGATACAATCAGGAATTATGCATCATGCTAAGAAGCAGGGGAATCGCAATTTGAATGGGACAAAAGAGTCAATTGAAGCCAAGAATGAGATGAATTGAATGTTGGAATTAACGTGAAGGACTTTAAAGCAGCTATAATAAAATTGCTTCTACAAACAAGTACAGATTCTCCTGAAACTAATTAAAACTAGGACATCTAAGCAAAGAAATCAAGATTATGAAAAAGAACCAAATGGAAATTACAGAACTGAATACTGGTATAATGAAAATAAAATACCAACCTGCTGGCTAGGCTAAGAGTAGAGTGGAGATGACAGAGTAGAATCAGTGAACTTTAGAATGGATCAATAACATTACTTAATTAGAACAGGAGAAAAAAGAGCAAAAATGGTAAACAGATTCTCAGGGACCGTGGGACAGTAACAACAGATCTAACACTTGTATCATCATGGCGTCAAGAGGAAAGGAGAAAGAATGAGGGGATTAAAAGGTACTCAAACGAAATCTTCCCAAATGTGGGGAAAGACATAAACTACCAGTTTAAAAAGCTAGAATAGGAATTGTAAATCAACTACATTTTAAGAAAAAAAAAGGTAGCCAACAACAAAAAACTACAATAAAAGCAAAGAAATATACAACAGAACTAATTAAACTTCTGAAAACTAAAAACAAAGAAAAAATAAGAAAGCAAGCAGAGAGAAAGTATGCATATCTTACTAAAACATGAATTCTTACGACTGATTTCTCATCAGAAACTGCAGAAACCAGAAAGAAGTGTCACAACATTGTCCAAGTGCTGAAGCAACAGAACTGTCAGCCTCAAATTCTTACTTTAATTGAAGTAAAGTTGATTTTCAATATTATGTTGGTTCCACCTCACACCTGTCAGAATGGCTATCATCAAAAAGACAACAAAAAACAAGTGTTGTCGAGGATGTGGAGAAAAGGGAACCCTCATACACTGTTGGTGGGAATGTAAATTATTCAGTTCCCATGAAAAACAGTAGAGAGGTTCATCAGAAAATTACAACTAGATATACCAAATAGCCCAGCAATTCTATTTCTGGGTGTTTATCCACAGAAAACAGAAACACAGTCTGAAAGTATATGTACATCTCTACGTTAATTGTAGCATTATTTACAATAGCTAAGATACATAAGCACCCTAAGTATCCATTGATAGTTGAATGTATAAATAAGATGTGGAATATATAGACAACAGAATATTACACAAACATAAAAAAAAAAGAAAATTTGCCATTTGAACCAACATGGATGGACCTAGAGAGTATCAAGCTAATTGAAATAAGTCAGATAAAAACACTGCATAATTTCATTGGTGGAATCTAAATAATGAATAAACAAAACAAAACAGAAACAGAGTCATGATACAGAGAACAAACAGGTATTCACCAAAGAGGAGACAGGATAGGATGTTGGGCAAAATAGGTGAAGGGGATGAAGAGGTATAAATGTCCAGTTATAAAATAAATAAGCCAGGGATATGATGTATAGCATAAGGAATATTGTCAATAAAACTGCAACTGGTGACAGACGATTTCTTGACTTAATGTGGTGATCAATTTGCAACAAATACAAAATGGTGAATCACTATGTTGTACACTTGAAACGTTTAATTTTATATGTCAACTACAATAAAAATTAAAAATTATAAAAATGACAAATGATGTATCAATTGATGCAGAAAAATACTTGCCAAAGTGTAACATCTATACAAGTTGAGAATTCTCAACAAACTAGAAGTAAAGAGAACTTCTTCAACTTAAAATAAAACCTATACTTAACATCAGGATAGGGAAAGGCTGAATACAACTGACCCTTCATCAGTTGGGGGTTAGGAGTGATGACCCTCCTTGCACTACAGAATACAGGTATAATTTATAATCCACCCTCCACATGTCTAATGTTCTTCCTTAATGAAATTCTTTCACATCTGTGGTTCCATATCCACTGGGTCAGCCAACCTTGGATCATGTAATACTGTAGTATTTTGTACCAAAAAAAAAAATCTGCCTATAAGTGGACCCTTACAGTCCAACCAACTGTATTTTTTCTCTTAAGACCAGTAGCAAGGCAAGTATGGGGGCTGTAAGAGTTAACACAAGAAAATCTTGGAGTGGAACAGCTATGTATATTGATGTGACGGTAGTTAGGTAAAGCTACGTAAGTGGTAAAATTGCATAAAAGTCTACAAACATATACACACACATAAATGAGTGCATGTTAAACCACTGAAATCTGAATAAACTATGTATATTGTACCAATCAATTTCCTGGCTTTGACGTTATACAAAATAGTTATACAAGACAAGACTTTGCAAGAGTTTTGGGGTGAAAGGTGTACAGGATCTCCTTGTACATTTCTATACAATTTTCAGTGTATCTATGATTATTTCAAAGTAAAAGTATTGAAAAATAATGTAGTTCACTCCGCTGGAAGAATGAAAGAGAAAAAAATGATTATTTTAATAGACGAAGGAAAAGTACTTCAGAACATTTAAAATTCACTAACGATTTTTTTAATGTGCAAAATAAGAAAGGGAGCTTCCTTGAGCTGATAAGAAAAAAGAGAAAAAAGGAAAAAAGAAAAAAAGAAAAAAAAAGAAAAAAAAAGACTGTATCTGCCTCTACCATCTAAAGTTGTGGGAACAGAAAAGGAAAGACAAATTTCAAAATCTGTATGTTATGTTGGTATAGATATTTTCATTTTTCGGATAGCACATTCATGAGTATTTCCCCAGGGACATCGAGGTCAAAAAACAAATTGGAGTAAAGAATCCATTTGGTCTGTGAAAATTAGAAAAGGAAATTAAATTTCAAACAGAAACATAAGGAAAGGGACATAAATTAGAGAGGCTGGGAAACCTTGGGCAAAAAAAGGGTAACAAATGGAAATGCAAATGTATTCAACAGACTCAAAATGTAGACAGTGTATTATCAGCCTTTAATGTGCCAGGATTATTGTGTGTGTATGTGTGTGTAAAACCTGGAAAGAAGGATGTCATCAACTTCCAGAAAAATGGGAGATCTCAGCTGGGAAAGTGAATGTAAAAAGACAATGGATGCCTTATTAAATACTCCTTTGGCACTTATGTGCTTGCAGGTGTGATTGACAGAACACTGTAAACCAGCTATAATTGAAAAAATAAAAATCATTATAAAAAAAAGAACTATCTCAACTAATCCACTGAAATAAAAATAATAACAGCAACAGCTAGCACGGTGGTTTCTACTTACTAAACATCATGCTTTATACACATTGATTGATTAAATTCTCATGACCATGAGATAGACATGGTCCCACAGTCCTATCACCGTGTAGATGCCAATCAGAAGTGGGTGTAGGGACTCAAAACAAGAAGAAAGTGGGGAAAACTCGCCGATAACATGGATTCACAGAGAGACTGAGAGAAATGATGCCACTTACTGGAAACCTTCATTAAAACCTCACATGAGATGGTACTTTCACTGATGTTTTATTACTTCAGTTTTGTTTATGGAATATTGACCTTCAAAGGAATTTTAACTTTCATACATGTAAATCAATAAATCTTTACTTCTGCAGATTCTGACTACACTCTGGAAGATCTTTGCTGCACAAAATCAGAGAGTTCCTCTCTACAGTTTTCCTTTAATTGTTAAAATTTAAAATAAAACTGTTATTTCATGGTAAACATATTGTTTTATTATTTAAAGACATTTAACTTTTGCCTTTAAACTGTTAAACAATTATATCAACCTAATTTTTAAATGAGTAATTCCACCTCTCACATTCTGTTGATTTGAAATGATCTCTTTATCTTATATTGAATTGTATAGATACATAGTATCATTATTGCTTTTACAGCCTGTTCTACTGCTCTTTATTTTCTTTTTCTTTTTGGACGCACCCACGGTGTGTGGAAGTTCCTGGGCCAGGGATCGAACCCTCACTGTAGCTAGAACCAGAGGCACAGCAGTGACAATGCCATATCCTTAATCTGCTGAGCCATTAAGGACCTCCTGTTCTTTATATTTCTAATCCCAAACTGTGCTTATGATACTGATGTACACAATAAATTTTATCAGCTTTTTATTTAAATTTAAATAATACTGTTTTGCAAATATTTCACCCAGTTGTAAAATATCCTTTAGTATTTTCATTTGAATTGCTCTACATTCATAAGCTAATTTTGGAGAAAACCAATCATTTTAATAAATAAAGATGTATATTATAGAATACAGATTGTTTATTAATATATGTATTCAATAAATATCAATGTAAAATGGTACAATTAATAGAAGACATTATATTCACTATTCATTTGCATGTTCATCTATAATATTCAGGCTAGAACAGTATATTTTACCAGAATTAATGAGCTGTTGGAATGTCAGAAAACTATAAGGGAACAAATATAAAACCTTAATGTCCTGTCAGTGACTGGTTAAAGGGCCAGATGCTATGGGTAATTTAATTGTGCTTATCTCTCAGCAGCAGCCTCATGAATGCCATGACATGTGGAAGCACCTGCCTACACTGATAAATCAAGTCATAAGGCTTAATAAACTTAAGACGCTAGAAAGAAATGTTACCTCGAACGATCATCTACACCATCCAAAATAAAAGGGTAATTCTGAGTAAAACTATCTTCTGCTTTTCTCACATTAAGAAACGAACGCTACTACTACTAACCATAGCAAGTAGCACTCCCAGAGAGCTTAAATATGCTAAGAACTTCCTTTACTTCAACTCAACCATCAAAATAATTCCACAAGACAAGGTATTATCTATCGTTATGCCCATTTCAGACGGGAAACTCAGGCACAGAGGGGTTAACTAATTTGCCCAAATCACACAGCTAGTAAATGGTTGCATGAGATTTAAACTCATGTAGTCTGGCTCCGGAGTTGACACTCTTCCCTCTGAAGTTTTCTGTTTCCCAGGAAACTTTAAGCTGATGCTAAACTCCCGGCGGCAGCAGCTGGGTCCCTGAGATCCTCCTGGCACGAACAGCTGGGGTCTCAGTTGCAGGGCATTAGGGATCAGCTTCTTCCCTTCCCCAGTCCTGTTTTCCTACTTTCCTGATTCTCTTACACCCGTGTCTCTCCCTCTGTGATTTCTGCACCCAGCTGGCCATCTCTATTCCCAGGAAACCAAACATGGTCACATTAAATGTATTTGCAACTTCTAGGCACACTATGCTTGTACCCATTAATCAGTTTATTTCCAATTTACATCACAAAGCATATCTTTAATACTGTTGTGCCACTTTGAGCTCAAACTTTTCAAGTGACACTTTATAACAAATCATGTTCAAAGTTTTTGGACCTATACTGAAAATATGAACCTAATCAATTTTTCAAGTTTAAGCCTAGCTCTTCCACATGCAAACTACCTCTCCAGACAAACTAGATCATTATTTGTTATACCAATACATTCAGAACTACGTTTACAAGGGGATGAGGATACTAAGGGTAGAACAGAACAGTTCTGTTTTAGAATTTTCCTTGCTGGCAGATAAGCTAGCAGTGAGTTTTAGAATTTTCTTTGCTGGCAGATAAGCTAGCAACGGGGGGAGGGGTTGTAAAGTATGGTGGATATAGACCTAGTGGCAGATGTACAGAAGACAATCTCTAGCTCTGAAGACTAGAAGGAGTCAGAAAAGTATTTAAACTTTCTTATTGTGCCTTCCATGGCTGTAAGGCAAAACTCACCGTCACAATTTAGTATATGTTATGTAACTTTGTGCTGCTTGAAATACATCCAAAGGCAAAAGCTCAATTATGCTAAAATAATATTTCTTTATTTTGATTACTTTGCTTATGTCTGCCACACCGAAAGAAAATATAATTTCAGATCTATTGATGTTCTGCTGTAGAAAAGCTTTTATTATGTTACCATAAAAATTATAAAATGACTAGGGGGAAAGTGCATAGTACAAGAGAAAATGGAAGGAGGCCAGAAGGCCCATTAAAGATCATAATCATTATTAAATTATTTCTAACGCCAGATAATATCTTTTCCTTGAAACACTTATCAGATTCTCTTTCAAAATTATTTATTCTTGGTACTCACACTGTGACCCCACTAACATTTTCTTCAATCTGTTAAATATTCTGCATGTAAAGAAAATTCTCTGGTGTATTTTGAAAAGGTACATTCGGTGTTCATCATATTCTATGCTTAGCCAGTGACCTCATAAACTTCTATTTGCCACTAAAGCAGTTTTGCAGTTGTTCTTGCTTTTATATTCTAAATGAATTCTCCTTTGAAAGTGCTTATTCCTAAGAACTATACACAATTCAACAGAGTATGTTTAATTTTCGGTAGACATGGTTTGCATTCATCTTGTTCCCTTTGTTATCAATATCATCTCAAATGAGTACCATAGGTTATTTCTACTTTCACTGAGCTTTTTGTTACTAACAAGCTGAGGTCAACTATGTCGTGTGCCACTCAAAAAAAATATGGCTTTCTAAACATTCAGTTGATTATGGGTGAGAAAACAGAAACAGAAGCTGACTTTTTAGGGAAAGCAGATTAGTTTCTTTATATTAAGGGAAAAATTCTACAAAGATTGAATATTAGTCTTGAAAGGAAACTGAGTTACCACTATCTTTTAAAACTCAAAGCTGAAGTAGATATGGATTATTTGTTAGCTTTTTGAAAGTCCCCAGTGATCAATTAATGTGGAGTTTGAGATCAGGATGACCATCAGGCAGACAGAGCCAAAAAAAAAAATGGTTGCATTGCTGGTTTCTTGTGATTGAAGAAAAATATTAAAAAAATATTAGAGGGGTGTCTTTGGTAGTTCTCCAAATATGTATAATAAAGGATCATATCATGTAAACCAGTTTGATAAAGGATATAGATGACATAAAATCTGATGGAGCAAACTTAGTGATGGTAGTGCCTGATGGAAATTATTTGCAGATAATTCTATCAATCTTAAGACTAAAAATGAAGTGGTAATAGGCTCACTTTCAACCACTAAGGAGGAATCAGTTATTTCAATGCAATTGGTAAGGATCTTGGCAGCACATGACACTTTATTAGCCATTTTATGATGCCTGATAAAGAACTGTGCTTAGACTTGTATTACAGATTTTATCAAAAGTTTCCTAAAGTGATTTAACAAGACTTGTGTGACCTTGTTAACTTTATAGGGAATAAGCAATCTTCTTCTGAGTGGCTGTATCAGTTTGCATTCCCAGCGGCAGAGGGTATGTGTTCCAGTAGCTCTGCATTCACTCCAGCACTTAGTACTGTCAGCATCTTTTATTGTAGGGCTGTAATTATTATGGTTTATGATTTCTCAGAGTTTTTATTGTGAAAATATGTATGATTAATAGAAAATATGTATGATTAATGTTTCACTACATACTAGTGAAGGCTTTATGCCCAGATATATTTACACACACTTCTCCAGTGTGGCTCTGGTTATGGATAAATTTACTGAATCAGTTAAAACTAGTTCACAAATTGGGTGAGGAATGAGCTTGCAGGTGAGGAGAGGAGGGAGAGCCAATCATGAAAACAACAAGACAGACATACGGGAGAGAAAGCTTATTCTTTTATTTTATTTTTCTTCGTATGGCCACATCTATGGCATATGGAAGTTGCCAGGCTGGGGGTCAAATCAAAGACGCAGCTGCTGGCCAATGCCACAGCCACAGCAATACCAGATCCAAGCCTGATCTGTGACCTATGCTGCAGCTTGCTGCAATGCTGGTCCGTAACCCACTGAGAGAGGCCAGGGATTGAACCCAAATCCTTATGGATACTAGCTGGGTTCTTAACCTACTGAGCCATAAAAGGAAATCCACAAAGCTTATTCTTTTAGAACCACCTGTCCCACAACCCATCTCTCCCGAAATCTGTGTGACTGATCTGTGAATTATTTTTAGTAATCTTTGTAGAATAATAAAGAATTATGAAAACAATGTAAGATTAGGCATTTTTTCTTTTCTCTAAATCTCGGGGCGTGAGAAAAGGTGTGTTCCAAAATGTCTGAGTGGCTAACATGCTTTAATTGCTTGGGGTGGAGGGAGGGTAAGGGAGGATGAAATATTAAACATACATGAGACCGATGTTTCTGAGCATTTTGAAAACAAAGCAGCAGGTTTATGACTTCAGAATGGAAGATTCAAAAGAAGCCATGACAAAATTGGATCATTACACGAAGGGAATGCATAGGGGTGGATATTACTGACTTCAGGCAAATACAAGACAAAATATCTAAAAATAATACTGTGGGAAAAAGTTGCGAGTGAATTTAAAGCTGATTAAATACTTTAACCAATGAATGCAGATTAAAGAATTGGTAGTAATCTTAAGGTGGTTTTAAGAGACTGTGGAAATGCTGTTTCCTTGTTATATGGAATGTATTGTCAGGAGTCCAATAAATACTTACAAACAGACGAATTGCTCTGTTTTAGTTTTTCCCCTCTCCCTATACTCAATTTTCTATTCCCACTGTGCTTTATTTTTCAGATGTATGCATTATCTGACTTGAAAGTTCTTCAAAGTACACATAAAAATAGATGCATAATCCAAAGTGAAATTTAAGAGAAGAAAAGCTAATGTAGTTAACAGACCCAGACCATCATAAGTAATGGCCTCAAATAGTCTAACACCCTCTATTCCATGACAAGGCAATTACTATTCTTTAGTAGTCTGGGTTTGGCTCTGGTGTCATCTAAGGCCTCTAATACTGAAGTAAATAATCTGTGTACATATGGACCCTTAAATATTATTTAGCTTCACAACACCAGATGTTTTCTGATAATTAATCTCATAACCTTACATTTGTGAGCAGTATGCCCCATTAACCAAATATCCAAAAACAAGTTTCTTATTAAAGCCAACACAAAATGCATGTTCAATAAGTCAATTACATGCAAAAATCAAATACATCTGCAGTTCTGAGGTCCCACAAATGGAGCCTCATTAAAAATAAAGCTTGGCTCAGTGTATAAACCATAAACTTATTAATTCCAGGTAAGTCATATAGATAATGAATTATCTAAAACATGAAGGTGGAAACCACTCTTTTGATATTTTGTTTACTTTGTACTACCTTTATCTTTGAATGAGCTCTGTAATATATCATTTTTATTTCATTACAATCGTCTCATATTAAAATTGAAACACTGAGCTATAGTCACAGCATACTTTAAACAATTTTATGTAATCATAGAATTAATAAAATAGCTATCAGTCTCTTCAGTGCTTTCATTGGTATTACAAAGTTAGAAACACTTAATGAGCCCTTGTATTACATTTATTGAAAACATCTAATGATCTTTTGTCATTAAATAAGGAGACGGACTGGCGTGGGTAGTACTAAGGTGGAGGGGTCTGCCATTTCTGCACCATTAATATTAATAGAATCACCATATTCCATCTTATCCTTTCACTCTCATTCCTAAAGACTCAAAACTAGATATTCTTTTTTTTTTTCTTTTTAGGGCTGCACCCGTGGCATATGGAAGTTCCCAGGCTAGGGGTCCAATTGGAGCTGCAGCCGCTGGCCTACACCACAGCCACATCAATGCCAGATCTGAGCCATGTCTGTGACCCACACCACAGTTCGTGGCAACGCCGGATCCTTAACCCACTGAGCGAGGCCAGAGATGGAACCTCATCCTCATGGATGCTGGTCAGATTCATTTCCACTGAGCCATGATGGGAACCCCTAGATATATTTCTTTGATAACTAAAGTTATTATCACCTAAGTTTATATTTTGAAATATATGTTTTGCCTGGAAAGAGAGAAAGCTCAAAGATATTTTCCTGTCAAACAAAGCACTGGTGTCTACTGACAGTTCTCACAGATGAGCTGCCTATTGTTTTGAGCAGTATACACCAGCATCTTGCAGGGATGGTCTTAGAACCAAAGGCAGAGCACTGTTCAGCAGACATGGCCTATGAGAACTGCAATGACCGATCCCAGACTAAGGCATCAGGTACCTGAAGGGAGGGGGACAGAGGCCCACAGAGGCTGGGCATGACTAGCCAAATCATTCCTTTCGAAATTGGTCTAGGTCCTTCAGGAAGAAAAATTCTTGGTATGCCTTGATTCTGCATGCCTAAATATACAAATATTTGAGATTTAAATTAAATATTTGAGATAATGCATTTTTCTTTTTTTAAGGTAATAACAAATAGTAACTTCAAAAAAGACAGGGTAATGATTCAGGATTTTAACATGTGATATAAAATACCTGTGTGATAAAACTTTTCAAAACACGTACATCATTATCTTCCCTTTGGGCATTAGGCATTTACAACCAAATTACATTGATTTGGGGTCTTAATTCAGAGAATGCCACGTTTTTCCTAATATCACAGGCATGGGCTTCAATGTACTGTTCTCCCTAACTAATTAATATTTAATTAATGTTACTTTAATTAATATGAACAAATGAATATTAATGAACTAAAAAAAGCAACCGTGTATATAATCATTTAAAATATATGTGTAATATTAATCCTAAATGTTAAGTTGATCTGCTCTTCAAGATTTGCACAGCCTATTTTACAAAACATATTCATCCTTATTAAGTTGTTCCAGACTATTACAGTATTCTCTAAGTTAAAAAAAATGAGTCAAAGACAAAAAACATAAACTTGGTGCATGAAAATAATCTGTAACCTTCTACTTTTTATATGTCTTATACCATCTGTATTCAATTAAGTGATTCCCAGGTGTTCACAGTAATTGCTTTAATATAAGATTACATGTCACTTTAGGGATCTTTAAATATTTATTATAAAACCCTCATCTATATTTTTCTCTGTTCATTTAAGGACAAAACATGCTAATATTTAGTATTGATATAAATAAGTTGATTGGATTTGTTGAAATATTTTATGGGCTAGCCTTGATTAAAAAAACTTTTTTACAAGCCACAATTTAATGAAATAATAAAAACATAACAATGATGCCGATTGAGTTGTGCTTATTTACATTCTTCATTTTAAATGAAAAATATGTACTTATAATTGGGGGCTAAGACGTCAAAAACCCAATTAGGTTTCATTTTGGTCAGAAGTGTGGGATATGAGGAATTTAATGGACCAGAGGTTTTATCAACTAATTTCTTCCTTTGAATGTAAAATAAAATAATTTTTCATTTTTAGACTTGAAACAGGAAAGAACCATGGAGACGATCTCATATAATATTCATTTTATAGATAAAGAAAATAAAACCCAGAGGCTTGGTCAAATGTACAGAATTATTTGCATGTAGATCTAATAAAAATTACAATTACTAACATATACATAATGCATACTGTGCTCCAAGCACTTCACATATATTCACTTATTTGATTCTCACATATAATCTATGAGTACTTGTATTATCCCCACAGAGGCCTGGAAAGGATACCCAGAGTAACTGTCATGGAGTCGTGGAGTTGGGACGTAACACATCTAGGATATAGCTGACTCCAGAATCCATGCTATTAACTACAAAATATAATTTCCTACTAAAACTAGCTTCTGAGTAAATTATGATTTCTAGGTGAACATACTCTTCTTACAACATTTTGATGTATTATATAATTCACATGATTATCTTCATGATATTATTAGTAAAAATCCACATATTCCTATATTTTAAAAATAGTTTTCATTGAACTTATGCTCTGATTTTTTGAGTTTTCTAGAACACTTCTTAGTAATTAGTCTGAATAAAAATGCCTTTCTAACAAGTATGTTTTTTGTCTGTTTTTGTGAAATCTTTGGATATACAGATTAAATTCGTAGAATATTATGGACATATTCAGTGGTTCCAACAATCTAATATGCATTTAATATATATCAAATTCTAAATAGTTCCTTTGACATTTTGTGATTTTACTCACTGCTTGCATTACTGAGTTTTTATTTTGCTATAATCAGTAGCTAGCAAAGATTTTTGGAATAGGTTTAAGACAAATGATCTTGTAACATTAGGTGGAGGATAAAATGCTGACGTGTCAACCAATCCTGCTGTGTGACTCAGAAATCCTGTAGTAGACTCAGAAATGCTTATTTAAAGTTGTACTGGCTTTGCTTCCCGGTACTTTCCTTATACCAGTTCTGTGGGGAGGCGTGTGTGTGTGTGTGTGTGTCCCCGTCCATCCATCTGTCTTGGATGTTGGGTGATGTACTGAGGTGGGCAGAGGCATCCACATAGTTAAGAGACTTAGGTTTGTCAGTTTTTACTAAAGGACATCAATTTTATCATCATTTCACTTTATTTCTGAAATGAAAAGATCTAGCAACAATCACTGTTTGGGTCTCTTACTTCATCTGACCAATGACAAGCCCAGATGAAAGTATGTCATTTAAAGAATATTTAAAAGACATGTATGCAATCTCTTGCAGGTAAATCCATATTCATACCCATGAATTAAGCTCAACCCTAAAACATGTTACATTTCTTGCCCCCTCTAGTGATTTTATCTAACTGCATTTTGCTATCCTGTTCTCGGCCTTCTTTAAAGCACTCTGCCAGACTCAATGTGTCTTTTGATATGGTGTTGCTAAAAACACTACATCATCCAGTTTTCTTTCTATTAAACAATGTGTACCTTTTGCTTAGTATATGCTTCTGAGGGCCACACCCGGGACACATGGAATTTCCCAGGTTAGGGGTCGAATCGGAGCTGCAGCTGCCAGCCTACGTCACAGCAACAACAACGCCAGATCCAATCCAAGTCTGTGACCCACACCACAGCTCACAGCAACACTGATCCTTAACCCACTGAGTGAGGCTAGGGATCAAATCTGCATCCTCATGGATACTTGGTGGGTTTGTTACTGCTGAGCCACAACCAGAACTTCCAAAATGGTAAGAAAATAAATCAAAAATATTTTCCTTACAGAATCTTAATGGGTAACTTTGTTGATCACATCTCATCTTCTCTAGACATGAATAAAACATAATTTGATTTTTAAGTGTGTATCTGATTGACAGCCCCTGAAAGAAGCAAAGGACCGATATTGCCACCTTTGTTCTGGCACATAGGCTGTTCATATGTGTCGCTTCCTCACTGAGTACCTAATAAATCCCCTCAAGGTGATGAAGGCAAGAGCTCAGACTTCAGAAGAAACTAGAGTCAACCCTGCTGCAGAAGCTGCAATAACTTTTTCATTATTACATGGTGTTTCATCCTCAAATGTGAAATGTGAAAGGAAATTTAGCACTAAATGTAAAGACTGTACTTAACTGCTTGCAAATGACATTCTTTCTTATTACCCTAAAGTTATACCTATTTAAGACAACCATGAATTTGATCATTGAAGAGGTATGGAAGAGAGAAAAAAAAATGAGGAATTATAGGTTGTCATTAAGGTTTTTATATAATTTGGTTATGTCACTGATTTTTTAATAAGTGGAATTAAGAATATCAAAGATGAGTAAGTGATCTTGACAATAATAGCCAGCAGTTCCTAGGAGTTAACTGATTCTCCTACATGTATTAAGCATTAAATAAGGAGAATTATGATGAACCAAGACTTTGTTTGAAGCATAAGGTAGTGATTTTAAGCACATTTTTCAAAGTGAATATTTAGAACAATGACATTACAATTCTTTAATACACAATTAGTCTTTATGCTTTACTGGGATAATGATAGACATGATATTGGAAGGAACTTATCATATTTACAACACAGGACCACCTTAATAGCCATTCCAGGTTTCTCCAACATCATCGTTTGTGACTGAAATTTAAAGAGGGAGGCTACTGAACAAAAATAATTAAAAAATAATAACCAGTTTTACCCATTACTAGCATTCTTTGTTCAACTTTTCAGTTTATCCTCCCTTTATGCTTTTATCCTTCAGCTATAGAGACTGATAAAAAGTATAAGAGAAGGGAAAAAAACTTATTACTTCTTAGCTATTGCTTTATAAGACACCCAATGCTTTTTAATGTAATGTAAGAAAAAGTAACATATAATTTAATACCTTAAGTTGGCTAAGAGTTATTGAAAAGCAAAAATTTTGCTGAAATCAACATTTACATTGTTTAAACTACCTATGAAAACAGTTTAAATATTTTCTATTATAGATCAATGAACTGTTATTGGTAAATAAGAGAAAATTAATTTTCCTCATCATATTGTGGGAAAGGTTACTACATTTTTAGCACATCTAATTACTATAGCATTAACAAGCAATTATTATAAATAATTGTCTACATCAAAACTACATGATAATATTTAATATGTACTAACAAAATAAATTATTTTTATTCTATATATAATATGTAGTAGATTCCTGAGAGTACAATAAACTTCACAATAATGTTGCATAATTCATATATTTTATCAAGGTTATTTAATGGAAATGTCCTGAAAAATATAAAATATCTTGCTATCAACATATTTGAATATATAACACTTAAAATAACACACTGTCTTTGTCACATACAAAAAAGCAATGTCCTAATTAAAAAGTAGAAAGTTTGATCTGGAGAATGAGTCTAAGAATTAAATTCTTGCTTTTTCTTAAAGGAGTCTAAATTTCTGGGATCCTGTACTTTCTTTAACCACGTCCCCCAAATAATTTGATACCTCTTTTTCAACTTTATTCTAAGAAGAGAAATCTGTAGGAAGAAATCTTGAGTGCATTGTTCTTTTCCTATGTTATGAAGGTCACGAAAAATTAGAGTCAAACTTCATGGTAAAGATTCAGATATCATCAGAAATTTAAGTGAAGTCTGGAATTTAAGCACCACAAAAATATATTTGCCATTTTTTTATTCACCTAAATTCTAAAAATATTTAGATTCTTTTTTGATTATGTCCGAACTAAAACATATATAAAATATTTCCTTTGCATTTACTGGACAATAACCAGGTTTCATATTCTTAGCCTGAATCTGGATTAGAATTATACACTACCTCTGCTCAGGCTTTGGGTGACATAATATCCCTGAGAACTGGATCAGTAGGAAGGTAGGCTTGTAAACAGAAATAAAAGGGCAGGGTTCAGGGGAGTGGATATTTGCTTGGCTGAACAATCTTACATGTAATTTTGAGGAAAATGGTACAAGAAGCTATTGCTATGGGAAATTCTCTTTTCCCACTTATAATGGAACTAAAATATGAAAAAAATATTTAAAGTCTGTCACATTGGTAGAATCAACTATAGTAGTCACTAACAATGACTGATAGATTTTGGGTAGAAAGTAGAATTTTTTTAACTAGAGAATGAAGAATAACAATTTATTTTCCATGAACATTAGTCTATTTTGTGGTAGTATATTTTTAAATATTGCAAAGTAATGTCATGTTTATATTGTAATCAAGACCATGCCTCTAAACAAAAACTGAAAAAACGAAAAAAAGGAAGTAGGAAAAGAGGCTTAAAAGTTACTTTATGTCAATATAGTTAAAAATTAATGCTGTTTGAATACATTGCTTGAACTCATTCCATTAGCTCTTCAAATTCCACTTAAAGATAATTTCATCATGACATGATTAAAACATTTTCCGCACATTGGCTACACTTTCTAGATGTATTCTATAGTATATCTTTGCAACAGTATAATAACCAACATGGATTCCTCACCTACTAACCCAGAGACACATTGACTAGAAAAGCATCATGAGATCTTTCAAACGATAGCAGTGTATTTGTAACTCAAGTGATACCAAAACTTACAATCACTATCATCAAAACAATAATGGAACAAAATATAATTGCATAACATTTGAAGGCACTGAAATTGTCCCAGTTCTTATGATATTCAAAATAAGTGTCCGATTCTCTATTTTAGAGATGAGAAAATTGAGTCTCCGAGAGATAATTATCTTTCTTTTTTTGGAATCCCATATGTCTTGACTCCAAATGTGAATACATTATCCCTACCCTAGTCCCCCTTTATTTATTTCTTCCTTTGTTCTTTGTATGTTTATTGAAAAACACACAGCAGTGAAAAGATGGAGGTCACCAACGGTACACCCAGAGGACCAGGATATCAAACAGTTTTCAGCTGTAGCCTCACTGGAATGAATGTTTTTCCATCCACACAAGTAAGCAGCTGCATCATTAACTTATTGATCTTTCTTCCCAACCCACCACCCTTTCTTTTTCTCTTCATGCTTTCCTCTCTTTTTCCTTAATTGGCAAATATTGACTCTACATTCAATTCAGCTTGGAATAGTGGCTGAAAACACAAGCACAATAGTATTATCCTTTACATTTCCTGCAGGAAAGCAGGCAGCAAAATGCAACTGGTATTTGACTACCTTTCATACAAGCAAAGAGCACTTTGCTCTATAGACAGTACAGTAGTTTTGCAGTGATTCTATCAGATTCTATTAGATAGTGGACATTAGTATATGGTATTTGTGTATTTAATTTACAGGTTGGCATTTCCATTAAGGGCCTCTTTTTTTAAAATTGAAGAACAGTATGCAAAATAAAATTCTATCTAGCTAAAGAGTCCTCAACATTAAAAAAATTATGATATGGAAAATATGCCCAGTTTAGGCCTATTTCTGCAATTCTGGCATACCAATGAACTAGCATGGACATTTAAATTAAGTGCCTGGTGCTTCTGAATCAGTTCTGTGTCCATAGACATACTTTTTCCTCTCTAATTTTTAATCCATTTGTCTATAGCTCCCCTTTGTAATTGATATCATATCACAAAATACTATCAAATTATAGCAATTGATAGATACCTACTGACCAACATTTATAAAGTAAATAAAATGAAAAATAAAATTTAACTATTATAAATAAAATGTAGTTATATTATTTTGAAATACATATCTGCCACAGTGTAAGTTTCACTTTTGGCTTCATTAAAGTGAACATGTCAAAAAGTGTCTCATATTCCTAGAAACAGGATTAAGTGCATGCTTATAATCTCACATTTCATATATCACATTCTTGTGTAATTTAATTAGAAATAATGGAAACACATTTGTATTAAAATGATGATTACTTTCTCATTAAGATAAGGATAACTCAGCCCTGAAAACTGCAATTTACTGTTTATAATATACTTTCATACCCACACACAATATCAGTAAGTACTATGTAATTTTACCACAGAAAAATGCAGTATTTTAAAAATATTTTAGCAATTACACACAATCAAGTATTTGCACTATTTTATATAATTACAACAATTTTGATTTCTCTTATAAAAATTAAGTCAAATAATAATGCCATCTAATATGAATCTCTAAATTAATTTTTCACAAGTGAGAAAGTACTAGTAGTATTTCATCATTAACTTACATTTATAATCTCTAGAGCATATAAGCCTTAAAATATACATAATTTCAGCATCAAATTTAGACCTGATCAATGTTAAGATTTTTTATACTCAATTATATAATTTTTAATTTATAGAAGCAGATAATATTTATTAGTAATTAGTAATTTTAAACGAAGGATGTATAGATGGATATTATATCTCATGTTTGTTTAAGCCTGTTTTCTATAACTTAACATATACTAGGGACATATTTGTTAGAAAAATGGTGCATTTCATAATTCAAGAGAAATAACAAAATACATGTAATTCAGTCTCACAAGTGTAATAATTGATAAGAGTAACAATTACCATAAGTAGCCAATGACAAATCAAATCATGTGCAAGCTCACCATGGGCTGTAATGGGATGTCTAGATAAATATTAGAGAAATAATACACTTTTGCTTTTCCCAATTTAAACAAGCACAGAGTTTTAAATGGAGTAAGATGGGTATGGGCAATCTTTACCCCAAAGCACTCACCTACTGTCAGCTGTCCAGTTAACTGCCCCATGTGATTTCTTGCATTCACTGTTACATTCCTGTCAGACTGTAAGACCAGTGGACTATCCTGGGAAACATGTATAAAATAAAGAAATCAAATAAAAAGTAGAAATATGGTCAAAATTTGATATATAAAATTCTACGGCACTTGTTTGGGTATTACCAAAATTCTATTTCTTTGTTTTATATTAGGCAGTTATTTTAACATCCCAAACACTGGCTGAACAAATTTAAAAAAATATGGATGGCCTGATAAAAACTGTTTGACATAATAGGAATATTTCCATTTTGGTAAGCAGGAATTAGTTATAGGATGCAAGCATTTCGCACCTTACTGATTATTAACTTTTCTCTTTTTCCCCCTCCCAGTTGTTTATATGCCTGCCTTTGGAGATATTTTAGAACCTCTACAAATGAGGTAGTCACTGTTTAAGCCGAACTTAACTTTCAGATCTCTGCCCAAATGCTACCTCCTCAGAAGCCTTTCCCCTGATCATTGTAACTACAGATTCATTCAGTCCCTGAACTCTCAATCTCCATGTATTTTGTTCTAAGCACTTATCATAAGTTTATTTTGCTAATGTGTGTGATTACATGATTTTTATTTGTTCCTGTCACAAGAGGAAATATCCATGGGGCAGGGATCACAGCATCCTTATGTATACCCTGTATTCCCACTACTTAGTGTAGTGCTGAAGGAAAGCACTTACTGTTTATTGAATGGACAAATCATCGTCATGATCTTATGTGTCTACCCCGTGTAGAAATGCTCTGTAAATCAGGATGATTTAAGAAAGGAGGCATATAGAATAAAATGATATGATATAACTTATCTTTTGGTATAAACCACCTTGGTTAGATGTTTACTTTCCCACTGATTTAGCACATAACAGCAAAATAACACACCGAAGGGCAATATCACTGCCTTAGGATCTTACATATTAGGCTATCACCACCACTTGCCTCAGAAAGGTAACTTCCAACTGGCTACATTCTTATTTTCATGATTTAAAACAAGCATGGTGATCCTTTACAAATTGTCCATTCATTCGTTCAACAAAAATATTTTGAGTATAATGAATATATTGAGTGCTCACTGTGTATGACAGTGGTTTAAAGGCTTGGGACATTTCGGGGATCAAAGCATAAAATACCTGTCCTCGTGGGGTGTGTAATCTAGATATTTAAACTCGATGAAAATCTCTCCTAATACCATCCTTACCATGCAGGTGGTTTAAGTATACAAGTGTGTATGTCACTGTAAATATACCATTGCTTTCACACGAGTTATAGAAAAACTCTTTCGAGAGTAGAATTTGAAATCTGTATTTTGGATATACATTGGAAGAGTTTATAGGTTTGTTTGTTTTGTTTTACCTAAAGCTGTTTTGTTGTTTTGTGCCCCTTCTGACTAAATGCAAAGCACTGGGCAAAGACACACACACACAGATACACACACAAATTTTCCTTTCCAAGTGTGTTTTGCTAGTATGTCTAAATTAAGTCTTGATTTTTCAAGGTAATTTCTACATTTTCAAGAATAAATTTATTGTCCAAAGCGAGACACAATTGTGCAAAACAGCATCTGTTTCATTGTCTCTTATCACAACTCATTTATTTTTACCACAAATCGAAAATATTATACCTTCAGCTAAAAAAATAAATCTAGTCCCCATAGGTATTTCTATGCTGCAGACATTCATTTTTGAAAGTATATAAAGTATTTAAAAATAATCTCATCAATCTTTTCAAAGGATATGTCCAAATTCTGTTTACAACATTCATCATGCACTAATAACTCCAAATAATTAGAGCACAAAAAGATTCTATTCTACATTAGCAAAATTAAATACATAAAGCCCATGGATTTTAAAAGTGAAATTTTAATTAAAAAAAATTAACTTGAACGTAAGGAAGACCAGAAGCCTGTGAAGCATCTTGCAGTTTGAAACACTGTAAAAATATGTTGGTTGAATTTTCATTCATATATTTCAATATTTTTGTGATATAACATATATGACTGTTATTTAGATATTTAAAAATCTATGACACTATATGCTTTTATTTGAATTTCTAATCCTAAATTCCTGTGAACTGTAGCAAGGAAACATTAGATTATATATTATAAAGACTATATAAGTATATTAAAATAATTATTGCTTTATTTAATATTATATGGTGAGAGGAAAATCCATTTTAAAAAGGCAGTATTTTAATTTAATAGAGAAAGAAGTTTGGGTTAGACCTTAAAGTTTAATCATTACATCTTTTTGTTTACAACATATTAATCTTATTTTCTCTTACTCTAGCCACAAAGATCCTACCGTGGTTCAGTCCATGGCATTCTTTCCTTTTTATCACATGATTCCACCGAATTTCCCTTCCGAATTAAATTTTTTTAACTAGATTGAAAATTTACTATGATAGAAACAGCAGTCTTTTTACTAAAACTATAAACATACAGCCATCAGAGGTAAGGAACAATTTCCACACTGTATTCAGGTGGGCCTCAATATATTATGTTATACTGATTTATTAAAATGTGATCAAGTGAGCTGAAAAATTCAGTAACTATTTTTTTGGTAAACAAAATATCATATATGTAAGACTATAATTTTCACTGCAAACCAAACTATCATTTCTGCATTATGTATCATCCCAGTGATATCTTTGGGGGTTAGAACCATGGCTAATGCATCTTAGGTCCACAGCATAATGGTTTACACACCACGCACTCAGTCTACTAATTATAACATAATTAATTAAAATACACATATATGATAAAAAGTATATACTATAAAACAAATAGTAACTCAGTCAATTCCAAACAATTTATAAATCTGAAAACAAACATATTCTTAGGTGAAAATCAGTATCAAGAAATTACTTCTCATCAAAAAAGTTGACATTTAAGAAGATTTTATATCTTCTTTCTTGTATTCATTTCTTCTAAGGTGTCCATATAAGAAGATAACTTCCACTAATATCATCATTATTCTTCACCCTCTTCTTTATATTCCCTCTTCATGTTCCTTTATATTATAATTCTGTACTGCAAAACTTTGAAAGCGAATGCCTAATTTCGGGTATTAAAATAGATATAGCAATATTCCCTATAGCTTATTTTTGCTGAGAACATGAAGGGGGGAAAATTGTCTGGTGGTATTAACTCTCAAACAGGAATAAGACATATACGTCTATAAGGGTAAGTAAGTAGGTGCTATATATAATAACATATCTTGCAGCATAATATTATGCTGCAAGATATATTAGTATAAATATCTGTTTTGGAGGAAGAAAAATTTCTTTGAATTCAAATATTTTTGCTCCAAAACCAAGAAATCTCCCATAGCAGGTATTTCATAAGCTTTCTGGAGGTGACCTGCATCTTGGGTGCAACTCTAAGAAATACATCTGCACTTTATGCTTCTCTTAAGACAAAGCAGGCATGTGATCCAGGGAGAAAGGGGATGGCACCATTAAGTGGACTTGAGAGCCTTCATTTATGATTCTTTTGCCCACATATTCCTTATGCTAAGTGTCTACTTGTGACCTTGCTAATGGTCATAGAAAAATAATGCAATATGTCCTCATTTCAATGCTTTAGGGATAGTCTATGCAAATGACTAAGGGGAAAAGAATGATTCTTCTCCTCTTATATTAATTGTGTTCACTTTTGCTTATCATAAATATTTACTAAGTGCCTACGACGTGTTCAACTCTTTGCTAGTACAAAAGAGAAGAGACAAACTTTCTTCTCTTATGGAGTTCATATCTAGCATACCAGACAAACAATAAACCAGGTAAATAAAAAAAAAAAACAAAGAGGGAATGTTTTTAATAACAAGCTTCTGTGATAGAGACTTCAAAGTATCAGTTTACTGGTGAGAAGACGTTGTGCATACATGCACATGAGATGTTGTATGTATATCAGACTCTTCAGTTTCTGATATTCTTTCTTTCAAGGTTAACTACTGAATTGTAGTAGGAAGAATATTATTAGATATACAAGCTAAAATTTACTGGCACTGAAGTCAGTGTCAGAGATACATGTAAAATTCTATGTACTTTACAAGTATGAGTCAATAACTTATGAAGCTTAAAATAAAATCACCCATGAAAGAATCAAGACATAAAGTGGTTATAAGACAGTGAAATTGTCTGTTTGAGTTCAAATAGTGAATCTGCCAAACTCTGACTTCTTGACTTGGCAAGTCACTCGACATCTCAGTTCCATGATATAATCATCTGTAAATAGAGTAATAATACATAATCTATGGGATTTTCATAAAGAATTAGTAAGACTGTATATAAAAATGCTTACATCAGTACCTACCTAGTCTTTTCTAAGCATACTCTTAGTGTTTGCTTTTATTATTTATTCCACATTATAATTACAGTACTCTACTAGTAATAGTATTAACTATCATCATTCTTGTTCTATGCATGAAGAAACTTTAGCAAGGAGAGTATAAGTCATTTGCTCTAAATCACACAGGTAATAAATAACGGAAGTATTTGAAATCAGATATTTGGTATAAAATCTCCCTGTCAACTACTATGGGATATTGTGTCTCTGGGGTGATTAAATTCTAGGCTTTCTAAAATGCAAATCAGAATCAGAAAATAGAATTACAAATTAACTGAACCAAATATATTTTGAGATTCCTTCGAACATCTCTGTCTCCGGAGTAAATCTCTAATACAAATTCTGTCTTAAATGGTAAGATACAACCTCCTGTTGCCATTCTTTACATTTCAGTAACAGGGTCTGGTTCATTTTTAAAAACTTGGTTTTCTCAGGTTTTAAAGGGAGAGGGTATACTCTTCACCTGCCTTCTGCACACATTTTTAAATATGCCATTTAAAAATGACAGTTTTTTTAATTGCAATCTTAAAAGGGAACCTAACTAATGATCGTTATTGTTCAGTGTAGATGGCAAAAATTTGATATGCCTTTTCTTAAATGCATAGTTTTAGCACATTAGTTTTCTGTTCTTCACTGATAGAAAATATGCAACTTTGCAATAAACCTACATTATCTGCAAGTCCTCTATCTTTCTTTTCCGCAATATCCTATCAGCTATGTCAGAAATGTTTCCTGTCTTTCCTGTGGCCACTCCTATAATTGACTAGTAGCTCACATCACAATAACCATTTCCTCCTTACAGTAATTGTTCCTATCCAGTGTTATTATTCTAAATTATTTTTAAATTAAAAATATTGATATTCTTGAAATAAAGCAAAGCAAAACAGAACAAAACATTGATTGATTCCTCAATCTGTTTGAAACAAAAAAATTGACATTTATAACATATAAGATGCTTTATGATACAATGCAATTCTACTTCATCATGCAAGAATTACCTAAATCTCCATGTTTCTAAAAATTTGCCACTTCTGCGCATTTTCATCTTCTGTTCCCTATGAAATTTTTTGATTGATTGATTGATTTTTGCCTATTTAGGGCCACACCTATGGCCCATGGAAGTTCCCAGGCCAGGGATCAAATCAGAGCTTCAGCTGCTGGCCTATGCCATAGCCACAGCAACGTGGGATCTGAGCTGCATCTATGACCTATACCACAGCTCACAGCAATGCCGGATCCTTAACCCACTGAGCAAGGCCAGGGATTGAACCTACATCCTCGTGGATACTAGCTGGATTTGTAAGCTGCTGTGCCCCAACAGGATCTCTTGCACCTGAAATTCCTATCCACTTTTGCATTGCTGGCAAATCATAGTTTTCAAGTCCCAATTCAGTTGTGTCCTCTGTGAAGCTGTCCTTCTCCTCCAGAGTTAAATTTTACCTCCCATCCTCTGTTTTCTTCATCTGTGTTGGTTTCTAACACAGCAGTTGTCACAGGATCTTTGTTTTGATCATTCCATTCTTTATAACTTCCATTAAACTGAACTGTCCTGAAAGCACAGTGTGTTGTCCTTTTCTTTTACACATATGGACTTTTGAAAGTATAGTTTGTGTCAAGCTTGGTGCCTAGTTCACGTCCAATAAATGTCTGTTAAGTGAGTGAACTAAACCGGGCATATTTACAACCTAATGCATTTAGGCTACATGTGCTTACCTGAATTTGAGGGCACACAAAACTTGGCAAGCTCTTGCTCCATTTTTTTTCCCTTTGGCTCAGAGCAGGCTTTCTAAAGAGCCATTTAAGTGGAACAACTCATATCACATTATGATTTGATTTATATTCATCATCTCCCTGCCCAAGGCAGCCATTTCATTCCTTTCCTAAGCATTTGACCCACTTAAGGAGCTGCAAAAGAGGTAATTTTTTTAATTCTTTGGTTAATAAAACAATTACTTGAAATTTCATTTCCTTTAGAATGCAAACCGTTTAATTGTTGAATTTCCTATTTTAAAGTAGAAGCATTAATCATGAAAATATCTAGAGCTGTGTAAACTCCTTTCCCCAAATTCTCCACATGAACATTTTAACTTGAATGTGAATTCGATAAGGATAGAGTAGGATAGTTACACAGGTAGTTGTAGAAGTCCCAGTAGGGACCACAGAAAGTGGGAAACCTAGGGAAGTGTGGGAGACCACTGTAAGTTAATAGTCACTCAAGAAAGCCATCAGAACATCTTGGGATGAAAAAGCCTTGTTTAACTATAAAACCATAAATAAAAGCATGAGATACATGCCTCAGGTCATTAAGTGAAAGACAAAATGAGGCCTGCATTCAAGTCCAGCATGACAATGACCCTTAGGTCCAAGGGCAGGAGTTTAAGGGAAAGATGGCATTCCGAAATAGGAGACCCTCATTATACAGAAACCTGAACTGATTCAACATATGCTAGCATATGTTACTGCCCTTCTGCTGATGTGAATAAGCACCATCGCAGTCCCAGTTCAACTTCCTCGGGTCAAATACTCTGTTACTTGATAAGAAAGAGGAGGTAATGATGTAAGGCTGACAATCTACTTGAAGAAAGAGGAAGAGGCAGTCTTTTCCAACTCTATTTCCCTTGGATTATAAAAATGTAGGCTACCTAATCCTGGGTGCAGAACCTCTTTGCCTGCCCTCTTGCATCTCTCACAAGCGTTTTATCTTAATAAATTTATTTCTTGCCTATCACTTTGTCTCTCACTGAATTCCTTCTGTGCTGAGGCACAAAGAACCTCAATCTCAATAAGTCTAGACACAAGGTGAGTGATTCTGATTTTAAAAATATGTAGGTCTAAGTCCCAGTGTGGGTTTAGGGTGGGTTCAAGTCCTGGCATATGGGTTCAGTTTCCAATCTGGGTGCTGGCTGGGTTCAAGTGTTGTCAGTTTACAAGTGATGCAGGAGAGAGTGAGCACTTCTTCATCAATGGACTTTTCTGTATTTCTAGTCCAACACTTTTATTAAGGATTTCCCTCTTTGGCTCATTTTCTGTTATAAACTATTGAGTCATGGAGGTCACTGCAAGGCATACTTTCTGAGACTGTTCTGGTCATCCTTGGGCTTCTTTCTGCCTCTTTAAGGCTATATAGTCAACAAAGTGGTCTAGAAATACTCCTTCTGAAGTCTTCTTTCTCCCAACTACTATCGATGAACGTGTCCCCAGAAAAGTGCCACAGTGAGCCCTTTCACACATAACCTTCCACTTACATGGAAGCTTTAGTAATCTCCCACTTCCTATATCATTCAAAAATGTTCTAACTCAAACTTTAGCCATGGGAGGCTTAGAAAACAAAGTTTCTTGAATCTGTGCTCTAAACAAGAAAAGTACTATCTCTACCTAAGGTATTAAAGATCCAGATTAACAAAAGACTACCGCTGTGTTAGTCATGACATAAAACTCCCAGAAATGTTTCTCTTCCTCCCAGGTGACAAATGCAGTACCAAGGAATAATCCTCTTATCTCCTCCTCCTTGGGTTGCCGCACCTCTCCTTCAGCTGCCCCTTTGGTCTTGCTTCAGGCTGACCTTACCCTCACACTAGTCTGGAGTACAAACCCTGTTTACTCTGAATATTGGGACGCTGCCAAATCACTGTGGGAATCTGGCTACGGTGCATCCCAACGGATAGAATAAAGGAGACCAGGTGTTGCCTGGTAGCCTACACAAATTATGTACTTTGGTGAGCTGAAAGAGACTTTGAAACACGTGTAAATATCTTCTGGTTAGCCAATTCATATCATAAAAGCTCAACTGTTAAAGAAATTGATTCCTTTAAATCATTCGTTGTCAGGAAGCCAGTACTTAATTAGTTTCCTAGAAATGGAATGATCCAATGGTGAGTCAGTAGCTATTTCAGACCAAATTCCTTCCACATCTTTGCTAATGAAATGCTAGAGAGTGTCCCAGATGTGGATTTGTGAACAAAATTGACTTCATGTTATATGAGAGTAAGGGATGAAGAAGAATAGAAAGTTAAACACAAATTTCAGCCCCAGTTAAATTATTTCTTTCTTTTCTCTTGCTTGAAATTGGTACTGGAGAAGGAATAAGAAATACAAGAAATTCTAAAATCTTCGTGAATTCTAAAATTTAAAAATTGCAACACATTTAACAAAAAATGCACATTTCTTAAATTAAGCTTCATGTACTTTTCAAAAAGTATCTACACTGAGATAGGGAAAAGGACAGAGAACTTAAAAAAATCAGGTATTAATTATTTTCCACCTCCTACAGCAAAGAAAACAAAAACAAAGATAAATAAATGGGACTTAATTAAACTTAAAAGCTTTTGCACAGAAAAGGAAACCATGAAAAAACAACAACCCACAGAATGGGAGGATATCTTTGCAAACGTAGCCATGGACATCTTCAAAATACACAAACATCTCATACAGCTTAATATGAACAAAAAGACAAACAACCCAATTCGAAAATGGTCAGAAGATCTAAATAAACATTTCTCTAAAGGAGACAGACAGATGGCCAAAAAACACATGAAAAGATGCACAACATCACTATTAGAGAAATGCAAATCAAAGCTACATTGAGGCATTATCTCACACCAGTCAGAATGGCCATCATCAAAAAGTCTACAAACAATAAATGCTGGAGAGGATGTGAGGAAAAGGGAACCCTCCTACACTGTTAGGAATGTAAATTGGTGCAACCGTTATGGAGAACAGTATGGCATTTCCTTAAAAAACTAAATATAGAACTATCACATGATCCAGAAATCCCACTTCTGTGCATATACGTGGAAAAAAACATAGTTTGAAAAGATACATGCACCCCAATATTCATTAAGGCACTGTTTATAATACCCAAGACATGGAAGCAACCTAAATGTCCACCAAGAGAGGAATAAATAAAAAAGATGTAGGATATATATATATGGATATTACTCATCCATAAAAAAAGAAATAATGTCATTGCAGCTACATTGGATGGACCTAGAAATTATTATACCAAAGAAATCAGGCAGAAAAAGACAAATATCATATGAGATTATTAGTATGTAGAAACTAATAAAATGATAAAAAGAACTTATTCACAAAATGGAAACAGACCAAAGATTCTGAAACTAAACTTATGGTTACCAAAGCAGAAACACTGGGGAGAGGGATAAATGAGGAAGTTAGGATTAACATTTATACACTATTATATATAAATAGATGAGTAACAATGACCTGCTGTATAGCACAGAGAAATCTACTCAATACTGTAAAATAACTTATATGGGAAAAGAATATGAAAAAAAAGGATATATGTATAATTGATTCATTTTGCTGTACACCTGAAACTGTAAAAAACACAACACTGTAAATCAACTATACTCCAATAAAATTTTAGAAAATAGGTACAGATCTCTTTCCTAGAAAGGTTAATGGATTTCATATTTGAAGAAAGCTGTCTTTATATATATGTATCTTAGACCTGATCCATTATTTTCAAAATATATTTTTTAAATTACAGAGAAAGAATAAGGTGGGTTTTTTTGTTTGTTTATTACAACATAAGCTACTGTTAAAATTAAAAACAATGGAGATCGGCCTTGAAAATCCCCTAAGCAGACAAAACCAGTTTAGTCATACAAAGAAAGCTTAATGTAGCTTAGTTTGCAAGACTAACTTGAACTTGGTCACTTCTTGCTTATGCCTCTGGAAATCATAAGCGAAACGTAAACTGTTTCCTGTGGTTGCTATGAGGTAACCACTAACCAGTTTCCTATCATTTAGGACAAGACCACTGTGAAGTATAGTCACTGCCTCTCTACTACAGAAGCAGCTTTATAACAATCTACCTCTGAGCCTCATTCTGTGTTTTGGTTTGAGTGCTCCTAAGTCTCAAACTCTCTGTTTGGTGTTGAACAACAAAGTTTCACTAATTACTCCCTCAGTGATTCATTGGTCTTACTTAGGCCATTTCTGATCTTTTGACACAATCTATATTAAAGCGGTAGAAACAGTTACGAATTTATAAATGTTATAAATTAACTAATTCAATATTAGTAGATATTGCATTTAAATTATTTTTTCTATTAAAACACAGAAGTAGTGATATATGAGAAATAAATGAACCCTTTCCTAGTTGAAAATTATAGGATTTTTGAATTCTTTTTTAAATGTGCAAAGTAGTACAGTTTTCCTTAATTGTTTCTTTTTTATGAAAAAATAAAAGATGCCCTCTGAAAAGCAAACACAAAGAGGAGAAAAATGTAAAATATTTACACTTTTATTAAAACAGTACTTCTTCCCAAAAGATATTAAGCATGTTATAAACTTAAACACAATGTTAAATTGGGCAGTAAAATCTATAAACAGAACTAAAGGCCTTTTAAAGCATGAGAAATAATTGTGTCTAAACACATATCTTGTTGCTACAGTTGAACCCAAAATTTTACTTTGACTTTCCTGGCTGTTAAGGCAAAATAAAAATGCTATGTTATAAAATTTCCATTGCCTGATAAAAGGAAGCCCAGGAATTTATAGGGAAAAATATTTTCCCCTAATACTAGCATTTAATCTGTGAGAAGATTAAATATGTTCATTTAAAGCATTTGTTTTCAAATTCAGGCAAATGAAATGATGCAATGCACTGTCTGCCCTGAGGCTTACCTAACTCAGTGCTATTGGGAACCAGACATTGAATACTAAGGAAGGAGTCCAAATATCTACTTATGTCAAAAAATCAGTGAGGCAGTAAAAATGAATGAACGAATAAACAATGTTCAAAAACATATTTTTTTAAAAGAATTCAGCTGTTAGATTTTGTTTCATCTCCCAGTATGTGTATGTAAGAGTAATATTTTAATTATGTACCCATTAATGATTTACATTAATAACAGACAAGATAAAAAGGCTTTTCTTATTTAGTTCTGCCGAACAGACTTCAAAGTAGGATGAATGTGTGTACTTACCATTTTAGAAAGTGAAAGATATAATTTACCTTATTATCTGCAGGAGGAATTTGTAATGCCTGAGATTCGTTATTCTAAATATGAGTGATCAATTTAATAAAGCTGTAGAGTGGAGCAGACTAATCTGTATTCATATATATTCACATTCTGCACAGCAAAATTCTTCACAATTAACTACGAATTTGCAAAATGTTAAAAATAACTTCCACATCTATGAAGTGTTCTGCTACACTCAGAACAATCATATGTTGAGTTTGTATTATCTTTCAGATTGTAGCTGGTTTTGCTCTCTCTTCTAAAGGGCATAGAGATGGAGGGTGCACCCTCTATGCTTTCAGAGCTAGTTCCTGGCAATTCTCCCTTCCTCTTTCCTCCTTCCTAAACTTTGAATCTCACATCATCACCATAATGCACTCATCTTAGTTGCCCTCATTCCAGGGAGATTCTTCTCTCTTATCTCACTCTTTGTCATCCTTCCCAGCATAATCACAGTCATAATTCTTAGTTGTTTCAATTACTACACTGACAATGTTCCAATACTCTGAATAGTTGAACTCTTGGTCTCTCCTATGATTTTGTCATAACCCTACCTTAGTCTCCCTGGTAATCATACTAAGATTTTGTCGCCACTAATCACTGAAATTCTTCCATTGGCTCTAGTTGGAGCTGTGGCCAGCAAAATGTTGCCTGCTGTTTCAGCAAACAATGAATGCTGCCTGCATATACTGTCAGCCAGCTGCTCAGAGGGGGATTCAAGATGGAGAAAATATGGGATACAGGCCGTAGAGGGTTAAGATGCATATCAAACAAGTAATTTCAATGAGCCCAGATTCTTGCATTTTCATATACATAGGGAAACACTGAAATCATTAATATGTTCATTTTTGTGATGTTTAACTACTTTTCTTTTTTTTTTCTTTTTAGCAAAATGTACTCTATATCCTGTGCCCTCCTTTTCCTCTTTGGAACAGTCCCTTGGAACTATCTGAGAGACTGCCTTCTGGACTATACTCCTCAGTAATGTCTCTGAATAAAAAAATACTAATAATTTACAACGTTGTGCAACTTTTTTTTTTTTTTTGTCTTTTTGCCTTTATGTAGAGCCGCACCTGCGGCATATGGAGGTTCCCAGGCTAGGGGTCTAACAGGAGCTGTAGCCACAGCCACAGCCACAGCCACAGCCACGCGGGATTCGAGCTGCATCTGCGACCTTCACCACAGCTCACGGCAACGCCGGATCCTTAACCCACTGAGCAAGGCCAGGGATCGAACCCGCAACGTCATGGTTCTTAGTCGGATTTGTTAACCACTGAGCCACGAAGGGAACTCCCAACTTTTCTTAAAGTCAACAAAACATACTACATCTATCCTTTCAGCTTGCTCCTTGTGGTACCTGACACCAGATTTATAAAAAGTGTTCTTCTGAATTGAGGTAAAAATAAAAATAAAATTAATATTTAATGTATAAAAAGATAATTATATTATAAACTTGCTTATAATTAACAAAAATATAATACATTTATTCAGAAATGCTCATTATAGTTAAAATTTTTAAAGATACTACCAAAATAAGAAATAAAAATTAAAAAAAGCTTATCAGAAATTTATCAGAATTACTTTTTTAAATGATTTATAGAGTTTTCCCTTCTCAGTTGACATGTCTGTGAATGAATGTAACTTATTGCTGAAACGAAAAAGGGTTTGACATGAGATATATTCCACCTTTCCTGTACAATGAATGGATTGAGAAACTGGCCCTCCAAATTAAGTAGGTATAAAAAAAGAGATTCATTAACAAACGTTACTTGGTTTTTAAAAACTTTTTGAAGTACAAAAAATTACATTACACTGATTTATTATCAGTATTATACTTGATAATAACCTCAGGTACACCTTCAAATTTGCAGTAAGGAACTGATCAAAAACCAACTAACTTGCAAAATATTCTGTTACCCAGCCATTAGAGTTTTTGCCTTTCTCATTTGTTAGGAAGCATGCCTAAAAGACTAAAACTAATTAAATGATTGTTCATCTCTTATTTTCCAAGAGGTACTTTGTTTAACCTGAAGTTCTTTGAATACATTGGGAAAGTTCAGAGATGGTTGATGCTTGGGATATCTAAAATGCTTTTATTTTATCACATGTTTCACTCATATTTTAGTATAACTTTGGAGCTGAAAATTGGCATTATTTTATTCATGAAAGGTATTTGCCATATAATCTAAGAAAGACATAAGAGAGATACATAGATGAGATATGGATTTTGCCATGTAATAATTGATTCCATTAAATAAAGTATCATGAATATTGCCTTTTCTGGCATTTTTCCTTTTTTATTATAGAACACTCCTCAGAAAAGGCACACTTGATAACACTAGTCAGGGCTTGGAAAATGTAAGATCCCCAGTGGATCTTTGTATATAATTGTACAATACAGACAAACTCAGTATCTCAGCTCCCCAAAAAACTTGCCTCATGTTTAACATAACATCCCCTCTGTGTCGATAAATCCTACTGTGAGTTTTGATATCCAGTAATTTTAACATTACCAAGTTAACCTTACAGTTTGTTTGTTTCTCAACTACATGAACACACACACAACAAGCAAATCTGAATTACAATCTTTCTATGCCTCTTTCAGAAACTATGCTATCAAATTCTCTGATATTATTTCTATTACAATCTCAATTGAGAAAAATATTCACAGAAGACTGCTCAAAAGATCTATTATTCTGGCTACTCTATTTATGTAGGATTGATTAGACATACATTGAGTTTATTCCTTTGTTAACCCCACTCAGAAATCAGTATCATTGAACTCAATTTAAAAATTGTTCTTAATAATGTTACGAAAGGTACAATATAAAACTATGTTAGGCATATCTCTGTTTTCACTCTAAACTATTTTTACAACATTGTCTATTATTTTCTCCATGAATGTCTTATGAAATTCTGCTTAAGAAATTTTTTTGGCAATTTATGCTGAGAAGAACTTTGTTTTCTTTAATTAACTGGTTATATTTCCTTATTTTAGAAACTAAAATTATGCAGCCAACTATGTTTCTGTTCCTTTTTTGTTCTTGAAGTCAAAATTGAAGCTGAAGATGAAAACTCTACAAGCATGTGCTTTTTAAAAACCTTGTCCTACTTTTATTTCCAGTTTATCCAGTCCTGCCTCTCTTAGTCCTTGTCTATATTTTGCTAAATGTGTGCATTTTCATTGTAGTTTCTGGAATAAGGTGAATTAAAAAATAAATAATGCATAATAGTATCAATTTATATTACTACGCATATGCACATATTTAACATAACATAATAAATGTGACAAGTTAAACTGATATTAAGCATGCTGAAAGTCTAGCTGTCAATACAAATAAACAGATAGATATAAAGATCTATAGTATATTACCTAACAATTCAAGATCAACAAATGGATGATTTGCTTCAATACATTTTAAACAATGAAATGTTAGAGGAATTTGGTAATTGTTTGAAATAAAAACCTTGCAGACATTTTGGATTAAGCTAGGTTTTTAATTACAAAACAATCAAAGTAGCATAGTAGTATTATTTAAAAGAAGTTCTTTATAGGTTGTAGGTACAGTAAGTTAACAGACTTATTAAGGTAGAAAGAAATATAACAGATTTACTGCTTCTCCAAATAAGTTCTTAGATTTATGTCAACTAATAAAAAAAACAGCATTCAAAAATTTTAATTCTATTGTGATAGCATGACTTCCATATAACCTACTGCATGTATGTGAAATAATGTAAATTATGTGTAATAATATAAATTATTAAAGTGGTATGCTTATGATTAGTTTACCTGCAAGCAGAGAAAACAAGCATTAAATTACAGTTTCTACTCTCAAGGTGTTTTAGATGAACTTTTATAATCTTCAAGTGTGAGAATTACATGCATCATGACAGAAATAAATGAGAAATAGAAACTATTGCAAAAAATATGCCCTTGCCTTCTTCATGCTGGCAAACTAATTTCTAAAAATCATTAGACATTCTAAGTAATGCAGCATAATGCACAGGCAGAGAGCAGGTTTTTAACCTTACAAAATGTTCAGTAAGCAGCTTAACCATCATCATGACACATACTTGGCTGCACCTTCCTATTTGATTCCAGAGTGTACTAAAACTCTACCTTCTATACATTAGTCATTTACGTTATGAAGAAACACTTTTACCCTTGCATAACCTCCAGAATATGGATTTGAGACACTATATTTTACAATGTAAATGCAATTTTCAGTTTGTCATGGGGGTCTTCCAATTTACCATCTATAAAATATATCCCTGGTTTATTAAAAAGGACACGTGAATAGGAGCGGCCCACAAAAATGTTTGAGAAAAAGGCAAATTATATGCCTCTGGAAAACAAAACTACATTTTTACAATATGAAATGTCACTAAATTCTTACGTCACTGGATCTTGCCCAAGAAGAATTATGTTCCCTCACCTCTCTCTAACACATAAAAACCTGAACTTATACCTGAATGATACTTGGTAAAATATTTAAAAAAGAGGACCCCTCTCCAAACAACTGCATTTAACTTAGATAATGAAAATGAACATTTCGATAGTTTATATTCTTGTTACTGAAGTGTAACTTTATTGTAAGTATATCTTTGGAAGTTGAGGTCATGTAGACAACTATTTATTTCAAAAATCATTTATTTATGTATGTATGTATGCATGTATGTATCTATGTATACATATTACTGAAGGTCTATAATGAGTTTACTTCCTTAAGAACTTTGACCAAGCAAAGGAAGAAGGAATAGGGCAAAAAACGGGGAACTGAAATCAATTCACCTCCACACAATGAACTGTAGATAAGATTGTGACGTGAAACCATGGTGAAGGGTGTGGAAATCATGGAGGACCTGAGAGGCCATTCTCATGTGCTTGGATCTCCTAAGCAAAGACGAGTCACTGAACCCCTTCTAGTTGTCTATGGCAAAAGCAATCAAGAGCAAAATTCATGATGTCTGAGCGAATGAATTAGGCATAAAATGAACTACAAGGCAACCTCAGAAATAGTTGTGACATAGGCCAGTCATCATGAAGAGAGCACTGGGACTGTTATCGTAGCCACACAACGTGCAGTAGGGGTGATATTGTGTACTACTTGGAATAAGCAGACCTAGATTGAGCTTTCAGTGGCTAAAGCTAAATGACTTGTATGAAGGAGTTTAGGAAAAAATGAGAATTTAAATGAATTCTTGAGGCTTAAAGGCTTATGGAGCATATCATTTTGTTTAACTGTGATTTGCTTTGTCATAACATTTGTGTTTTATTAATTAATTAGCGATTTAAGGAATGTGTTAGATAACACCCCCTTTTCTTACTTCCCAGGTAGTTTTAACATTTTTAGTCTATTATGGATCTAGGCAGTATCAGTGACAATGTGCACTGTGGAGTATGTGGACAGTCCCAACACTGAGCAGAGCTGAGCGGGTATTATGTATCATAAGATGATAACAGACCTCAAAAGAAATGTACGAACAATAAACAATAACCTATGGGGAAGAAGCACTGAACATGAACAGAGCTATCATTTAAATTTTATTCATCCAGCCTGTCTAATAGTGCTATTATCATGTATTGTAGGATGAGGTTTACTATGAGATTTGGATAGGAGAGGTAGATATGGCACTGGAGGCCGATGACGTGATACAGAGAGTTTTAGATAATATAAACCATTCTCTTCCCTTATTGCTTAGAGCTTGTCTATGTCTGTATCATACTATATCATCAGGAGATGCTGTTATGTATCATATACTTAATTCTTTCAATACTCACTGGACAACATTTAAACTAATTTCTGACTTATACTCTACTGAGTGTACAGAATATCTTGCCTAACATGTTGATACTTTCCCTTAAAAGAAGTGGGATAACACCCAGTGCTACCACTTACATGTGGAAACTAAAAAGACACATTGAACTTCTTTGCAGAACAGACAATGACTCACAGACTTTGGAAAACCTTTGGTTTTTCAAATAAGACAATCTGGTGGGTGGGGAGATGCACTGAGGGTTTGGAACGCAAATGCTATCAAATTGAGTTGTGATGATTTTTGTACACATATAATTGTAATAAAATTCATTAAGCAATCGAAAAAAAAAAAAGAAGTGGGATAAGAATTAAGTAGTTAGAGAGTAACTAACTCTCTACCCCCAGTATACCTCTTAGCAACTCTGCAGGCAGATAAGGCAGGCAAAATGACACTAAAGAAGGTTGATGAGGAATCAGCCAGTCTGCAGCAATGGCAAAGGATGCAGAACCTAACCTCCTGCCTTGATAAGTCACTGAGATGCATCTCCCCTTTTCCCTTGAAAATCTGTCATGACTGAGCAGATCTTTGGAGTTGATTTCAGGACACAAGTTCTCTTTCTCCCCAGACTGCTGGCTTTATGATTAAAGCAAATTTTCTGTTTCCTCCAACATCTGCCTCTCGAGTACTGGCTTTCAGGCAGTAGAAGCTGAATCTGAGTTCAGTATCAGTGAGACACTGTTTCAAACACGTTCTGATTTAGAGAGTAAATTATACGCATCATAATATTAAGCGAACTGCTATCTCTCACATCCTAGAGAAGTCTAAATTTATTTCAAAATATTAATACTACATCCATAATAATATTGAACAACTGGCTAAAACCTCCACTTTGACTTGTGTTAGAAAGAAGAATCTGTGGTACCATAAAATTGGTTTAGTTTGCTGTCGTCCTCTTTATCTTTGTTTTTGCTGCCTTTCTTTGAATATTCATCTCTTGACTTGTAACCTAATGTCATATGTGGAAATGTTTTGTTTCAGAAATAACTTGGTTTAACTCTGAAATGGAGAGGATGATGACAATCTATTTCCTGTATCTACATCAAGTAAAATATATGTACATCAATGTCAAATTAAAAATAAATAAAATTTACATTTAAGTAAAGCAAGAGTGCTATAAAATCTTCTAATTTTATTTGTGGAATATTTCCAGCATCTAAGTGTCACAATAAAGAGCTTTTCCTTAAATACCATAACTCATTTAAGATCTTTACTTTAAATAGGTACAACATATTTATAAAAAAATAATAGTTAATAAAAACAGAATACGATTCCTCTTCTGTGTTATTCTTAATCGCTTACTCCTAGGCTTAGTGATTATATTTCAATTACAACAAATTATATTGCACCTTGAAAATGACTTAATAATTTCTTCCTTTACAGTCCAGTAAAACGTCTCTGATTTTAAACTGAAGAAGAGGTCCTTTTACTCTTCCTAAAATGATGATCATATGTCACATATTTGTCCCACACAAAGAGCCCTGAGATGAACATCCAATTCAAGTCCCTGTACTCTCCCAGGTCATCCCCAGATATTAGTGCTCAGGGAATCCTCTGGTGAACTTCCTCAATACTTGTAGCGGCATTTAAATGCAGATTTCTGGAGTTCCCATTGTGGCTCAGTGGTTAACGAATCATGAGGTTGCGGGTTCGATCCCTGGCATTGCTCAGTGGGTTAAGGATCCGGCATTGCCGTGAGCTGTGGTGTAGGTCACAGACGTGGCTCAGATCCCGGGTTGCTGTGGCTGTGGTTTAGGCCAGCAGCTATAGCTCCTGTTAGACCCCTAGCCTGGGAACCTCCATATGTCGCGAGTGCGGCCCTAGAAAAGGCAAAAAGACAAAAAAAAATAAATAAATAAATGCAGATTTCTAATTTATCAATCAAAATGTATAACTATATCACCACACTGCTCCTAATCCTATGCTTAAAGGTTTAGACTATTTAAATCTTCAACCAAGAAAATCCAGAGATACAGGATAGCATATGTTAACTCATCATCATGTATGTTGGGTAGACTATTTCTGTACTTGTCCTTAACAAAGATAAGAAACACAGGCAATATCAAATGCAACTTGAATACTAAGTATAAAGTACAATGCGCACTGTATTAACCTCTCATGGGATACACAACAAAACATTTAATTTAATAGTTTATCTAAGCTCACAAATGCAGCAACTTCACCATCCTATATAATAGAAAGCTTAAAGTTGTTATATTTTTTGTTGATTATTTTTAGCAAACATACCCACAGGTTTCTAACAATCCAGCACTCAAATGGATGGCTTTCTCTCCTGATGCTCTTTGTTAGAAACAGGATTCAGGGAAAAAGTATCCAGGTCATCTTTCTTTCATTAAATACCCTTATAAATGTATTCAAATATTTTAATATGTTTTTGCCTGGGTGACTGAGATTTTATTGTGCTTAAAAAATTTTAAGCATAAGATTTCTTAAACTATCATTGCTGTTTTGAATTACAGTAAAATAATTTGTATTCTAAATATTTCATAGAAAAAATATTGAAAATAATTAGGAAGACTTCAATAGAAATTTTAAGTGAATTCAACACCTGACTTTCAGCCTTTCCAAAAGTTTATGATTAATTCTGCCCCCAAAAGGAAACAGTTGATTTATATAAATATTTCATCTTACTAAATTATGTACAAGCCATTTGTTTTAAATTCTGATGGACTTCACCTAGAAACATTTGAGGAGACCAAACAGAGCTTGATTTTAGATCACAGGTTCAGGTTATAAAAAATTTAAAATCTGCATGCTAACTGTTCTTCTTCTTTTTTTTTTTTTAAGTGTTACCAAAATTTATCACAGGCTTCCCTTATTTTCCAAACTTTGTTATTACGTATGAAAATCTCCTTCAAAATGTATTTCATATTGAGCTTCCTCCCTTCTTCCCTCCCTTCCTTTTTTTCTTTCTTCCCTCCTTTCTTCCTCTCTCCCTACTCCTTCCCCTCCCTTCTTCCCTTCCTTTCTTTCTCTCCTTCTCTTTCTTTCTTTTTCTTCCTTCCTTCCTTCTCTCTTCTCTTTCCTTTTTCTTTTTTCTTTTCTTTTCTTTCTCCTCCCTCCCTCCCTCCCTTCCTTCCTTCCTTCCTTCCTTCCTTTCTTCCTTCCTTCCTTCCTCTTTCCTTCCTTCCTTCTTTCCTCACCAGATCCCTAACCCACTGTACCACAAAAGAACTCCCAATTTTCTCTTGAATAATATTCATTTGAGACTTTGGAAGTATTTATTTCAACAACCTCAAATATGTCCTTTCTTTCTTTGTGCTTTAGGGCCGTGCCTGTGGCATATGGAAGTTCCCAGGCTAGGGGTTAAATTGGAGCTGCAGCTCCTGGCCTACACCACAGCCACAGCAACACCAGATCCAAGCCACGTCTGTGACCTACACCACAGCTCATGGCAACATCAGATCCTTAACCCAATGAAAGTCTAGGGATTGAACCCACAACCTCATGGATACTGGGGAGGTCTGTATCCCGCTGAGCCACGATGGAATTTCCAAATATGTCCCTTCTCTGTGCCTTTTTTTTGTTTCACAAAAATTTATTGTTTATTCTTTTGTATTCATGTTTCCCAGGCATTCATATAAGATAGACATTATTATATAAACTGCAATGCTGCGATAATAATAATAATGATAATAATGAATATTGCATAAAGCAAAAATTGTGACCCCCAAAATTCATTTACTCCATAGAATTTTGGCAGACCCATACCTTTATTTCATATTCCCCGTCATTAGCATCTTTTAAACACATGAAATATGTCAGAAAAAATATTATTTATCTGAACCCAGAAGTTCAGATTTGAGTATGAGACCTCACTGGGATCAGACAGTCTAACTGGTTAATGTGCACATGAGTATGCAGAGAATGCAGGGTAGCATGCCCACACGCCCACAGTTACACAGGTCAGACCTGGCACCTAGGTCTCCTGACTCACAGTTACATTTCAGCTCATTGCTAAGGTCAAAGATTCAAACATTTGAAAACTGCGAGCTTTCCAATCATTATCAAAACCAAGTATAAACCCATGGAGGGACATTAGATCTCAGCTTGACTTTCCTCCATGGCTTATTCCAGCCTGCTCCGTAGAAAAACTTCTTCCCTATTCCTTTGGATGAAACATAGTCAAAGCCCAGTGCATTTTCTGGATGCTCTCAGAACATGAGAAGTCCGCTTTGTAATAACCAGTGTATTCAGTCTGCTGTGCTATCCCAGAGCCTCACGCGTCCTCATTCCTCTCTCAGCTGGGGCCTCTGACTCGATCCCCTCACACTCAAAGGCGAGATATACTTCCTTCCTTTCTTTGATCACTCAGCACCTCACACGCCCTTTTCCTTCTACTCAGGATCAGAATCATGTGGGGCGTGGGGCAAGAAATAAGGGGACAGGGACTGTTCTTACTACACTAACACTGCTCTGAGCTGGCGTGAACACTCTCTGACCACTGAAGGTGCTTAAAGGCAACTCTCTCTCACCCTTTTGGGAAACATGTTTCTTTGATTCATTGAGACACCTCCCAGCAGCTTCTGGAGATGCTCCTCCTACAGGATCCCTTATGCAATGGAAAGTTTCTCCTCCAGCTGGTGCATCTGAGAATCCTGGAGTCTACCCATATATAAGCCACTTATCCCTGCTGACAGCTACTTTGCTGTAAGGCAGCCCCAAGCCGGCTCACAGTCACACAGGTTCAACCCCTAGTTCAGGGGAAAGAGCATTCTTAGTCTGCCAAACCGGAACAGTGAAAGCACCCCAGTGTACCATCCCCTCACTTTTTAAATCTCTTGGGCTTGCATCAAACATCGGTCCGCTATGTCTCCCAAGTCCTAGGGAACGTATATCACTTTCTCTGCTTGGAGCCACTCCCTGTGTTAGAGGTGAACTCACTTTGCTTTGGGGAACAGGAGAGCAGCAAACATAAAAATCTCATTAAAATTTCTCTTCTATTATGCAAAACCCTGCAGCAGTGTATCCTCAGTGTGGTGAGCACTATGAGTAGTAAAAATTATTTTCTGATGACTTGTTTGGAAGTCTCTCATGGCAGTCTTTTCCTTCCTTCCCTTCACCTTTTTTTTTCTTTTTTTTTTGGTCTTTTTAGGGCCACTCCCATGGTACATGGAAGTTCCCAGGCTAGCGATCAAATCAGAGCTGTAGCCTCCAGCCTACACTACAGCCCAAGCAATGTCAGATCCCAGCCGCATCTGTGACCTACACTGCAGCTCATGGCAATGCTGGATCCTTCCTTAATTCACTGAGTGAGGCCAGGGATCAAACCCACCTCCACATGGACACTAGTTCGATTCGTTACCACTGAACCACAATGGGAATTCTGGTGATCTTACTCTTTGCTTTGAAATGCAGTGTGTATTTTCTTGGGTCTCAACTGAAACTGTGGTTATAACAGTTTCATTTAATCACCTGTCATAGATTCTTAGAGAATGTGTAGCATTCATTTTTGTACTCCCAGTGCTTACCAAAGGATTGAAACCTAGCAGGTATTCAATAACTGTGCTTTTTTTTTGTTTTGAATTATTGAAGTGATTTTTAATTTAGAACCTGCTCTATGTGTTCTCATAGAGAAACCTGTGATTCTTGATTTATTTCTCTCCCATGAGATCATCAAGAACATTTTCTTGAAGTCTTAATAATTTTACATTTTTTCTATCACTAGAATCTTTGCCCTCTTCCATTTCTATTCATATATACCGACCTAATTTAGGTTCCTGCCTTTCATTAAGTCTATTCTAAAACATTCTTAACTGTTTACCTACAATACTTTCTTCTGCTTCTAATCAGTATCCTATGCTGTCTTCAAGGGTATTAGCCTAAATACGTACATTTGATCATGTTATTCTATCTTACTGCTCTGCCCACTGTTTAAATTACTCTTGTTTCCTTTCATATATCAAATAAAGTCTAACTTCCCAAGAATGACACAGCTAACTTTTTAAGTGTGACATCTGCCTAACTCCCCATTACTGACTCATACCATCCCCTACTTGTATCTTCTTATAAAGTTCAAGAATATTCAACAACAAAGAGATTGCTGAATGGGTCATGTTCTTCCATAATTTCCAACTTTTGCAAAGCAGTTCCCTTTGCACTAAGTACCATCCTCTCCTATTTACCTGCTGAACTTCAAATGCCAGCACAAACAATGTTTTACCGCTCCACTCAGAATTAGTCACATCTTCATTTCTTCTAACTCCAGACCAGGTGCTCTTTATGTATCTATCATTCTATATTATTTGTTTACATATCTATTTGTCTTTTCAATGTAACTGAAGGTGTCTCCTTATCAATAAATAAATAAGTGATAAGTTAAGGATTACTAAGTTGCTAGTATGTTGATAGGAAGGAAAAAGTATTGCAAGCATATGGTCTGGAACATAAGTGGAAAGAATGAAGCGAAATGATTGTATAAAATATGTAATATTTATCAGCTCTATTTATTTTCAAACTGCTTAATAGCCAGTAGAACATCATAACATCTAAGTGACCTGCTTCTTCCTACTCAGACATCCAAATATTTTAGTTAAGACTATTGGGAGCAAAAATGACCTTGATGATAAAAATATGCATAGAAGCAATCTTGTCAGATAGTGGTGCATTAAGATTCTCCTGATCAACTACTTTTAGTTATCAGGCAACTCATGTCAAGCTTGAAAATGTCTTAGAGAAGGATAAAAGATTGTGAGTTGGTGATAACAGGATCTTGGAGCACTCTATATTCTCTAGATTGCTACCTTGCAAGAAGCACGCATTTGGCCAATGAGTTTGGCATCTATAGGTATAATATTCCAGGTGTAAAGTTGAATTTCCTTATGATTGCTAGCAGAAATATTTGGGTAACTAACAGTAGTAGCACTCCATTCAGATGTCTTAATAAGAAGCTGGTTTTCGGCTATGATCTTTCTCTACATAGGACTGTGCATTTTTAGGACTTTACATTTTTGATAGACTCAAAATACACACAATGCCCATGAGAATTTTTTTTTTAATAATCCACAAGGTGCTTTGAAATTCTCAGCCCAGATATGCCAGCTGCTGTCATAAACTCCTAGAATGTCATGCCTCTCCACTGATTAAATGAATGTTTTAAGGAAATGACCTTAGTTCTCAGTCTAGGCATTTAATGGGGAAATATCTCTCTCACTCTTTTTTTTTTTTTTTTTTTTTTTAATAGCCACACCTGCAGCATATGGAAGTTGCCAGGCTAGGGGTTGAATTAGAGCTGCAGCTGCCGGTCTAAACCACCACCACAGGAACATCAGATCCGAGCCACATTTGTGACCTATGCCACAGCTTGCCGCAATGCTGGATCCTTCACCCACTGAGAGAGGCCAGGGGTCAAACCCACATCCTCACAGACACTATATTAGGTTCTTAACCCTCTGAGCTGCAATAGGGATTCCAGGAAATATCTCTTAAAAATGAAGGAATAGGAAGACACTTTCCATTTTTGTTTTGCTACATAATTTACTCTTAATTACCTATCCTAGGTTGAATTCCCTGGGAACTGAAGCCTGAAGTAAAGCTTATGTGCTAATATTTTATTAAGGAATGCAAGTTGTCCTTGGGGAGTTTAGGGGGTGGTAGAACAGTGAGACAGGGAAGAAGGAAGAACATACATAATGAGAAGAGTTACCCAGATGGCCACTGATTGACATCCATCATCAGAGAAGCCTTATGAACAGTGACATCTAAGATCAATCATCTGTCATGGGCAATAATTATCCAGTTCCCTAATCCCCACTGATCAAAGGCAGTGCCACAGTGTAACTCCCTCATATTCCTGGGGTGTATTTAGGGAATTCAGGGCTCCCATGGGACCTGATTAGTCAAGTTTACAGGGATCTTTAGTCTATCAATGTCGAGCATGGAGTTTCATGATATCTTGTAGGGACAGTTGCATCAGCAGCAGGAGAGATTTAACTTCATAAGTGGAGACCGACATAAGCAGTCACTAGGACCTCTAGCCAACAAGCCAGGTGAATGAATGGAAAAAAAACGAAGCAAAAGCGGAATCCATTACTCTACCTCTATCTCATGACTTTTCATGACAACAATATGTAAAAGCCAGTGTCACCTGAGATCTATCTAACTACCTGAGGTGACTGGTTTATTTATTTTTTGCCTTTTTGCTTGCATTAGAGGACTCGATTGTACAATGTTCTTGAGTTGACCAATCAGGAATAAACAGGCAATGCACTTCCAGTTTTACAAAAGAACTAGAATTGCAACAACTAAAAAAATCAAGCAAAATAAGTCACTGGAGCTAGAGATTAGGTACACACATGTCTTCTTACAATTAGAACTTTGGCCTGGAGTTTCCTTCCTGACTCTAGGTAATGATAGTTACAGACTGCCAAGAACGGGGCGGCAGTAACAGTAAAAAAAAAAAAAAAAGGTGTTTCAAAGTGAACTATGACAATCTGATGAACCATTTCAAAGGTGACCATGTTTTCTAATGTTCATGTTATTCATCAATCACTGGTATCTTTTTAGTCAAAATTATAAATTTTCCCTTTTTTGGGGCCAAATGGTTGCTGTGATTAGTAATCATTTGCTTTTGGAAAAAGAATCATTGCTAGTATTTTTAATGAATCACATAGCATCCTGGTGACTCTGGTGGTGAAGGATGGTGATGTTGAAGAGACCGCTTCAGTGGTCACTAATAGAACCAAATCTCCTGTAAAGAAATTTACAGTATTTTGAGGTTTTAATCTGAAGAAGTATTTGTCTAGGCTATGAATAAATAATACCACAAGGCATTCTTTTAGATTCTGATCATCAAACTGTAGCTTATCAATTCATTTTGGAAAATGCAAAGTTAAGGACCTGATCAAATATTTGCAGAGATGCCTTTAGAGGTTAAAAGAAAGAAAGAAAATAGATGCATACATGTACTATCTTTTAAAAATCCATCACAGATGAACACTCTATTGTAGAAAATGTCTTAACAATAAAATTTTCAAAAATAGGAATATAGATCTAGTGAACGTAATATGTATTATAGCAGAGTAGGAAAGAATCAAGATGACTAAATGTTTCTATAACCTCAAGATAAAAGTTTACTGTTTTGCCTAACGCTAACTCAATTCTTCCCTTTAAAAAAACTAGGAATATTGTTATCACTGAATTTTCCAAGTGGCTAGGCTAAATGCAATTTCATCATTAATATTACATTCATATAAAATATAACTCTGAGAAGAGCATTGCTTTAACTTATTTTAATCTTATTAAATCTCAAATTTCTGATGGTTTCTAAAAGGCACTTGCATTTTATACACTGTATCACTAAATATAGAGAAACAATACCACTAATGATGATTATTACTGTTGAATCCTTTTATATTGGAAAGAAAATTTGTGTGAAATTGACTTTCAACATTTTTCCACCAAGGAAATCATGTTTTTAGGCCTTTGTTGCTATTAATATGACCCTTTCTTCCATAAACTTAGTCCATATGTTTTGGCTTTTTCACCAAGATTATAGGAAAGACGAATTGCTTGGCCAGTTATCATATATACGATGACAGGACCAAGAGAGGGAAAAAGTATCTAAGAAAAGAGAAAGGCATAATTAACGTAGAGAATAAAAGCGGTTCTTATATTTTGATAATTATATCCCACCTTAAATGGGTTTGATATTGCAGATCAAAGTTTTCTTTTGCTGTGTAGATTTTATCACAACTATGAATTTTGAGATCTGATATGATTTTCATTACTATACTGGAACAAAAGATTTTATATTCACCTTCTTGGGATGGCGTCCTAGCTTTATCACCTTATAAAATTGGTGTATTTAAGATAGTGATTTAAATTAGAGAAGCCATGAGACTTAGTTTTCTACTTAGCATAACTGACAGAAACATGTACACCTCGTTGTTACTATAATTCAATAAGTTTATATAATATTTATAAGAATTTATTTCATTAGTTCTTATGTGCTAAGTAGTATGTCACAGTGCTTTATATTACTTACAATACCTAATATGCAATCTACCACCATTACTTCTACTATCCCCTGCTGTCTTGAATTTTCTATGTGGTTGTTTTGAATTTGTGCAACATTTTAATCCAGTAGGTAGATTTTTAACTTTTTTAAATTACAAATCTTTTAGAATAAGATGCACAATATTCTTTCATTGGTCAAATTGAATAAAAAGTGGGGATTCAAATTTACAGACTTCATAGAGATCCATAGAATCTGCACACACTACGTAAATAGAAATAAGACAATCACGGTCAACTCTCAATAAAAATATGCATCAAAAAGGCACTCCTTTTGAATTAAAATATATAATCTGAGAGAACAACAAAGAATCTTGGGGGTCACTCCAGAACATATAGAGGAGATTATGATATGATATCTTATTATATCATAAATAAATATACTTTTAAGACATGTGTATGTATATTTGGGAGTCTTGAGATATAACAGAACATTTTCCCTGAACCATAAAACTATTTTTGCATCACAAATTCAGTGTGCTCAAGTACATATTTTCCTTGCACACTCCTATATTTCTGAGTGTCATCAATTTGTTATCAACATACCAACATTGGTATTACTAGGTTTATTCATCTTACTCTATATCAAACCAGTCTTCCAACTCTACTGGCTCTGGTTAAAGGCTTACTCTATATCAAACCAGTCTTCCAACTCTACTGGCTCTGGTTAAAGGCAATAAATTTAGTTTTCTTTTTATTCCTTCGTGACTAACACCCCCCCCCAAAAAAAAGGCATTCAATAAATGTGAAGGACCAAGGAAAACTCTAATGCCCTGAACATTATTCAGAATATTTTTCTCCCTCTTTGTTTTAATTGAATTCTGATTAGCTCCTAAGGATACTGATTCCCCCTGTATACCTCCCTAAATGCTATTCCTTTTCAGGTATCAGTAACTCAGAGTCAGAAGGTACATTATATATCTTTGTCCCAGAGCCATGCTACTGTTCCTCTTTCTCCTAAATACCATATATTTTTGAGAAATGGTCATAACTTTATTCCATCCTCATTCCTGTCTTCATTTATGCCCTTAACCATCTCTTGGTCATTCCCACTGTGAAGTCTATACACACGTTCATAGACACACACACACACAGACACACACACTTATATTTATGAATATTTTATAAACCAGCCCACTCTCTCTGGATTCCTCTGATCATTCCTGGTGTTTTAAGTACCTGGTGTCTCATTTATTTTACCTCTTCACTTAACAATTACTTTTCCTCAACTCTTTCTCAGCCACCAACCTCTATAGTCATGTACTGAAATCAGAAAATAGACCTTCACAAATGTCACAAATGAAGCCTCCCACACTCTGTTCACAGCCACCTTCATCCATTTCTTTTGCTCCAGGGCCCGTACTACAGTAATAGTTTCCATTTATCAAGAACTCTAATCCTTTGAACAATGTTTTTCTCCTTATCCTTTATGCCTTGCTGACTACACGTTCTTTCTTTTCAAATCTCGTTTCTGTAGTTCGTCATTACAATCATTCTCTTTCAAATACTTTCAACATGTTTCCTCCTTCTTCATTTGTTCATATAGCCTGAGAAATGCCAACTTTGAAGGAATATATGGGTGATATTTCTCTATACCTTTTCCCGCATAACAGAATTGCCGGAAATAGTCACATGAAGAAGGAGGCTTTTATCATTACGGGTTCACAATCACCAAACTCAACTAGAATCTAAGATTACCCAGGAATCCTACTGAGTATTCTCAAAAATCCTTTTCCATTTTGCTCAATTAAATTTTAATCATCTTCACTTTCAGCAAACTGCCTTTTCCTTACCTCCATCTTAATCCTCTCAGCATATTAAGTACTACAAATTTCTTTAAGAGAATGCAAGAGGTGAGAGTACCTAAGTTTTTCATATTCAGCAGGTACATTTTCTCTGCTTAGAAAAATGCCAAGTCATCTACCTGTGCTCTGAATACTTACCCTCTGATTGTCTCAATAATTTTTCCATACGTAAATAAAAATTACTTTTCTTGAATCATTTGTGAGTATTTTGAGTACAGTACAGTATCTTTACGCTAAATACTTGTGCGTATTATGACAAGAAAAATGTTCTCTTAATAACCAGGGTACAATTCTCAAATCAGGATTTTCAAAATAGCTGAGACACAATTATCTAACACAAGAATTGGCAAACTTTTCTTTTTTTTTTTTCAGAAGGCCAGATAGTAAATGTTTTAGGATTTGTAGGCCATATGGTCTCTGTCACAACCAATCAACTTTACTGTAATAGCACAAAGTCAGTCACAGGCGATACATAATCCAAAGAGTTCAGCTGTGTCTACTACAACTTTATTTACAAAACAAGTAGGGGGCACTGCATTACACTACACTTTATATTCCAAACTTGTTACATGGAAACTATAATAGAATTTTTTCTCTGGCCTAGAATCTATTTTGTGGCTTGTTTGATTTTTCTTTTTATTTCTTCCAACTTTTGCACTGCATATTTTGAAGCATTATTAGACCTATGGACATTAAGGATTATTATGTCTTCCTCTTGAATTGACCATTTTATCATTAACACATCCCCCTTTATTTCTAGTGATAACATTCTTACACTAAACTAGGCTGTATATGCTTTTAATATAGCTACATGATCTCCTTTTAGTTATCATGTGCCTATTTTCATTTTCAAATTACACATCTCTTTAAGTTGCTTCTCCTATAAACAGTTGGATTTCTCTCTATTCATCCTGACAGCCTTTATTTTCCTTCCATTTGGCGTTCACGCCATTTAAATTTAATATTATCATTGATGTGGTTGAACTTAAACCTGCCTTATTATTTGATTTCAGTTTATCCCATCTGAGATTGCAGATGATCCTTTATCAGCATCAGTCTTAATATTCAAACCAAACAATGGTCTTCCATAATTTTGAATACTGACATTTTTCATGATAGAATGTGTATTTGGTGCCAACTTTCAGCTGAAATTTTCGTATGCATCTTCTTCACTAATTTTTATTGATATAACATTCATAATTATGTTACTTTTTCTGCTTATTCCAATGTTGAGATCATCTGTATGTCTTATTTTCCTGTCTGTTTTTCTCTTGAAGTTTTCTCGTTTTTTTTTTTGTTAGTCCTGCCTCTTTGCACGTCCAGTAATATGTAATTCTATAAGCCACTGTATATAAGGAGTATGAAAGTGCTTCCTGATGATATCTTACACAATAAAAGATTTTTCCCTTTTTTATGTTAGGTAGTTAATGTGATAAACTTACTATATCAATTCTTTGAGAATTTGGTTTGGGTCAAGGCTGGGCTTTAAGTATATTTTAATTCTCAACTTCCCCTGGGGTATGTCAGTTTCTTGAGAACAGCCTGTATGTTTGAGACTGATTGCCTCTCCCTATTGGAACCTGGTATTCCAGGTACCCCAGATATTATTGGAGAGTTTATTCTTATTTTTAAATGTACTCACTCTAACATCTGAACATTTCCAGTCCAGCTTTCTAGCTCTAGAAATCTTTAGATGGCCTATGGGATACACAGTTTTATATTTGGAATCAATATACTTCCATCTGGTCTTGTTAGGCCTGAGAGACTAACAAAACGTCAATGGCTTCTTATTCTCCAGGTAATGTCCATCTGTGTGGAATAAGCCAAATCCTTAGAGTTTGTACACAAAATTTTCAATAATTCTAAGGAAGAAAAAGGTCTGGGACCATCAGTCTATCTCCTAAAATTTCCCCTTGTCGTATAATTGTATAGTTCCAATTAATTTAGTCCTTGGTGATCAAAAGGTTCTCCCATATCTTTAACACTTTTTTTGTTTTGTTTTGTTTTGTTTCTTAGGGCCACATCTGTGGCATATGGAAGTTCCCAGGCTGGGGTCCAGTCAAAGCTACAGCTGCCTCCCTACGCCACAGTAACACAGAATCCAAGTTGCGTCTGCAAAATATACCACAGTTGCAGCAATGCTGCATTCTTAACCCACTGAGCGAGGCCAGGGGTAGAACCCCCATCCTCACTAGCATCCACTGGCTGGGTTCCTTACCACTGAGCCACAGCGGGAACTTTTAAAACATTTTTTTGTTTGTTTGTTTGTTTAATTTAACTACTGTATTCCATTTGTAGCAGCCATAGTTTTAGTTGGCTGAAATCTCCTATGTCCTCTTTAAAAGTGGATGTTATAACTCACTATTTTTTTAATTTATTATTCAATTACTAGACAAAGGAGTGTTCTAAATATATGCTAGTACTTGTCAGACCTTTGACTAACACAATGAATTTTGCATGGGATAGTAAGATCCGAGCAGGTTAGAGTGAAGTATGTTCAGTGTATTTTAAACAATCATATTCAGTACTCACACAATAAGGGTAATGGACATTTCTCAAAGTATGCTAGAGGGTACTCTGGTTTATCTTGATCAAATTAAATATATATATATATACACACACACACACATACATATATATGTATATATATTTGGATGAAACACACAAGACATATTTATCATATTTTGCTCATATCACAGAACAGAATAAGAAGTATACATCTCAGAACAAAAATGTTTATTTAGTTTTATAAATACATATAAAATTGGCAGGAAGTGCCTTATCAGTACATGTGAAAAGACCTATATATGTAATTGGCTGCAGGTAAATATAAAATAAGGCTGTTATGGATGTCCAAAAGCTAAAACAATCATAGTCACAGTAGTAGAAACATATCGTTGAGAATAAGAGGTCATTGTTTTACCTGTGGCTATATCAATACTGTAGCTTAGATTATTGCGTCTAGTTGCAGATTCAGTCAGATTTCTCCCACAGATGAAGTTAGCCCAGGGGAGATTAAGCGCAGTTATGTTAAAAAACAAATAAATGAACAAATAATCTTGCCCAATGGAGAATAACTGAAGAAACAGGGTAAGTTTGGCCTAAAATCACTACAGAGAGTTGATTTGGAATACAAATTAAATCTATTCTGCTCAACTCTTAGGAGAAAAAGCTCAGTCAAGTGAGTTATATGAGGCAGCTGTAAGAATGGCAGGATTTCCCATTAGGGCACTAGAAAGGGCCTTGCATAAAGGCTGCTCCAGGACAGTGCAAACTTCTTAGTACTCCACCTCCTCTCAGCGAACTTGGACAGAAATAAGCATTGAGACACTGAGGTCACGTTTCATGTTTCATGAGCAAATATCTCACAATATTCATTGAAAACATACGGGCTCACCTACCCTGTTTGATATTGATGCCTTCAGATGAAGTGATTCATGCCCTTGAAGAAAACAAAACTGTAAAAATGCAGAAGGAGAAGGAGGTGGGGGGGGGAGAGCGGCAGAGCAGGGGAAGAAGAAGAAAGAAGCAGCACCCGCCTTCCCATCCCATGGCACAGGCACAAGGGAGCAGCTTCTAGGTCTCTACAGTAAGGATTCTAGACCAAGGATCTGCTCACGTAGGACAAAGAAACAATGCAGGGGTTCTTTATCAGCACGGATCTATGGGTCAAATTAAAATTCAGCTTGCAACCTTCAGGGATTTCTATCAGTTACTGCAATGACTCCTACCACTGCTGACAATTTACCTGAAAGGGAGACTATCTTTTCACAGCTCTGTTAGAACATTTACCATAGTGAATACATGCTGTTTTTTGTTTGTTTTTGTCTGGATAATTTACTACTCTCTTATCTAAAAGGAAGAATCAGAATCAATTATTAGTAATAGCAACTATTGATTTCTTTATTTTGCTTTTGAAACTTGGCTTCATGATAATACAGTCTGTGCATTTTCTCTTTTTTTTATAGCGAGTCCTCAAATTGGTTTTCTGTGGTAAAGCTTATATGTAATTTTCCGTAATGAGTCCTCTATTTTCTTTCACGGTATTCTCTCCACAGGACAACAAAGTGTCCTGCTAATTCCTAGAAGCTGCCTTATTCCTAGCAAATTTGCTCATTGTATTTCTACCTATTATCATTTTACCTACCTCTCCAGGACCTCATTTAAAAGTTGCCGCTTTCATGAATCCTCATCCAGTCAGGCTACTGAAAAAGGAATTCATCAATCTCTGACCTTCAGGAACACTGGCGGGCCATGCAGACTATACATAAAATGGGATGGATAACTTAGCTGCAGCAAAGAGATTCGCTTTTCACAAACAATGGCGCCAAACTGTCTGACAGCCCCTTTCTGAAGTGTGTTGAAGGGTATTTTGAGGCTCACCCATTACTGATTGTTAGTAGGACTGCATATCAAATTATACTAGGCATTACGGAACAGTTTTATTTAGTTTATTATGGTTGGTATTTCATACTATTAAGATTATTTGATCTCGTTTTGATCTCATTTCTTATGAAAACATGAACTTACATCACATCAATCTTTTTGTAAGTTATTTTCCCATTTTGCTTTTAGAACTAATATTAATCATTCATTGTATTATTAGGATATAAATTTCTAGAAATAAATCTGTTATGTAGAAGTCTTTTGAACAGTTTTAAAGCTATAAAGGCATTCATTAAATTGCGCCTAAAAGATTGCAGCCATTTACATTTCCTTTAGAACTACGTGAGCATCTGAACCATGCCCATGAGAAAGCTATCATTTGAAAAGAAAATAAATGTATATCATTATAGGTTTAATATGAATTTTCTTTGTGAATTCAATGTTTTTGAGTCAATGTTTAGTGTTTTTCCTTGTGTGTACTAGTCATATTTTTGTAAAGTACCTATGATTTTTATTGTAAAATTTTCAGTTTCTCTAATACAATGATTTTACACACACACACACACACATACACATATATTTTTTGTCTTTTTATCTTTTAGGGCTGTACCCATGGCATATGGAGGTTCCCAGGCTAGGTGTCCAATCTGACCTGTAGTCGCTGGCCTATGCCAGAGCCACAGCAATGCAGAATCTGAGCCGTGTCTGCAGCGTATACCACAGCTCATGGCAAGGCCGGATCCTTAACCCATTGAGCGAGGCTAGGGATTGAATCCGTGTCCTCATGGATGCTAGTCATGTTTGTTAACCACTGAGCCACTATGGGAACTCTGATTATATTTTCTTATAAATACAGAAGTAATTATTATATAAGAGGCATATACACCTTTTTAGACAAAAACCACAAACTTTTGGAAAGTATATGACTTTTTAGTTGTTGCAAGTTATTTCTCTTTCCTTTTTAATATTACATTTTTCAATGTATATGTGGTCAAATAATGTTAAAAATATTTAAACTGGAAGATAAGGCGGAAGGGTAGTCTTCCAGTCTTTTCAATGTCATAGTAGGGCACTATATTACAGGCTTTATCTAACATACCTAATTGCCTAAGGGAATGTACTTCTACTTGACTTTGATATTTACCAGTAATTAATGGCTTAGACCTTGTGAAGATACATATTAAATTATAGATCTCTGACCAGTAGAATAAAATAGCCCAAAAGGTTACAGTTTCTTGCTCTGTAAGATATTAATGAGTTTGCTCTCTAACTCAGCAAACTTATTTCAAATGATCTTTCTTAGCCTGCCATCAAAAGCTCTGTTTTACAAAAAGCTTTTTGAAATAGCATTGCCATTTAAATGCTCATAGCGATAATAAATCTTTCTTTTCATATGTTTATGTTTATATTGGCATCTGAGAATCATGTTTTTAGAATTTATATTTTTTAAAGTTTTGTAGGTTCTACCAATGTTTTTAATTAGACTCAGAGACCATTAAGCTACATAGACTGAGAGGGGTCCCTAAAAGGCTCTTTAAATTCAAACAGGTATTTTCCTGGTGTCTGAGGTGATTCCCAGTAGCATTATAGAGCTTTATTTTTGGTGAATCCTCATTTGTATTGATTAGGAATTTGGTTTTATGATTTGAGCATTTGGCAATATCTTTGAAAAGTGATGATGGGATTTATTCTCTCTTTGGCGAACAACAGCAGAAAATCTTGTTAGTTTCTGTTAGGTTTTTGTTTTCATTTTTGCCTTTTGTGAGAAGAAATGTTATATGTTTCTCAGAAAGCAGAATAGTTTTTTGAAACAAGTGCTATGAATTTCTGTCTATCTGTTTACATTTGACCAAAAAATGAGGTTGTCAAATTCAGGCTTCAGGATCTCTGTGTGCACAACTGTGTGAAAATCCTTTTCCTCTCATTATATGAGTGTGCAATTCTTTTTTACTACTGAAGTGTATTATTAAAATTTATTATAAATCAATTAAAATAGCTATCCTTTGCTTTATTTTTTTACTGTGGTAAAATACGCATAAAATTTACCATTTGAAACATTTTAAAGTTTATATTTAAACGCCACTGAGTACATTTAAATGTTGTGCGAGCATCATTACTATCTAGTTCCAGAACTCTTTCATCACAAAAGGAAATATTGAAGCTTTAATCAGTCAATCTGTTTCCTCCTACCTCTAGCCCGTAATTTGCTTTCAGTCTCTGTGGATCTGCATATTTTGGATATATCATACAAGTGGAATCCTACATTATATTTTATGTCTAGCTACTTAGCATAATTTTTCAAGGTTTATTCATGTTGTAGGATGTATAACTATTTTGTTCTTTGTTTTGTTTTCTCTTTTGGCCACCCTGTGGCGTATGGAGTTCCCAGGCCAGGGATCAGATCCGAGCCGCAACTGTGAGCTACGCTACAGCTGTGGCAATTTCATATTCCTATCCCACTGTTCCAGGCCAGGATCGAACCTGTGCCTCTGTACTCCAGAGACACTGCAGATACCACTGCACCACAGAGGGAACTCCTATTTTATTCTTGTTATATAGTTGAATAGTATCCCACAGTATGGATTTACTATATTTAACCCATTCATCCAAGTTGTTTCCATCTTTTGGTAATAGTCAACAGTGCTAGTATCATCATTCACGTACAAGTTTTGCTTGGAATACTTATTTTAGATTCTTTGGGTATATACCTAGGAGTGAAAATTTTGCATCATATTCTAATTTTTCTCAACTTTCTGAATAACTGCCACACTATTTTCCACAGCTGTACCATGTTACAGCCTATCAGCATGTAAATGTACTCTATTTACTCTGTGTTTTCACCAACACTTGCTATTATTTGTCTTTTTGATTATAGCCATTCTAAGGGATATGAAATAGTATCTTACTGTGGTTTTGTTTTTCATTTTCTGTTGGCCAGTGATTTCAAGCATATTTTGTGGGTTTTATATTAATTTGTACATCTTTTTTGAGAATGTCCATACAAGTCCTTAGCACATTTTAAATTGGGCTGCTGGATTTTTCTTCCAAAATTATAAAAACCTTTCATATATTCTGGAATCTAGAGCCTTATCAATGATTTGAAAATATTTTGTCCCATTGTGTAGATTGCTTTTTACTTTCTTGTCAGTATCCCTTTTTTTTTCCTTCTTCTTTTTCAGCCACACCAGAGATATATGGAAGTTCCTGGGCCAGGGGTCAGATCTGAGCCATAGCTGTGACCTGCACCACAGCTGCTGCAATAGTGGATTCCTTACCCCGCTGTGCTGGGCAGGAGATTGAACTTGCACCTCCACAGTGACCTGAGCCACTGCAGTTGAATCCTTAATCCACCGCACCACAGTGGTAACTCTCTTGGTAGTATCTTCCAATGAACAAGTTTTAAAAATTTTGCTGAAGCCTAATTTACCTATTTTTTTCTTTTGCTTATGCTTTTGGTGTCATATCTAAGAAACAATTACTAAATCCAAGGTCATGAAGATTTACCCCTATGCTTTTGCCTAATAGTTTTAGTTCTGATCTTTTATGAGTTATTTTCTAATATAGTGTTGCTAATGGTCCAATTTCATTTGCTTGTGTATGGATAGCCAGTTACGGGAGCACATTTTTGAGATTATTCTTTCCACACTGAATGGTCTTGGCACTCCTATCAAAAATCAGTTGATCGCAGATTTGTGATCTTGTTTCTGGACTTTCAGTTTTGTTATATTTATCTATGTGTCTATTTCTTATACCAGTACCATACTCTTGGTTACTGTAGCTTTCTTGTAAAATTTGAAATCACAAATGCTAGTTATCCAAATTTGGTCTTCTTTTTCAAGACACTTTTTACTTTTTGAGGTAGGAGTTGCCTCATTAATAAATTAGGCTTAAAATACCTTTTAAATTGTAGGATAATGAAAAAGATACACAAGGAAAACACAATTATTATTTGGTATCAGGAAAATAGTTTTCTCTATTCAACATGCCTCAACTTATATAGTTTAACCTTATGAGATCTCTCTTTTGTGGAATTACAAGGCGACTTTAATGTGCAAGTTTCCCCATTTCTCTCTATAAGATTCAAAGAAAATTTGGCTATATGTGAGCAATTTATCACAGATATTTACTTTTTTTTTTTTGTCTTTTTGCCTTATTTGGGCCTCACTTGCGGCATATGGAGGTTCCCAGGCTAGGGGTCTAACAGGAGCTGTAGCCACCGGCCTATGCCACAGCCACAGCAACACAGGATTCGAGCCGCGTCTGCAACCTACACCACAGCTCACAGCAAGGCCGGATTCTTAACCCACTGAGCAAGGCCAGAGATCAAACCTGCAACATCATGGTTTCTAGTCGGATTCGTTAACCACTGAGCCATGACGGGAACTCCACAGATGTTAACTTAACAAAAAAAAAAAAAAAAAAAAAAAAAAAGAGCCAGTCCTATATTTGTTGGTCTTTTCCCACATACAAAGATTAGGAATTTTACTTTGTAACCTAGGCCCTAATTTTCTGTATGAAATCTTCAACGACTTTAATAATACACTCAGGCAGAAGAAGGAGATAGTACAAAGTTTTTTTTCAGTATTCTGCCCATTACCTTAAAAGAAGAAGTATCATTTTTCTGGGCCATTTCATAAGGAGGCTTTTAAGCTTCAGAGCTCAATATTTAATGATAAATAGATTTCTCAATTTCAAGTTTTATTTTTTATAAAGCATCATTAACTAAATTGATGTTTTTATGCGTGTTTATCAAGTGCAAAAGATAAATAAAAGAGACTATTTTTCTTGCTTTTTCTATGCAGGAGATGGAAACATGAACAATTATAGTACATGCACAAGGGTCATGAAGATTTGTGTAAACTAACATGGAGCAAATATGACAGTACCCACCCATTCATGGACAGGAAAGCAGCTCAGGAAGGTCTGCAGAGGACTGTAGCTCTTAGATTAATTAGTAACATGACAATGATAACGAGTCAGTAAAATTTAAAATGACATTAAAGGAAGAAGAAGCAACACATGCAAAGGCATTGATTCAAGACACCACAGTAGGAGTTCCCATCATGGCTCAGTGGTCAGTGAACCAGACTAGCATCCATGAGGACGCAGGTTCAATCCCTGGCCTCACACAGTGGGTTAAGGATCTGGCATTGCCGTGAGCTGTGGTGTAGGTTGCAGACGTGGCTTGTATCCTGCATTGCTGTGGCTGTGGCTGTGGCATAGGCCGGCGGCTATAGCCTGGATTGGACCCCTAGCCTGGGAACCTCCGTATGACGTGGGTGCAGCCCTAAAAAAAGAAAAAGACCAAAAGAGAAAAAGACACCGCAGTAGACTAGTGATCAACAAGGAATTCATTCTACTCTGAAGATCAAAACACAACATAGCAAGTGAGAAGATTTGCTGATGTTGGTGAAATAAAAGGATGCTTTAACGTGTATTAGCTCCTAAAACAGTCTATGTTCATATGTTATACATAGAATGATGCAGCATGGGAACTAAGAATATGTCACTGAAGGCTATTAGGTTTCTCTCTACCTGGGTCAGATTCTGACTTTACCACTTTATTTGGTGTGTAACTTTAGACAAGTTACTGAACAGTTTAGAGCCTCAATATGCAAACTATATGAAATAGTTTTAAAATACAGCAACATACTATGTAGTACACAGCAATTCATAAATATCAGTCATCATTAAAAGGGTATTACTATTGCTATTATTTTTCAGCATTAGTATGCAAAGCACACATATATTAGAATATATTAATGCATAATATCTAAACAACTTCAAAAGCCCTTTCATGATTCTTTAGGTTTCAGGACACAGAGAAAAAACAGCCAGTTTCCTGTCCCTGAGGAAAGTAAATATAATAATTTACCAAAGATATATTTACCTATTGAACTTTTCAGAAGTAATCTAAAAAGTACAGTCAAAAACGGCCTTTTCAGCATAAACAGATTTAATGAAAAGCATTTTAAAGAAAATGAAAATCAAAAGAATATGGGCCAAACCATAATTTAGCTACATATATCTAATGCAAATGAAGGAAAATACCTGTGGACAATGAGTGTGATAAATGTAAAAGTGAATGCATTCAAATTGTATCCAGACTCTATGCCTGCCATCTGTAAGTACCCAAAAGTTCTTTTTAATTTTTTTTTCATTTACATAGATAAGTAGAATAGGATTCTAGAAAGCAGGCATATTTCAATTTTTCACAAAGACAAAACTTTGGAATAATAAAATACTTAGCATCAAAATTAACTATCTCATGTCTCGTCTACAAACAGTGATTTGACATTAACATTTCACATTATATAGAATCTTCTTCAGTAACTTGGACTTTTAACCTCTTCAAAATGAGTTAGTTTTGATATAAGCACAGCAATGATTTCTAAGTAATAGAAGGAATTGAATATAAAATAATGTATTTCAATAATTCTCCAACCTATATAAAAACTTCAAACTAGATGTGACCTGAATGAGATCAGTTAACTACTGAAGTTCACGGATCTCTGAAATTGTATTAAAATTAAAGGCGATTATTGATCTGAGATGGAGAAAACTCTTCTAAGAGAATTACAATTAAGCATGTTCTTATTTTCTATATAATTCTACCCCTCTGAGAGCATTAGAAATAGATGCTGATTGTAATGTGTGAGAAAAAGAACATACATATATATATGTGTGTGTGTGTGAGAGACTTGGTCACTTTGCTGTACAGTGACAGAACACTGTAAACCAATTATAAAGGAAAAAATTAAAATCATTAAAAAAAGAAGTAGATATTGAACACCTAATTAAGCTAGATCATTAATTAAAATGTTGTGCTACCTCATTACTGGCCCACACTAATAACAGAACACTACAACCAACAAAGCTTGGCCTAAGTCTCCTCATCAATTTTATAATCACCTTTGGATTTGGTTCACAATGCCCATGCCTTTCAAGATTCTGATATGAATGGGCTTAGAACTCCTTTCACTCGTGTTTAAGAATAAGAAAAATAATCTAAAATATTTTATGTTCTGAATTTTAAATACAATTTTACTGCAGTCTTTCTAATAAAAATGTCCTGGTATTTATTTATTTATTTATTTAGGCTGTACCCATGGCATGTGGAAGTTCCCGGGCCAGGGATCAAACTTACGCCACAGCAGTGACCCTAGACATTGCAGTGACAACACCAGATCCTTAACATACTGTGCCACAAGAGAACTCTAAAAACTTGCTGGTATTTAAGTTAAAATCATTGGAGAAAAGAGCTTAAACACATTCTCTGTTGTTTTTCCTGAGCTGAGGTTCCTACTGCTCCTTGGAAGATGGAACCAGATAATCTGCTCCTCTCACAGCAGGTAAGGCCTGAGTTAAGTGCAAAATCCAGAAGCCCCATACACAAAACACTACAGTCGTGACTTTCCTTGAACGCCTCTTTGGTCCTCTTCTGAGACCCTGACACTGGTTACACAGGGTGAGCACTTGACATTTCAAAGAAAAAAAAAAAAAAGAGGAAACATATACCTGAAAGTGTGATGGGATAGCCTGTTGAGTTCTAAGTAAGAGAGTTCTATTCAGGAAGACTAAGAGGAGGGGAGAGGTCACAGGTTCTGACCCATGGTAGATAGAAGAGGAAAAGACCCGAAGGACAGAGCTAGCTGTATAATTTCTGTGATCTGATTGTCTGTCTCTGGGAATGTTCCTAGTAGCTTTATTCATACACAAATGTTGACCTATCCTCCAATAAAATACTACTATAATACTAGCAATTAAAAGGAATGAACTAGTAAAAGATGAAACAACATGGGAAAATCTCAAACATATTAGGCTGAGAGACAAAAGACAAAAATAGCCTACATTATTATTCCATTTATATGAAGAGCAAGAATAGGCAAAACTGATCTATGGCTCTTTATAAATCTGTAGTGTTAGGACAGTGATTGCTCCAGGTGGCAGGGTGAGACCTGGGTGGAAATGGGCATGATGGAATTCTCTAGAGAAATAGAAATGTTTCTGTCTTGACATTGGACTGGGTCACAGGGTATTACATTTGAATTATATTTCAGAGTTAAATACTTCACTGTGTGTGTGTGTGTGTGTGTGTGTGTGTATACATATATATATTATATTTTAATGAACATAAAAGTTCTACAGCCAAATGTCAGGAGGAAATAAGAAAATGCATAGGAAGACAGGGAGCACACTCGGGCTCTGAGATTAATCCAAAAAGTTCATTCTCCTTGGTCTGCTCCTTATTGTATGACCTTAGCCATATTAGTAAGGTTACCTAATTTTTTATTTTGTTATTTAAATAAAGGAGCTTTTTGTGATATTTATAAGATTGTTATAAAGATTAAAGAGTGAGATTGCTATGAAGATTAAATACCATGACATTTGTATGAAAAGTCCTTAACACTGGAAGACCTCCCAGTTGATAACTGCTGAATGAATGGCCATTATAACGGTGATGGATAATCAGTACGGTGAGGGAATTATCTGGGAAGAATGGCTGAACTGCAACCCCTGATGAGAAAAACTTGAGAAAATACAAATATCTTCTTAAGACAGAGGTGAGACATTGAATGCTGTTAAAAAAGTTCTTAGGAGGAAGGGAAGGATTCCAATATGTGATAACCACTAAAATATTGATTTCCCCAACACTGTTCCTGAGGCAAATTGCCTCAAAGGGCTAAAGAGTAAGCTGTAAAAAAACGAGAGCTCCTTTGTGGCTACGATGAATTCTAACCACAGAGTGGACAGAGACGTGAGGGGCTGAACCTCACAGAAACGGGATCTGTAGCCAACAGGACAGTGTCACCACATAAATCTTAAAGTTGGCCAAACAACCTGGTCCACAAGGCAGTATTTAGGAGAGTGGAGGTAGAGCGACAATCCAGCCAGTATCAGATCAGAAGAGATATAGCCAGGAAATCCACATGCATCCAAGATTTTGTTGTCTCACTGGAGAGGTGTGAATTGACTTTGAGGCACAAGGAAATTGTCATCATCCGCTTATGGAACACCTGTATGCTCCCACAATGCATCTGGTTTACCTAGTTGCTCCACTTACAACTACCTCGTAGAGATCTATATATAAAATTCCCATATATTTTTTAAAGGAAAAAAAAAAAAGGGAGAGAGAGTCTATACGCATTTTCTTTAGTTTCTCCCCTTCTCAGTGTATCTGATTCATGCTTTCTTAGGGAAGAAAGAATAGCATTGTGGAAGTCTGTAACACAATTTCTACCTGGATAGCGATTCAACCTCATGAAGAAAACTTTTTGAAAAGTCAATTAACTTCTTTTCTGGTCAATTAACTAGAAATCCTTCCCTGTTTACACTCATATTTACCCCTTGTCTGATTTTTATTTTGATATTTGACAGGGCACACAATACCAAATCTCAGGGGAGTCTTTTACCACAATAATAACATTTAGGCTTTCTCGATTGGTTTAACATAGAATCCAGAGTGAGAAATGCTATTCCCTAGGGTTTCAACTTTGTTTCCTCCACAATGAGAATAATTTTACTTAATATCAGTTTATTTTACTGGAAACCTCTCCTACTCATGTAGTCTCGTTGCCCCAAATCCATTTGAATAAGCATTAGAAAAGTAAAACTACACTGAGGTGAACAGGTTGAAAGTTTGGGAAAACTGTTGAAACTGATTTTAATATTTATTTATTTATCGTGTACTACAAAGTTTTTAAGTTATAACTTTATTTTGCACCTTATCTTTCTCCTTTAGAAAACAGATTTTTGAAACTTAAAGCACAACTAAGTATTTGCAGATGAAAATGATCATTTTGTAGTTGTTTGGAACACTTTCAGAATCTTCTTTTCAAAGGCTTCCTTTCATTTAGAGCTCACTGATGTTTTCCCCAATTGTTTAGAAGTATCTGTCAAATGCTTTACAGGCACTAATTAAAAGAAGTCACTGACTTATGAAGGGTGGTTTTTCACATATACACTCACAAAGAAAGCATCAAGGGAGTACAGAAAGTGAAATTATGGCTCTAAAATGTCTTCTCTTCCTCTAAGATTACAGTTTAAAGGCACATGCATCACTGTAATTGGACTAAAATGTGAGAAAGGAGAGAATCTATTACACTATTTTAATAACTGCTTTTAAACAAATTTTAAGTTCAGCTCTAAAAAACCAAAAGCAATTTTATATAATTTCTCCCAAAAGGAAAATAAAAATAGTATCTGACATGAAATTTAAGCACTTCCATGAAAATACTGGATTGGGTATTTGAAATGCTCTCCTGAATTGTCTGAATATAGGATCTTGACAAATAAAGGTTATCCTTCTAGGTATTTAGCTTTCCTGTTTATCAAATCAGGTAAATTTTACTTGCTCAATATTTATTCAGAGAAGGTTTTCTTACATATTGAAATACATACACATACAAACACACACACACAGATTTTATATTTTCCAGTTTTCACACTTAATTTTCTTACTTCTTTAACCACGGGGACATTTTTCTCCTTCCAAGAAAACTTGATTCCCAAAGTTCTAATCTCTCTTGGTGCTTTTGTTACTTCGATTTCACTCAATTGTCATCTACTTAGAGATTTCTGACCAGCTTACCTTGTGCTGGTTCCCTCATCCATCCCTCCAGCTTTATGACTTACTGAGCTACTGTTTTCCAAAAGCCTGCATGTATTTCCATCAAAATATCTCTCTGTGAACTCAAGCTTCATCTGTGCCAAATGGATGCTCATTTTTGCCAAGAAATTTATAGAGTTCCCTTTCTTGCTTAGTAGGTTAAGAACCCAACATAATGTATATGAGGATGTGGTTCAATCTCTGGCCTCACTCAGAGGGTTAAGGATCTGGCGTTGCCACAACCTGCAGTACGGGTTGCATATGCAGCTCAAATCCAGTGTTGCTGTGGCTGTGGTGCAGGCCAGCAGATGCAGCTCTGATTTGACCCCTAGCCTGGGAACTTCCATATGTAGCAGGTATGACCGGAAAAAGGAAGGAAGGAAGGAAGGAAGGAAGGAAGGAAGGAAGGAAGGAAGGAAGGAAAGGAAGAAAGAAATAAAGAAAGAAAGAAAAAAAGAAAGAAAAGAGAGAAAGAAACGCACTGAAACACTGACCTCAATATTTTTCTCCCTGCTTCGAATTTTTCTGTATATAACTGCCAGAATCTTATTCGTAAATAAAACTTTAGATCTCTTAAATGCTCAAAAAGTGCTTAAAATGCTCTAGTTTTTAGAGAATAAATTCTAAATTCTTGATTCACAGTCACAGAAAGCTAGCATGAGTTCATGCATTATTCCAGTCTTAGCAAAGCTGACCACTTACTCAAGTTCTCCCTCTGCCTAGAATGCCCTTCTATCTATCATCTTATAAGATCCTCACCAAAGGCCATTAACCTCAGGAGTATTCACAGACTGCTTTTCTGAGATAATTTGGAAAATGAAAAAAAATGTAAATACAAAGTAAAACAAACTCATTTAAATAGCCAAACAGATTTTGGAACCAGTTTCTACAATAAATAATAAATCTCAATGTATTCTCACTTTAGCTAAAAAAGAAAAGCAATAATAAGAAGCATTATAGGAGTTCCTGATGTGGTGGAGTGGGTTAAGAATCTGACCACAGTGGCTTAGGTCATTGTGGAAGTGTGGCTTCCATCCCCAGCCTGGCACAGCAGGTTAAAGGATCTGGCATAGCTGCAGATGCAGTATTGGTCACAGCTCGGGCTCAGTCCCTGGCCCAGGAACGTCTATGTGCCACAGGTGCGGCCATAAAATAAATAAATAAATAAATAAATAAATAGAAAGCATTAGAAAAAGGAAACTAATTAACCCTAGATAAAATACACGTGAGATGAATAACATTCATACATACAGAGGATAGAGACAGTTTAAAAACTGAATGTAACGTATAATTCATCTCACACAAAAATAAAATATCAAGATAAGAAATTCTAAATATTAAAAAGGACATGGGTTTATTTTAATATCAGCATTACACAAACTCACACACAGGTACTGGAAAAGTACTGGATGTTCAACAGGCCAGAAGTCCTCTGATAAAAAAAAAAGAAACTCTAAATACTCATATGGAGAACCAAACACTGCTTCACTGATTCACTGGATTTATAGAAGTGCTAAATTAAAATTATGTGCTCCAAATATATTTACATTTGTGTTACAACTAAAGGACTTTTAAAAAGTGCCAGTGAAGCCCAACACACCAACAGGGTCGTCCTGAGACCTCAAGGTCCTCTTGATTGTCGTCGGAAATTATGGATAACCAATTACATCGAGCAGGGATGTATCAATGAACGGAATAGTTTACTCCAAAAATTAAAAAGTACCACTTCATATTCATTTCATTACTGATTCAATCATTTTCAGTAATGATAACAATGTTAGGTATAATTCTTATCACTAGAATAATAAATGGAGTTGCATTATAGCTACATTATTGTTAGAAATTATTCCCTTAGTTGACCAAGTAATTATAGATTTTTTTTTCTAAAATAAAGAAAGACATTTGTAAGGCAGCAAAAATCTCATTTCCACTCTAGTTTCATTTCTTCTTTTCCCAACATATTCTTAGTATTTCTCTAAATACACTAAATCAAAATGAAAATTCATAACAGTCTGCTATAGTTTTGACATGGTTTTGTATTTCTGCAAAAAGAAATAGAATCATAAGGCCACTCACTTATAAATGATTCCTGAAATCAGTTTCAAATGAAAATAAGGTGGGTATTTTTATACCAGAAATAACTAAAATGTATATATCTCGTAATTACATGGCTCTGCCTCGCACTGCCATGGTAATTCATCATCCTTCTTAGGGTTTATTTCACTTCCTGAAAAAGTGGAAAACGCATTTAGTAAATGTTCTCTATGGCTACAGTTTTCAAGTTTTAGGGTAATTTTAACAGGGTGGAACGAAAACTGTAGCCATTCAGTTATAATTCTGGAAATAGTACATCAGTTTTCACATTAATTATAGATATAGTGTGGCTATATCATAGCAGTAAGACATTGCCTGATTAAAAAAAAGTAAAAGAGAATCAAATTTCAGAGATTCTCAGCCTTAGTGAAATTATCAATTAATGACAATTTAGGGAAGATAAATTGTGCTGATTATATCAAAATCTATAATATTCATTAAATCAAGTGTTGATACAAGCAGCACATACAAGAGATTATGATAATCTGTCCTAGCCCAGGGCGCTTTATTGTGTAAAGATTCTAGATAAAATAGATTGGACACATATCTTATCTGCTGGTTTTAACACAATATAAAGCTAAGCTATAAATCTGCAGAGGGAAATCAAAGTCAACAACTAATATACCAATATTACTACAATAAGAGCAACATAATCACATAAATTCAAAGAGATGAGTAATGATTAACATGGTAGATGTAAGTCATAGCAATGCCACATAAATTACACTTTCTGATTTGATCACAGGAGCCAACATTTTAATATTTATGTTCCTCATTTAATTTAATTAATTTACTTGTTTGACCACACCTGTGGCATGTGGAAATTCCTGGGCCAGGGATTGAACCCATGCTGAAGCTGCCACTTGCACCACAGCTGCAGCATTGCCAGATCCTCAGCCTGCTCTGCGACACAGGAACTTCCTAGATCGCTTATTTTAAAATTGGAGGAAAGATTCAATGCCGATATCTTGTCCATATCTTGTCCATACCTTCAAATGCTATTCAAAGTTCTACCACAAAGATTAAATATCAAAAATCTAGGAATTTTATCTGATTTTAAGTGAAAAAATATTCCTCTCCTTGAGCTTAAATAAAAATGTTCACTTTTTAAACAAATGCACGAGTACACAATCATTCCTAGAAAGTGCTACTGATAAATTACATATTTAAAACATGCTGTAAAATTATTGACAAGAAATAATGACAGCCTTTGTGTTAGCTTGCACAGAGATTGCAAATTCCTCCTATTGATGTATGCTGCCTTGTGAGGTGTGTTTACTGTTCTAACATCAGGAGTGAATCAATTTTCTATCACTTGAATCTGGGCTTAGCCTTGTCACTTGCACTGGCTAACAGACAGTAACAAACTTGCCACAGCAGAGGTTTTGGAAGCATTTGCACAGTGGGGTTGCACTCTTTTGCTGGGGGAACCATTTGTCACCATGTGATCAAGCTGGGACTAACCTCCCACAGGAGGAGGGACCCCACAGAGTGCCACTCAGCCATCATAGCCAAAGAAGGCATGCCTGTGAGGGCACTCTAGATTATTCAGCCCCAGGCCAGTTGGTACAAACTAGAAAAACTGCCCAGTTTTTCCAATGTACAAATTTGAGGGGAACAATAAAAATTTACGGTTTTAAGCTATAAGTTTGTATGTTTATTGTTTTTTTAAGGCCGCATCTGCGGCATATGTAAGTTCCCAGGCTAGGGGTTGAATCAGAACTGCAGCTGCTGGCTTACACCACAGCCACGGCAACATGGGATCCAAGCTGTTTCTGCAACCGACACCACAGCTCACGGCAATGCCAGATCCTTAACCCACTGAGCAGGACCAGGGATCGAACCCTTATACTCATGGATACTAGTCAGGGTCCATACCACTGAGCCACAATGGGAACTCCTTAAGCTATAAATTTTGAACAAGAGCTTTTTATTTGCAGCAAAGGCTAGACAAATCAGTCTTCATATATTGCTTTTATAATTATTTTTTGTATCTATCATAACAGCAAAAATCATCTACAGAATATGATTAGAGAAAAATGGTAAGTTAAATATGATAACATTATAGAATGACATAAAATTCTTAATCAAAATAATATTTTAGGAGTTCCCATTGTGGAGAAGCAGAAACAAATCCAACTAGGAACCATGAGGTTGGGGGATTGACCCCTGGCCTAGCTCAGTGGGTTAAGGATCTGGTGTTGCCATGAGCTGTGGTGTAGGTTGCAGACGCTGCCTGGATCTGGTGTTACTGTGGCTCTGACATAGACTGACAGCAACAGCTCTGATTAGACCCCTAGCCTGGGAACCTCCATATGCTGCAGGCATGGCCCTAAAAAAAGGACAAAAAAGACAAAAAGAAAGTAATATTCTATATGCTTCCCCATAGAAACTATGAACCTATCCATTCATTTCTTGAATGAAAAAAAAATACAAGATTAAATATTTGTTTGACTATTTGGTTAATTAAACATTATTCCAAATAAAATGTAAAGCACTTCAAATACTAAGATTAATTTCTCCACAAAAGCCTTTATCCACAATGTATGATCTCCCAAGTTTTCTCTTTGATCACCTCTACTATCCAGCATGGTCAGGAGTATTTTGATTCTAAGTTATGATTTAGTTTGCTTATATGGCAAAAGTATAGATGAAGAGGGGATACGAATGGCATTGTATTACATCGGTGCTGTTTTTTTTTAAGCAGTAAGTACAAGTATTTGCATGAATTATGTTAAATTCCTCTTTTCCTACTTCAGGATACAATAAAAATATGGTAATTTACAGTATGAGAATAAAATGAAACTGAGAAAAAAAGAAGACAAAGAAAACAAAAAGTTGTAAATTTCTTTTCTTTTATCTTCCCCAAGTACAGAGAATAACAAACCCCAAAAATGATGCTACTTCATAGTAGCTTGTTTTTTTTTTCTTTTTATGGCCATACCTGCTACATATGGAAGATCCCAGGCTAGGGTCAAATCTGAGCTGTAGCTGCCAGCCTATGCCGCCACAGCAATGCCAGATCTGAGCCACGTCTGCGACCTACACTACAGCTCGCATCAACACCAGATCTTTAATCCACTGAGCAAGGCCAGGGATCAAACCCACATCCTCATGGGTACTAGTAGGGTTCATCACAACCGAGCCACAACAGGAGCCCCACAGTAGCTTGTTGTAATAATTTGCCTCCCAAATACTACCTAGAAAGTAATTAAGTGGCAGATGGTTACTAATTACACTCAAAATATACTGAAATTGAATACTTTCACTAATTTGCGTTTCATGAAATAAAAAGGTACGAGAGAAAATTCATGAATTTAACACATTTTATCAGAGAAATAAAAAATACTGCTAAAATAAATTTACTAATCACAACAAGAGCATACATAGGAATAAAGTAGTAAATATGAGGCACAAAATGGCATTTTAATTAACAATTCTTCATTGTCTTATTTTCTATTTATTCAAAATTTAAAATTAAAAGTTTTGTGACCTATTTAAAGATTCAAAGCCATAACGTGTATATTGGCTTCAGACTAGTGTCAGTGTTAAAGAAACCATTCAGCAGCATAAAGTAAATTTTAGCAGTTCAGAGCTTTTATTTGCATATCTTAAAACCCATGAAAAGAAATCTGAATACAGACTTCTTTTTCTGCCCCGTCCACTTTTGCTGAATCTGAAAAATACGTCCAGTCCTCCCTAGATTTTCATTTTCTCTCTCCTTTGCTTCTCTTTTTCTGAATTATGGAGGTTGACCTAAACTTTACTTAGCAAAAAAGACTTTTCTCTTTAGGTTTATAACTAAAGATAAAAGAGAGGAAAATTAAGAGATTCTCTTCAGCCCTGAGGGACTGTGTTAAAACTAGGGCTCTGAACTGAATTAAAATTGTTGTCCTATGATATATGAATGTTGTAATAATTTAAGACACACAAAGGTGACTAAGTCCAAATTGTCTCCTGTTTTTAATTTTTCTAAATTTACTCATTTTTGGCCTCACCCACAGCATGTGGAATTTCCCAGGCCAGGGATCAAACCAATGCCAGAACAGGGACCTGAGCCACTGCAGTGACAACAGCAGACTCTTAACACGCCGCAACATAGGAGAACCCCACCTGAAGTTATGTTTAATTCCATTATCTTAAAAAAATCAGGAGCATTTTTACATCTACTTTCTTATGGAGAAATAAGCAAATTATTCTCATAGATGAAAAGGTTTTTTGGTAGTTGCTTTTGAAAGGAAGAAAAGAGAAAAAGAGGATGGATAGGAGAACAGAGAGGATTCAGCAATATAATAAAATAATTTTATATAATAGAATATCTAATATTTCTCTTAAATAGTTTGAACACCATAGTGTAAACACCCATCTCCTTAAAATATTAGTGAAGTCTTCACAGAAGACGAAACTATATGTGAAAATGTGTGTATGTTTCAGAGAGATAAGAGAGTGGGAAATTCTAGAAAATTACAGAGATATATACTTGGTAGACACCATAGCAAAGGAAAGAATTTTCATATAGAGGAAAAATTGTATGGTGACATAACTTGGGATCAGAGGATCTAAAGTGCCCTGGAAATCAACAGAAATCTTACGTATATAATTGTATCCATTCATAGGACAGAACAAGGATTGAAAATCCGAGAGACTCAACTATACTAATTCAATGAATTCAATAAAGTTGCAGGGTATAAATTTCTTAAGTTTCTAAAATCAAAGTCATTAAAGGCAACACATGGATTCATTGTAATACAAATAATGCTTAATAAAACCAAAATTATATTGAATGTAATCTTTTTTTAATTCCTGCGAATTTTAGGATCTTGATATACCAGAGTAATCTGTGATAAAGATTATATATTTTGTCACAGATGTGCTTACATAAATCAAGCAAGGAGAGTGCTTATTACTTTGAGTTTTCAATTGCTATGGGGATGGAAAATTAACAAAAAGAAATTATACCGTGAATCTCACAATTTTTTATTAATGCAAATTAAAGAAAAATCAGAGAAGTGTGGTAGAGGTATATGAAAAGGCAAAATCATGACTATAATAAAGGAGGAGCCTTTACAGTGATGATAAAGCTTATTATGATAAAATATGAATAGAAAAGTAGTATAGTATTTGTGATCGGATTTTATTTTGATAGCTCTACAGAGAGTACAATGAGAAAAATGAAGGACAACACTAAAGATAACATTAGTCAAAACCAATGTTTTTTTAAGATTTCTACTACAGATCAGGTAGACTATGTTTGCTTTATGCTGCTTTCATTTTTTGTAACATTTTATTTGATGGAACAATCTCACATCTACAAATCATTTATAAATCATCAATCCAGTTAAAAAAGCAATATTTAACTTGTAATAATTAACAAGTTTCAGGATTAAGATATTGAGTATTTCTATTTAAAAATTATGTATTTGAGATTCAGTACAGTGCCTTTTAATAAAATTTCTACCGTTCTATGTCTTAGAAACATTATAAGAATGATTGTCTAACATATTAAAATACAGTAACTCAAAACAATGGGAAAGAATGGAAAGGTTTTGTTATTTGCAAAAAAATAGTAATAATAATAATATAGTGAACTTAGTGAATATAAGGTAATGTAGGCACTCTAAAGTTTCATTGCCTTGAGGATAAATTCCAAATTCCTTAGCATTCAAATCCTGCATTCCAAAACCCTAAGCTGCATGCCAAATCAATGTTCTCTCTGCCTTTATATCTGTGTTCATCAAATAGTTTTTTATTGCTCACCACCTCATAAGATAAGCTGATGTTTGAAATATTTTTGGTATCAAAACATTTTTTACGAGATAAAATACCTGAACCCACATATTATATATATATGTTTTAAATATATTTTGTGGAATGCTCTAATTTTGTGGAGCCCAGCATTGAGCTCGTCCAAATGACAGAACATGTCTGCCATATAATCTAAATTGTCAGTAAAACCAGCCTTACTCTCTACCAGAAGAATGTTCGAATATTTCATTTCAAACATATGTATTAATGTTATCCCATGATAACTAACTTATTACTATTTATAATTCTAAAGCAGAGAGAGGATTTTGCCATCCATAAGCCTGGATGGATATACTGTTCCTTCAACAGTTCTTACCCAGCCACTGGTGCTCTCCTGTCTCTACTTTTTTACATGTCTGTCTGTCTGTCTATCTATCTTTTTTACTTTTAATTCATGTGCAATGTATCCTCTTTTTTCCACTTTGTTTAGTCAACTCCTCCTCCCCCATTTTAAACTTACGTCCTGAGCAGTATATTTTTAATGTAAAACGAAGACTGATGACATTTATCTCTTACTTTTGAAAAATAATGGAAGTGGTAGTTGTAGAGAAGTCGGAAAACAAGAAGTAGCAACTTCAGGGTCATTGCCAGACAGATCAAATTTAGGAACAAGCACATTTTGAAATGTGAGAGTATGGGACAGATCTGCAGATCTGCACCCCTTGGTTCACTGTGAAAAGTCCTGGAATACCCACAGGGGTATGCTTGCCTGGATTTGAGACTGATACCGTGGAGGATTCCTCAGTCTAAGCAAATTGTTTGCTCACTGTTTCCTGGAAAAACTATGTCTTCTCTAAGCTATTTTCTTTTCACAAGAATTATCTAACTTAGAATCCAAATTCCCATCATTCTTCAAAGTCCAGCACATATGCTTTCATATGAAGCATACAAACTTGATCTGTAGATATGTAGTTATTGTAGAGGAGACAATTTAATGTCAAAATCTTTTCTCTAAGATTGTTACCATACTCAGTTCCCAGGCCTGACCTCTAAGGACAAGGAACTACAAAATTAAAAAATAAAAATGTGTAAACTAATAAGTGCAATTTGGTTAAACAATGCCACAGTCAAGAGAAACATAAGGCAGATTATTTTTTAGTTCAAATATCACTTTGCTACATGCAGCTTGTTTTACTTTCAGTATATGGAACCAACACAGGGACGTAAATGGTGCCATTTATACAGACAGGAGCATAATAAATCCACAAATCTCTGAAAATTCAAAGTTAGATCTTCTGCTGTCTTTAAATTTTTTAGAGAATGCAGGTGAAATTAATTTGTCTCTTTTTGTGTCTGAAATGAATCTGACTGCTATGTTTTTATTCCATATAAGGCATTCTATTACTTAATTTACCAAATGTGTTTATACTGGTAAAAATTGTGAATCAAATACAAAATATCAAGAGTAATAGGGTCATCTACATCTTTTTGTACTGTTTTAATTTATATTTCTTGAATACACTAACCATTCATTTTCTTAATAAAGCTTCACTGAGGTGTATTTCTGTACATACATATGCTATAATAATAAGTTAAAAAATTTTCACTGGGCACTTATATCAGGCACAATTTTAGGCTGTGGTCAAATCACATAAGATTGCTGCTCTCACGGAATTTATACCTTTTGTACTTTTGTCCTTTGAAATTCAAATAAAGTGTCTCACACTCCCCATTGTAGAATCCACTGTATCTGCAAATTCATTGAACATGTTATTTGAGTAGGTTCAGTGATTAAATCACTTTAATGGGTTGCAACAAATACGTATTTTATATGTAATCACACATAATATATTTATCATATGTTTACATATAAAACCTTGTGTGTGTGTATATATATTTGCATACATATATATGGAATAATTAGAAAAAAATCAGAGTGTATCATATGCTACAATGTAAAATCTGTTTCCTACTGTGTTTCATGTCTGAAAAATTACACAAAACACTGAGCTAATATATATGGCATGGTCTGCTCCCAGAGCTTTGAAATTTTTAAGTAAATCCTTTCCTTCACCATGACTAAGATCATCCTGTCCAGTAACAATCAGCCCACACACCCAGCCGATATGTAACTTTGGGGTAGTGAAGAAATCCACTAGTTGGAGAACAATGTACTTTAGCTCCACTATAAGAAACAACCCTGATGCCTCATTAAAATCCCATTTACAGGAGGGTAGCATTCAATACAACGAAGGTTTTTTTTTTTTTTAATCTCATGCAAGAAAATGTCTTAAAGGGCTTAAGTACCTATTTAAAAATAAAATTCAAACATGGATTTCGGAAAAAGATTTTAGAGAAAGTACAGGATGTTTTATAGAATTCTGAAAAAAAAAATAAAACCCCAAAAATCATCTCTTCCTAACAAGGCTTTGCTTATTTCCTTCACTGACATTTTGCTGTGGTTCAGGCTGGGGCATATGGCCCCAACAGACCTGCATTTGATGCTTGCCTTGCACCTTTAGTGCTGTGATATTCAGGTAAGTTATATAACTTCTTTGAGCCACTGTAAAATAATAATAACTTCTTTGAGCTCATCTGTAAAATATCTATAACAATGTCTACTTCAGAACAGTTGCTATGAGAATTAGGTAAGCATGCATCCCAGGCCCTTCACGTAGCAGTTAACATGTGGAAATTATGTAATAATTGGTAGTAGAAACAATTCAATATGAATTAACAGGTATTTGAAACAATTACTTGTGCTCCTTAGGGCAGATACTTCTTAACACTGAATTATATTGTTCTAGCAGATGATTGTAAAGCATTAGAAGATGTGTAATATTTACTAGCATCTCAATTTCACTCCGCACTTAACATATTCCTGTATAAAGTCCTCTGCAATAGATTGTAAAAAAAGTAATAAAAATATAAAGGTCTGAAAATCTGAGTTGATGTGAGCTTCGCTTTTGCTCTAGATTTTGCTATCTCATTATCTCACATCATTTCTGAGGAAAGAAGTAAGTGTAGGGCTAAGTGTGTACCTGTGAGTGGGTGTGTTTTGGTGAAGAAAGAGACGATGGGACACTACTAGCAACTGATTTATACATTTGTTTATGAAAACAACTAAATTTGAAGTTACGAGGTTTTTGTGTCTTTGTAAGGCCTCTGTAAGTCTGAGAGAGACCACCAGTGAAAGGATGATAGTAGCATCTCAGGAAAAAATACACAGTAAGCAGAACTCATTTTACAGCCTCCCTACTTTTTTTTTTTTTTAACACCGTGCTCCATGGATTATTGCATTTCTATAACCAAGCTCACCTACACTTATGCATTTAGCAACATCAAACTGTGTCCTAGTTTAATGAGGATTTCCTACCATGGTATCTTTTTTTCTTCTAAAAAAGGTCAATTGTATTCAAATTATTCCATACATATAAATAGAAATGTGGTTTCCTGGAGAATATGTAAAAATTACTTTAGAGAATACGATAAATTGGTTTTTAAAATTTGATAAAGATTTTTTAAAAATTTTGGACAAGTAATAAGACACATTTTAATCAGTAATCAATGTATATTCTGATAGCTCAGAAGTTTTAATTTTCTTCTTTTTATTTTTTTTTCTTTTTGACCATGCCAGCGACATGTGGCAGTTCCCAACTACCAGGCCAGGGATCAAACCTGCTCCACAGCAGGGACCCGAGCTGCAGTAGTGTGACAATGCCATATCCTTACCCCACTGAGCAACAAGGGCATTTCTTAATTTTCTTCTTAAAAATTTTTTTTCATTGGTCAAGTCAGATTGAGTATCTATAGAATTACCTAAGAAACAGTCTTCCTTTATGCCTAGGATGGTTATTACTTTATGAATTTTTTAAAGCAATGAATCACTATGGGGGATTTAAGTTTGAGTCATAGCATTGAGTTTTGTTTGCCTGATTTAAGACAGCTAAACTGTCATATGCAAATGAAAATAATATCTCCCGAGGTATATAGCAGTGTTGACTAAGTACAGTAATACGTATAAAAGTGCTTTGTAAAGGGCAAAGCTTAATGTGTGGAATTATTAAACTATAGTCAGTAGTAACATAGGTGGTTTCAGTGTTTTCATCAGTGGACACGTGGTTGAGGAGCATCTATAAACTACTTAAAATTGCATGTAATTATTTATTTGTGCTTGTATTGAGATATTTTCCTCAGCTTTTAGCGGATTCTACCAAAGATGCCTGAGTTACAAACATCAAAAAGAACTTTGTTGCACAAATGTGTGTTACCTTTTCTGTGTTAAAGTCCAATTATTTCTAGAGCTGTTGGAAAGACTGTAAATATTTATAGTCCTTAATTATTTAGAATGGCAGGTCTCCAATTTACAGAGACAACTGTAGAAGACACTTCTATAAGGTGAGGTGGACAGAAGAAGAAGCAGTGACTTGAGATGTGAACTCTGGCTCACTTTCGCATCCTCAGACTTTGGACCTACCACTTAAATTTCCTAAGTCTTGAAGTAAAGTATCTGCAAAATGGCAGTAAAATGATCTGCTCTGCTCACCTCACATTTAGATATCTTTTCATGGAATTCACTGAATACATTAATAGGAGAAATAACAAAAGTTAAATTCATAGATATATATAATATTGAAAAAAAACATTTATTTCTGACTAGAATATAATCAAGTTCATAATAAATAGAAGGATGGATTTTCAGCCTTCATGTCACTGGACCCGTCAGAAACAGTTCTTCACTCTATCAACCCAGAAATGTTTTCTTCTCTCTCCTTTCAGTATACCATGATCTTGGTTGCCTCCTACCTCTTCAACCTCTCCTTCATAGTCTGTGGTAGGTTCTTTTACTTCTTTCCAAACTCTTCAATATTTGGAGTGAGACATCATACTGAATGTATATAGAATATTCAATAGCCTATTCACACTCACGTAGTGATATTCATTTCTGATCTCATGTATTTAAATTAGATAGATAAACACAGATGTTAGTATGATATAGAAATGGCTCTAATTTTTGTCTCTACTTTATAAATCAACATGAAAACCACACTCAGATATCCACCTGCTAACTTGAAATGCATGCTCTTCTAATATATGGAATTAACAGCTCCAAGATTGTGCCCACAATCTTCCCCCACTCCTTAATTTGCCCCAAACTGGCTAATAGCAACTACTCAGACCAAAAGAAACTTGGTATCATATCAGATTCTCTCGTATTCTCACATTCTACTTACAATATATTAGCAAATCCTTAAATTCTACTTTTAAAATATACTGTTTGACATAACATTCCTTACAGGGTGATGGTTAAATGAGCTAAAATATGTAAAGCATTTACAATAATATTTGGCTTTCATTAAAAATAATAAACAATATTTTCTTGGGTTTGATTCTTGGGTTGGCTCTTGGTTTCCTTCTACTTCCCTGTTTAAAGGTTTTATCTCTTCTATCAATAACAATAATAACACTCTAGTCCCTAAAAGTCTTAGGGGCTGCTATGAACTTCATTTTGCTGCTAATAAAAGTAAGGCACAGAGAGGTTAGATAAGGTAACTAGTCACTACTGCTAAGTGACAGAGCCAGGATTTGAAACTAGGAATTGGACTTCAGAAATCTACTCTTCATTGAATGTTAGCTAGTATAAAAACCATCATCTCTCTGAACAGTCACAAAAATCATTTGAAATATAATAGAAATGAAAAAAATCAAGAAAATGGCCAGCTTACATTCATAACAATAAAAAGAGCAGCTTTTCTTCACAAGCACAAAGACCAAGAGAAAAGGGAACAGAAAACCCATTCCCATACACAATATGAACCATAAGTGATTGACATGCTTATATGAAAAAGAATATTAAGAAATGTTCCTGAGCAACACAAAGTAAATCTTCAAAAAAAAAAAAAAATCAGGAGAGAAGCCATATTCCTAGATAGAAAAACTCAAAACTATAAAGACGTCGATTTTCTCAAATTAAATGTAACTGTAATTAAGTTTCCAACTGGAAATTTTATGAAACTTGATAGCCGATTATTAAGTTCATTTGGAAGAGAAAATGCACAAAAGGCAAAGGCTTTTGAAAAATATCAATAAAAAAGAACTTACTCTAAGAGTTATTAAAATCATTCCCTAAAGGTACAGTTTGGTTTTAGTCCAAATATATCAATAGAACAAATAGCAAGTCCAGAAATAAATCTATGTACATTTAACAATGTAGTATATGAGAAAAGTTGTATCTCAAATCACTGATGAAAAAAATGGAATATTCAAATTATGGTATTGGGGACTATCAGTCATCAAGGGAGGAAGGAAGGAATGTAGAAAGGGAGGAAAGGAGGAAGGAAGAAGGCAGGGAAGGAGGAAGTGAGAAAGGGAGGAAGGGGAGAGGGGGAAGGAAGGAAGTTAAAGGAGAGAGGGAGGGAGGAAGGAAAGATCCTACTTATCATGATACATCAAAATAGAAAAGTTTCAAAAACTCTCCATCACTACTTAACAAATCTAACTGCAATGATTTCTTTTAAAAATCTAAAATTTCTTGGAACAGCCAGTTCTTTCTAGATACATGTTTATGCCATAAACTTGAAAAAACTGAAAGCCAAGAAAAGAAAGGTTATTTCATAGTAGCAAAGACTACATATCCCTGCCCTATTTTCACCCATATTCCCAAAGAAAAGAAGAAATGAGGATATATTTATGAGACGTCTAACCCAAACAAACTAATCTGGATAGAGGAAAGAAATGGTAGAGTTAATAGAACCGGAAAAAGCGACCAGATAGGAGGGCAGAATTCTATATACAGAATATTCAGAATTCTACAGAGGCAGGGAGCTCACTAAGACCTAGGGAATTAACATAGTCCAAGTCTGCTGGGCCCAAGGCTTTCTGTCACTGTCCAGCTTCCTCTGCCCATTAACAATCTCTCTATTTAAACACAGTCGCTAGTCAGTAATTCCACTAACTCAAACTGTGACTCATCAGGAATAATTCAAACTAGGTAAGGATAGTGCTTTACATTTTAGTTTTAGTATTTAACATTTTTTATTTTAAGGAAAACTTAGCTTAATGACAATAAAATATCCCACAAAAATTTAAAAGACTGTGGATGTAAAGAAAATTCTGAGAATACAAATGACACTCTTTTACATAAAATACATGGGTTAGAACAAGGGCAAGATTCCTAGAGAGAAAAACTAAATAATGGCCTAGAAGAAAGACTCTAGATGATAAATTGTATCAGAGAAAATACACAAAGTTTAAAATAATAAGAGAAAGTAGCTGTGGAGGACAAAGAAGATCCAACATAAGAATTATTGCTTCTTCTGAAGATCTCAACAAATGAACTGAAAAAAATCGAGTGTTATAATGCAGAAAAAGTCCCTGAAAGGAAAGAACTAAAATGGCAAAAATGTATCAAGCATCCAGGCAGAACATGCTTGTCATCAGCAGGAGAAAAACACCAGTCTGTGCTGAGACCTTTTATGGGAATATTCAGTGCTTGAATTAATAAAGCAGTGAGGCAACAGGAGAAGAAGGAATGAACCATGACTAATAATATTCATTGCAGCACTATTCACAATAGCCAAGACATGGAAACAACCTAAATGTCCACTGACAGATGTGTGGATTAAGACGATGTGGTACTGGAGTTCCCTTCGTGGCTCAGTGGTTAACAAATCAGACTAAGAACCATCGCTGGCCTTGCTCAGTGGGTTAAAGATCCGGCGTTGCCGTGAGCTGTGGTGAAGTTTGCAGACGCGGCTCAGATCCCGCGTTTCTGTGGCTGTGGCGAAGGCCAACAGCTACAGCTCCTGTTAGACCCCTAGCCTGGGAACCTCCATATGCCGTGGGTGTGGCTCTACATAAAAGGCAAAAAGACAAAAAAAAAAAAGATGATGTGGTACATATATACAATGGAATACTACTCGGCCATAAAAGACATAAACCAATGCCATTTGCAGCAACATGGATGGAACTAGAGATTCTCACACTAAATTAAGTAAGCCAGATAGAAAACGACAAATACCATATGATATCACTTATTTGTGGAATCTAAATATGGCACAGATCATTCCTTCTACAGAACAGAAACTGACCATGGCCAAGGAAAGCAGATTTGTGGTTCCTGGGGGGAGAGGGGAGGGAGAGGAATGGATGGGCAGTTTGGAGTTTTTGGATGCAAACTGTTATATTTGGAATGGATCAGCAATGGGGCCCTACTGTACAGCACAGAGAATTGTGTGTAATTGGGTACCTTTGTTATACAACAAAATTGAAGAAACATTTCAAATCAACTATACTTCAATAATAAAAGTATGTATTTGAAGCTGGTGGCAATGTGCATATGTAAATAAACCTTGAAACTATGAAAAAAAAATTCCAGAAAAGAATAAAGACAATTATCAGACAGTTTTAGCATAAAATATTTCAAGGATCAGCAAACAAACTAATCAACAATGAAACACTTACATGAAAGGAATAATTTGAATAGAACAATGAATTCAGTTTTGGAGACTCCATCATAAAAGGAGGACTGGGGTGAGAAAGGCAGCGAGCCATATGTAGAATTAAGACCAAGTGCAAAGGCAATTCAAATTGCAGGACAGAATGTAAATATTACAAAATCTGGAAAAGTTAAAATAATATAATTATCAAAAAAACCCTGAAAATGAAGAGCAGTGAGGACAAATTGGAGAGAAGCTAATCACCTCAAATTGCACTGTAGGGAGTTAATGAACACTGTCTGAAATTAAAACATGGAGCTAATGCATCTAGCTTCCTAATGGTATTTATAATCTTTTATTCTTAAGCATAAAGACAAGTTTAGAAAAAATTTCTTGTGGTGAAGAAATATTTAAGGTCAGCAATTCTTTTCATTTTATTTCAATTTACCTTTCTTCTATTTAATTATATATAATATACTAATTATAAATAGTAGGTACATGTCTTGTTATATATTTATCTATTTGTACAAATGTGTAATTATACAACTGTCATGATGTTCACCATACGTTAATTTTTTTTCTGACTTTACACTCAGATTTTGAGATGATTTGCATGTATGCATAAGTACAGGTATTTTAGCTTGAATAAAGACACTACAGTAAATAATAAACATCACAGTGTTAAACATCTGAATGCAAAGTGATAATAAGAATGATAATAAAATGAAAATAATAATAAAATAAAAATAGAGTAATAGAAGTTTGCAGGTATCTATTTGTGTGAATTGGTTTGCATGGGAGAAAGAAACCTGCATAGAGGAGATCTGCTAGACAGCCGAAGGACACAGGGTCAGGAGATTATCATGCTGTCTAACCAGCAAAGAGGTTTGCTGAACTTGCCTGGCCCCATGGCTTTGAGTCTGAACTCCATAAAGAAGAACTGAACACAAGACATGAAAAACTGGTTGTCATCAAGAACCCAGTTAGCATCACAGCTTTGAAGTCAAGTGAAATGACTAAAAGTGAAGGGAGGTTAGAACTTTGCTCACAGTTCGGCTCACACAGGAATCCTAAAACAATGCAAACCTCTTTGCTACAAAGTTACTAGATTTAGAATTATCTGGTTGCCATTTGCCTGTCATGCAATCTGTCATTTAGGATGCTAGGATAGGGGCAGTGGTGAGGAACTACTTTACCTGAGAATCTTTGAACAGAAAAATATTAGAGTGTTTAGCTAATATGAAGTTAAGTAACACTTAAAGTAGTCAGAGAACTCATGATGCATTTTTTAATCTCGTAAGAATCAATGAAAGTAGATAATATAGCCACCCTAGTACTCTGAAATCATAAAACTTTGAGAAACATATTTTTAGTTATATATATATATGTATATACATACATACATATATATATGTATATACATATATACATATATATATACATATATATATACACACACACACATATATATATATATATATATATATATATATATATATATATATATATATATGTTTTCTTTTTATGGCTGCACCTGCAGCACACAGTGGTTTCTGGTCCAGGGGGCAAATCACAACTGCAGCTGAAACCTACGCCACAGCCACGCAACACCAGATCTAAGCCGCATTTGCTGACTTACACTGCAGCTTGTGGCAACCCCGGATCCTTAACTCACTGAGTGAGGCCAGGATTTGAGCCCGCAGCCTCACGGTTACCATGTCACGTTCTTAACTCTCTGGGCCACAACCGGAACTCTGAGAAACATTATAATTACATTAAAAAACTAGTGACTACAGGTCCTAATTTCCTGATATTTCAGATATTTGAACCTTATCGCGTGGATTAAAGAGCCATTCAGAATGTTATAATATATGTAAGGTAGGCTCACATTCTACGTTCTCTGAATTTTTTCTATCTAAAGAAAACTATGTATTTAACATCATAAATATTCAGTGAGTACCTACTCTCTGAAACAATGTTAATTTTGAAGATGCATTCAATTATAAGATATTTTAATCATAGAATATGTTTTTCTGTGTGCTGATATGATGGACCACCTAAAATATATATATATATATATATATATATATATATATATATATATATTTATTTATTTATTTATTTTTTTTTTAGCATGAAGAAGAGAGTAAACTGCATTGGACAATAACAGAACTTCAAATATCTACAGAATTTTTTTTTTTTGTCTTTTGGTCATTTTAGGGCCACACCTGCGGCATGTAGAGGTTCCCAGGCTAGGGGTCTAACAGGAGCTGTAGCTGACGGCCTACGCCAGAGCCACAGCAACACAGGATCCAAGCCGCATCTGCAACTTACACCACAGCTCATGGCAACGCCGGATCCTTAACCCACTGAGCGAGGTCAGGGATCAAACCTGCAACCTCATAGTTCCTAGTTGGATTCGTTTCTGCTCAGCCACAACAGGAACTCCCAAATATCTACAGTTTATTAAGTTAGGGGACTAGATGTGTGTGTCTGTGTGCAAATGCATTTTCAGATTAATAGAAATTTATTATTTTTTCCATGTGTAAGATTAAATACCTATGTAACCAGAAAATAATTATTTTATTTTATTTTATTTGCTTTTTAGGGCTGCACCCGCAGTATATGGAAGCTCCCAGGTAAGGGGTCAAATCAAAGCTACAACTACTTGCCTATGGCACAGCCACAGCAACCCAGGATCCGAACATGTCTGCGACCCACACCACAGCTCAGGGCAACATTGGATCCCCGACCCACTGAGTGAGGCCAGGGATTGAACCAGCATTCTCATAGATACTAGTCAGATTCCTTTCTACTGCACCACAAGAGGAACTCCAGAAAATAATTTTTTTTTGTCTTTTTGCCTTTTTAGGGCCACACCTGTGGCATATGGATGTTCCCAGGCTAGGGGTCTAATCGGAGCTATAGCCACTGGCCTACACCACAGCCACAGGAACACCATATCTGAGCCTTGTCTGCAACCTACACCACAGCTCAAGGCAGTGCCGAACCTTAGACCACTGAGCAAGGCCAGGGATTGAACCTGCAACCTCATAGTTCCTAGTCAGATTCATTTCTCCTGAGCCATGGCGGGAACTCCAGATAATAATTTTAAATAAGAAATTCTTTATTTCAGAGTGGCATATTGCCTAGATATAAAGCAGGCAACCCACTGGCATTAACGCACGAAAACACACACACAAATCAAAATTTCAGGAAAAATCTGCATAAATAAAAATTGTTGTTATACTACTATTTTTCTCAGTTTAATTGAATCTTTATAGTTATCGTTTGCATTTAATAGATTTCCTTAACTTACCTAGAGGAAATTTAACATTTTATCATAAAAATTTTTTGAATATATGGAAATGTATTAAAAGACTGAAACGTATAATGAAATTTTAAAAAATAGTGAAAAATCTCATCTCTGTAAATATTACTGAAATTTGTGTGCTCTTTCTTTTTCTTTTTTTGGCCCCATCTGCTGTGTATAGAATTTCTCCGGCCAGGGATGGAAACCAAGCCACAACTATAACTTACACCACAACTGTGGCAATGCTGGATTCTTGATCCACTGGGGCACAGTGGGGACTGCATGAAAGTCTTTGTGTCCTCTCTTACCCAAGAATTAAATATTTAGATAAGTTTCTACCAAACACCTTACTGATGAGAAAACAAAAGCTCAGGAAATTTGTGGCTTGCTTCTAACAACAGTGAATAAGCTTTATGACAGAAAAGACAACGGTGTGCATTCTTGGACAAGAGAATCCTTGTTTTTTTTTTTTTTTTTGTCTTTTTGCCTTTTATGTAGAGCCACACCCGCGGCATATGAAGGTTCCCAGGCTAGGGGTCTAACAGGAGCTGTAGCCGCCGGCCTTCGCCACAGCAACGCGGGATCCGAGCCATGTCTGCAACCTACACCACAGCTCACGGCAACGCCGGATCCTTAACCCACTAAGCAAGGCCAGGGATCGAACCTGCAACCTCATGGTTCCTAGTCGGATTCGTTAACCACTGAGCCACGACGGGAACTCCGTTGGACAAGAGAATCCTAATGTGAAGACTGTTTATAAAAGATACATATTTTTATCTATTTTAAGTATTTATTTGTGTGATGTCTAGGTAGAGAGCCTCCTTTTTCTGTTCTGAAACCAGAGTTCCTGTCTGATTGCTGATGGGACTTGCTCCCACCAGCCTGGCTGTGTGTCCCTTCACAGTTACTGAAGGGCAAACAATGAGAGGAGAAGGAGCGACTGGACTGGGGATGTGAAAGGGAGCATGTAGATTTCAGTCAATATAGTTGGTTTTAGAAATGCTTGCAAACTTTCCCAGGGACAAAGATTAGAAAACCCATCTGCCACCACCTCACACTCTATGCTATAAAATCAGTGAATCCTTTCTTATCTGGCCCATAGATGAAGTGAACATACATGCCAGCTCCTCAGGCGACTCCTCGTTTCCACCTGTTGCTCTGCTCTCAAACTTGGTCCCCCATGTAAATTCTATGACCCTCCTGCTGGCCGAGCACTTCAGAATGCTTCTCTAAACTCTATTCCAAAGGGCTCTAAAATGGCTTTTGAAATCTTTTCTGCTGCCCCAGGACTTACCAATAGGACTCATTTTCAAAGAAGTTCCTGCCTAGGATGACTCTCACCTTCTTCCTATGTTAAGTTCTCTACTGCCTTCCTTAAGTTTTCCTATCATCAAATATAAAAGCGTTTGGTAGTGCCAAACATAAGAAGGAATCAGGAAAAGACTTGATGACTTCCAGAGGGAAGATGCTAATACATGTAAGCATGCTATTTTTTCAGTTTTCCTGACAAAAATCAAATAAAAATACCATGTAAATTTTTAAAAGTTAATGAATTTTGATAATTAAATCATGTAAGGTTAAGGGTACATCCATACGCCCACTGTGTTATTTTTCTCTGACTAGAGTCCAGAAAGTAATCTTAGAAAAAACATTACAGTACCCAGAGTCGTAGTCAGTCTAGTATATTAGGAAGCTCAGCAGATTCATGCACAACAAAATAAAATTTAAACCTAAAATAATTATCCTAATTAGAATTTTTATGAAAAATTTGTTCTGTGTCCATGTTGATATTTAAGGAACATATAGCAAATTATAAAAATTTGGCTTATTACATAACTCATTTGCTAATATCTATTGGTAACATTAAAACATTAGTTTAGTTTAAAATATACTTTCATAGTTAAGAAATAAGGTTAATAATCTTTCCATATTTTATATAACAAGTTTTCTAATTTTTCCATTTTACTAAATTTATTTCCACACATAAAAACAAATCTCATGGGAAAGCCTATTACATTTGAAGGAGTCTAATAGGATTTTGATGTACCAAAGAAAATTTACTACCTTCTGAGAAATAACCCACTTAAGCCAAAATGAACGATGTCTAAGCCATATTCTTCTGATTTTTAGCATGTTGCTCAGTGAAAAAACAAGTACAGCACACACACACACGTACGTACACACATTTGAAAGAATAAGTATTCTTACTGGTTTTAAAAAATGCACATCCATAAATAAATTTAATTTCTGTGCCAAGAACTTTGGCAATTCCTTTTAAAAAATGCATGTCCATTAAAGCTTAAAAGATGTATAGTATAGTAGATTAAAATCATTTATTCAAGGTGAATTTCTTATAAAAATTACTCAAAATGTATCAAATGCCCCTTTTGGAAGTAATATAACTGTGGGCTTTTAGTGTCCACTGAAAACAGAGGGGCATATTTTATAAACGAACAAAAGCAGCACAAGTTTAATTCAAAATGGCTCTCTGATTTGTCATTTTGAAACTAACCTTCTCCAGTGATTTTCCCATTATTACATTATTTTGATTTCTTCAAATAAGTCTTTAGCTTAAAGTAACTGAACACATACTGAAGAGAAAAGGGGGTTCTGTCCTTCTGCTCCAAGCTAAAACGTAACCTCTAAATTATCTTTTACAGTAAGCCAAAGCCAGTATCACATACCTTTCGGGAATGAATTTCTTTCACATACAATGGAAGTAGAAACTCAGATATACCTTCAAGTCGGATTCCCTTCTTGGTGACTCTCAGATTTCCCATACCATCCTACAAGCAATGAAATATAGTTCACTTTTAGGTTAATTAGAGAATGAATAATGGCCATAATTTTCTTAGGCCTAAACTGAGAAAACAGTAAGCTCAAATCAGTGATGATTTAAGGAAAATGAGAGGTTGAATCTACTTAATGAATGGTTGCAGCAGTTTGCATGCACATAGTGGGCTCTGTTTAAAATGAACACAAAAAGAGGGTTATAAAGGACCTGGTATCTTCTTCAGGTTTTAACAGAGACTAGGATTCATCTGTGAATAAATCTCATACTTTCTTCATGCATTAATCATTTTAACTATTTATTAGGTAAAATGACACTTGCCACCTGACTCTTGAAAATAACTTTGTTTGTAGAGAGATCTAAAAATATTTTAAAATGTCAGTTGTACACACATTTCTACCATGATCAAATTGTCATGTTTTGGAGTTCCCACCGTGGCACAGTGAGTTAAGAATCTGAATGCAGCAGTTCTGGTAGCTGCGGAGCTGCAAGTTTGATTCCCAGCCCAGTACAGTGGGCTAAAGAATCCACTGTTGCTGCAGCTGCGGCAATGGTCATAGCTGTGGACTGGATTCAGTCTCTGGCCCAGGAACTTCCATATGTTATGGGTGTGGCCATAAAAAAATTCACATTTGTACAAGCAATTAATTATTGACTAGAGTAAGTAAGCATGGCGTTCCAGTATTCCGACCATGGGTAAAGCACATATCCTCTTCTTTAGCAAATGATTGTCTATGAGGAGGATGGAAAACAGTACACAAATAATATTTATGAGACAAAAAAATACAAATAGTAAGAAGAGAGCACTAACGGAAATTAAAGAAAGGAGATTTCAAATCTGATAAGACAGAAAACCATTTCTCATGGAAGAGACTGTCCATGATAAAGGCCTTAAGAATATGGAGTTTCAACAGGAGTTGTCTGAAAAATTCCTTCAATTCTTACTCAAAATTCTACTCATCCTTCTGCTATTTCATTGGCTTTCTTTTGAGTTCAGAACAGAGGGTAGAAGATGGGGACCACTGACTTTCCTCTTCAACTGATCACAGCCTCCCAGAATGTAGAGAATATATCTTTCTAACCTTCAGACCTAGTCGTTATCTCAGAGTTTCTCTTTGGTTTTATATACAGTTTTTTTTTTTCCCACATGGGACTTGCTCATCCACCATGATAGATTCAAGCAAGACTTAAGCAGCTGTCACTCCCCATCCCACTTTCCACAGATGTGTTGGTTAATGGATAAAACTCTGAATTGTTCCTGTGGTACTGCAAAGGTAGAAAGTCCAAAGCTGAATTTATTTATGCTACTGAGCTTACAAACTTCACTATTCAAGTTGTAAAAATAACTACCTATCTTTACAGAGTCATAGTTATGAAACTTTGGGCTAATCGTGAATGGCCTGCTGTTCAACATCTCTAAATAAAATTAGTTACCAGGTCTGGTACACTGCTCTACCCCCTCTCTCTTCACACCTAAGTTATGCATTATTACTGACACTCTGTCCTTTAGCGCCACATAGTACTCCTACCACATTAATCTTTTTTTTGGCCACGCCCATGGCATATGGAAGTTCCTGGGCCAGGGATCAAATCGAGATCCTTAACCCACTGCACTCACTTAACCCACTGCACCAGACTGGGGATCAAACCTGCACTGCCACAGAGACAATGCCAGATCCTAAACCCACTGTGCCACAGTGGGAATCCCTATGAGATTAATATTAAAGCCTAACTCTGATCAGTTCAAGCCATTCAGCCATTCAAGAGTGTTATGGTCTTTCTATTGGATGGAGGCTGTTGCACATACAGACACCTTAGCTTTTCATTCACGACTTTCCTTTCTCTGGCCTCAAAACATACTCCCAGTTGTTTTCTCACAATATCCTTTTTGCCATACTGGATGTCATGCTGTTTCCTAATTGTGACTGGAATGTCATTTTGTTCCTCCCTCTAAGGGGACAACTCCTGTTGAAACTCCATATTCTTAAGGCCTTTATCATGGACAATCTCTTCCATGAGAAATGGTTTTCTGTCTTATCAGATTTGAAACTGAGGATTTACTAGATGGGAATGGCAAAAAGCCATAGGGATGTGGCATTCTAAAGTAAAAAAAAATGATGTCCTCAAATGGCTGACTACTACTTTTTCTTGTTGAGTAGAGACACCTAAAGCCAGAACAGCAGTATTGGATTGCAAAATAGCACAAGGTAAAGAATAGCAGCAGATAATAAATTAATGATTAAGTTCAATAGGAGTCAAGAAATATGAGACATGATAAGAAAGATTTATCATTAGAAAATGGCAACTCAAATTTTGAGATTTTTTTTTTTTTGTCTTCTTTCCGCTTATCTAGGGCTGCACCCGTGGCATATGGAGGTTCCCAGGCTAGGGGTCTAACAGGAGCTGTAGCCACCGGCCTTCGCCACAGCCAGAGCTACGCGGGATCCGAGCCATGTCTGCAACCTACACCACAGCTCACGGCAACGCCGGATCCTTAACCCACTGAGCAAGGCCTGGGATCGAACCCGCAACCTCATCGTTCTTGGTCGGATTCGTTAACCACTGAGCCACAACGGGAACTCCAAAATTTTGAGATCTTGAAAGTGAGAAAATTTGCATACACGATGTAGCCTAAAGAACACCTGAGCAGTGGTGGCAGAAGCGGAGTGGAAACAGAGCTCTCTGTATTTCAGAGAACCAAGAATATTAGTGCATATAAAGTGATGTGTGGCTTTAAAATATTAGTTTGTACCAGAGGGATTTTATTGACTAAAAATCACACAGTGACTGTCCATGTATATTTTCAAATGCCTTCCTGAAAGGGAGTGTACTGAAGAGTTCCCCATAGAGTTGTTTTGGAAACGCCTAAGGCAACTCTCCTACGATCCCAGAGCAATAGAAAAAAAATTCCGTCATGAAAGTAATTCCAAGTTCAATATTAATCTTAAAAATGCTTTTATAAGATGGCTAGAAAATAAAAGACCTGGACATCTGAAGGTAAATGTAATATTAGATATGCTACATGGCTATTTAATTTTGAAAAAATTTGAATCTTAAGCTCAGTGTTTTCTTCTTATATTTTCTATGTAACATGCAATTTGAGAATATGTTGATAATTGCATTCCATTTAAAGTAGATGAAATGAATTCCCCTGTGTCAATGCAGAACTGTCAGTAATAGAGTTGTGTTGTGAATCTAAACTTGCTCTGCCATGTGTATTAGCCCCTCTTCTCTTTTTGTGTCAAAAAAATGCATTTTCAAGTTTCTATATTATCTACATGCAGTGATAAAATATATAAAGATGTATAATATATATTCAGTATATAATCAACCTGATGCTTATGTTCTTGCACCAAGTCCGCTAATAAATTATGAGATGATGACATTAACCTGGTTCCCCTTCTGCAGGAGCATTGGGAAGTGAATTTATTCCTACTGTCACTGTAACGTCATGATTCTTTATATTCTTGGTCCCCTCAACATCCAAAAGGGAGAAAATAATTTCTGGACTTGCTGCTAAGGACATTGCCAGAACAGCAGAAATAATAGAACTGAATGCACCTATGGCCCAGGCCTCAGCCTTGGCTTCACCACCTTCATCCTATGTAAGCTTGAACAACTCAACTAATCTTTTGCACCTTCATTTTATCATGAGTAAAAGGAATAATAACCAAATTTATGATATGCATTTATTACAAGCATGGTATGAGGGTATAAAGACCTTAAAATCATACCTAATTTATGTAGAAGTAATCAATAGTTTTAACCATCACGAACATTTTATTAAAATAATTTAAATTTTTTGTCATTAGGCAAAGTAGTTACAGTAGTATTGACTCTATACTCTATGTTGCATCCTAGTAACATTTACTTTATAGCTAAAAGTTTGTTGCAGCACTGTTTACAATAATAGTTAAGCTATGGAAGCACCCAAATGCTCACTGATAGATGAGTGGATTAAAAAAATGTGGCATAGATACATAACAGAATATTATTCAGCCATTTAAATTTCTTAACTCAAGTATTTCATTTTTTGAAGGGATCTTCATTCTCATCTCACCTTAATACTTTTAACCCTCATTCAAATCTCAGCCCAAATAAATCCATGGTTAATATCTTAGTCCGAAATGTTTCTCTTTACTCTTTATGTGCATGTTGTAAAATAAATCACACTCAGCTTCTTTTTTTTCAACTTTTCAGGGCACCACCTGCAGCATATGGAAGTTCCCAGGCTAGGGGTTGAATTGGAACTGCAGAAGCCGGCTTACACTACAGCCATAGCAATCCCAGATCCGAGCCATGTCTGTGACCTACACCACAGCTCACGGCAATCTAGATCCTTAACCCACAGAGCAAGGCCAGGGATTGAACCTGCCTCCTCATGGATTCTAGTTCATAACCCACTGAGCCACAATGGGAATTTCATCTTCTAATTTTCGTTAACTTTGTACACATTTTTATCTTCTTATAATAATTACATAATCTTGTTTATGTATTTATCTATTTAATACCATACTCAGTCCCTCTTCTAGCAGAGTCCATCCAATAGTGGTTTTTATAAAGGATGTGGTCATTAATTGATCAGTAGATTTTAGATTTTTGACAAAATAAAACAAAAAAATAAATTGATATACTTGTAAAAATCACTTTTTCTTTTTTTTGTCTTTTTAAGTCTGCACCAGTGGCATATGGAAGTTCCCAGGCTAGGGGTCGAATTGGAGCTGCAGCTGTCAGCCTATGCCACAGCCAAAGCAACGCAGGATCCAACCCACATCTGTGACCTACACCATTGCTCACGGAAATGCCAGATCATTAACCCACTGAGCAAGACCAGGGATCAAACCTGCATCCTCATGGATACTAGTCGTGTTTGTTAACAGCTGAACCACAATGGGAACTCCCTAAAAATCATGTTATCACCAAAATTCATAGGGTTTGGCTTTCAAGACTATAAAGCAATCTTCATTACACTTTCCGTGCACTTGATTTTTTGGAAAAGGAAAAGCATGCCTTTTGAAATATTCTTTTTGGAACTTATTATGGGATACTGAACCTTAGCTGTCTGGTATTAGCAAGTTTCCTTAGACAGTGGCTACCCTTAGAATGTGAGTTACCCCTAATGAGCAAATGTACTTGCCAAAGAAATGAATTTGTTGACATGGAATTGAGAAAAATTTTTTTTTTCTAATGTGATAAATAAATAGTATAGAAAAATCTGGTATTGATTACTTAAAAAAAAAACAACTTTTTTGCTCGGGATTGAATTGGAGGTGCAGCTACTGGCTTAGACCACAGCTAGCAATCCTGGGTCTTGAGCCAAGTCTGCAATCTACACCACAGTTCACAGCAATGCAGGATCCTTAACCCACTAAGCAAAGTCAGAGATTGAACCTGCATCCTCATGGATACTAGTCAGGTACTTAACCAGCTGAGCCATTATAGGACCTCCCTAAAAAAAAAAAAAGAAAACTTTTTGACTAAAGTTGAAGGAATCCAGCGAAGAGATAATGAAGTATAAATTTTAGATATTTTTTCTGATTAAATTAAAATAAAAAATAAATTTATTCTGAATTACTAGTATCATACATTTCAAAAGAAATTGATTAGAAAGGAAAGTAAATATATATTTTCATGGCTTTGTTATCTAATGATAACAATTCTATACTTCCATACTTCAATTTGAATGAGGAAATAATGTCCAAGAGGCAATTTAGAGACAAATTAGAGCCAAGTATGGTGGTTATTTGTGAGACCTTGGGAATTAAATATTTTTAATAAAATAAAGAAACATATGGGGAGATGAAAGTGTTAAATGTCTTATTGTTATTTATTCTTTCCTGAATCCTAAAGGTATAAAAGTCCATTTAATTTCCAAAAGCTAATTAAAAAAGAGGAAATCCTCTTTAAAATATCTGATTTCTTTTTCTTACCTGTTTTATGCTGATGTTATTTATAATTTTTAATAAGCTATTTTGTTCCAAGCACAAAAGAAAGAATAAATAAAACATAAGCTGTCAGCCTGCTTTATATATGTGTTTTTACTATGCTGTTTGCTATAAGTCTGTACTTTATTTTCATTTTCATTGGCCTTGTTTATTTCTGCCTATTATTGGAAGATAAACTCTACAGCAATAAGGATCGATATACTTAGGAATCTGACCTCTAATTTAGCTTATACAGAAATATCTTTGGAGATTGTTGTTAATAACATAACTTTTGTCATCCCGAGCACGGTTTAATCACTTTTTCTTAGCGGAGAGTTGTTCTAGGTTTCATAATTTATGCCTCACAAATTGTTAGTGTTATAAAAAGGTTTTAAATATATGATATATTAAATAAGATAATAAATACTGCCCTTTGTAGTTGTCACTGTGTTCTTTTAGCTATCTGAATGGTTTTTAGAAATCACAATAAAATAAATCATTTTGGAAATCGTGATTTTTAGAAATCAAAATAAGGTAAAATGTAATTTGTTTTTCAAGTTTTTCTCTACATATAATTCCTTGACAAATATTTTCTTCTTTTTCGAACAATCTATACATCACTGGTCTTACAGCACATATGTCATTGTTTAACAACAAAATCATCAGAATGAAAATGTGTTAAAAAAAATCCCAAAATATATATTAATTTGACGTGGTAGATACAATCATAAGTATCCAGTTAATGGAGAAAACATGGATGTATTCAATAAGTCTGATGAGACTATATGTAAGGGACCAGCAATAAACAAATATATATTTATTATATATATAATTACCTAAGATAATGGAGAAATAGATGGTAACTCCAATAATATTAAAAAATTTTGAATACATAAGCATTTTATGCTCAAAATTCTTGAAAGAAATGTTTTCTTACAGGACAACTTTTGGAATCACTTTCAGGAAAATAAAATATCGTTGTGGTTCAAGCTAATACTTTTAATCGTATGGTACAACCTCAAATGTACGTAGATACGGTACATTTTCCATTTAACATGAAGCTCTGGTTCCACCTTGAGGATGTGCCAGAGACAGAGACTTGCTAATGAAGTATACTGTAGGAAAATCAAGCTTGTCATTAAAAACAAATCATATTTCTTGGTGGTAAATGGAGAGAGCTGCAAAGAACCTCAACCATTTGACTTAAGAAAAATAATATAGAACTAATAATTATGTGTCCTAAAGATTGTAATTGGGTGACTGAAAAACATCCATATTTTAATCTGTGTTAACAAGAGTAGAAAGCATAAAGCTTCACTCTTAGGTGTCTGTCTTTCCCAAACATGCTTAATAGAATATCAGAATTATACTAAACCCAGAGGAGGGAAAAAAAAAAAGAGTTCAGTTTTCAAATAATTTAGGAAACCACTGCACAGCATATTCCCACTTAGAGATTGATAATGCATATTAGCATACTCAACACTGAGAAATCTAGAGAGAGATACTTTACTTTGTCTAGTACCAATTTCCCCAAACATTTGTCTGAAGGGTTCCCCACTCACTCACCCATGATTTGGAACAGATGGAATAATGTCCCTTTGAACACACTGCAGAAATACTGGTCTAATTACTTACATTTTATTAACTCTGAAGGAAGACCTACTTAAAAAAGAGGTGCATTGTTTAGCATGAAGGACTAAAAATAGATGATTAAAGAATTAAAAGCTGCCATTTTCCGCAAATATTTACTAAGAGCCTATGGACAGTGTCACTAAATTCTATTTATAATTCGGCTTTCCAGTTATATTTTAATACCGGAGAGGCTGTGCTGAACACCGCTAGGAATCTGGGCTGCTTCTGAGGTTTATCTTCTCATCAATAAGAAGTGAGAAGCAGAGGAAATGCTGAGCACACCTCCGGTTTTTGCACCTATACGTCAGTTCCTATATGGATAATTTAGCCCCCCAAAAAAGGATCGCTTCTTGCCTTGAACAAAATCACATTTCTGGACCTATAGAGTAAGGGAAATACCTGAGAGTATGGTAACTCTACATAGGTAGTCTTCATAGTAAGGCCTTGTGTAAAATTTCCTTCCAAACTCCCAAGACAACATTTTTATTTATGTATTTTCTTTTTGGCCCCAAGGTATATGGAGTTCCTGGGCCAGGGATTAGATCTGAGCCACAGTTGCAGTCTAGGCTGCAGCTACAGCAAGACCAGATCTATGCCCAGCTGGGGACTGAGCCAGTGTCCAGCGCTGGAGAAAACTACTGGTCCTATTAAACCACAGCACAGTGGGTATTTCCAAGATAAATAACATCCTTAACTTCTACTCTAATTATGGAATTAATCCTGATAGCTGAGTTCACAGAACAATTTAGCAAATGTGGAGCCAACAGTTACATCATCACAATAAACCTGTAAAATAGACACATTACTCTTCTCTTTTTAACACACACACACACACACACACACACACACACGAATAAAGTTATGTAACTTATATGCAGCTAGTAACTTAGCCAAAAGTTGAATCCTTTTACTCTTAGTCAAGCTAGCAACCACTGGGATAGCGATGAAGAAGTCATGATTCCTTACCAAATTTTGTTCATGAGCCAATTTTTAACCAGAATCCACTGACCTCTCTTTCTGAATTTTGATAATAAATAGACAAGCGCAGATACCTTAGCCTGAGACTCCTCAGAAATGAGGATGTTGGTTATGCCACCAGGTAAGCCACTAAGTCTTGTGGAAGTCAGGTCTTGCCCAATGACCTAGTGGGATTATGGCAGAAAAACTTTAACTTTTAGTCTTGTCAGGAAATATCTTACTTCAAAGGGCCTTTTTGTCTAAAATGATACCCCTCTACAGCCTCCTGGGATGATCTACATGACTGATCAATGTGAGAATATAAAGCCCTGGTCATCATATGCCCATTCTGGACAATGCTAAGGATTATTCTAGCTCCAGAACTTCCTGTGGGGCCAGTAAAGGCTGCCATCACATTTTGACTTCTCTCTTTTCTTTGGATCACATTTTGACTTCTCTCTTTGCTCTGCATCACATTTTGACTTTTCTCTTTTCTCTGCTCAGCCCTGCTCTCTTGATATAATGTTATGATCTGGATTATTGGGAAATGCTTTAATCAAAATGCAACCCACTCCATGATATTTTTAAACTAAAATTAAATTAAAAATTAAATTAAAACTTAGGGCAAAGATAAGATGGATGATAAAAAGAAAGGGAGCTATAATCTACAATACAGAAATCAGTACATTATTATTTCTGCCAAGTCACAAGAAAAGTAGGATAAGATGATATTCATGTTGACAATTCAAACATATGATTTTTTTTCAGAGAGTATTTTTATTAAGGTACCATCACCACCAGGAAAGCTCTTTCATCTTTAATGCTTGCACTGTAATTTTTCCTCTGTGGCAATTCATTTATCAAACTTTCTTAAAGTATTTGTTTGCAAACAATAGTAATTTTATAACTCAAGTCCAGACCTTGTTTCGCCATCACATGGCATGTGGAGGTTACTGGGCTAGGGCTCAAACCTGTGCCAGAGCAGTGGCCCAAGCCACTGCAGTGACAATGCCAGATCCTTAACACACTGCGCCACAGAAGAACTCCACGTCCAGACTTTAAAGCAGATCAAGGTTAGTTTCTACCTACCTGGATGCTGGAGAAGGGACATCTCCATATGAATGTAAAATCAAAATTCTGAAAATGGCTACTTACGATTGAGGCTTTTCAAATTTTAAAAATGTACATTTGGAAACGTTTAATAGATAAAATATTTATCTATTTGGATATTGGTTTAGAAGTTATTGCATTTGATGGTTTCACTATCTATTCTGTCTCTAGCTTTAGTATACAGTTCAGAATCATGGTCAATGTTTTCTTTTCCTTCCACCCAATGAGTCAGTTGCCATGTCCTTTGAATATGTGGAATAAAGGCTTGTGTGAGTGTCTTTGTGTGTGTGTGTATGCCTGCATGTGCACGTGCATGCACACACGCTCTGTGAGTGTGTGCTGGTAATTAGATAAAATCTAAGCATCTATCTTGGAAAAAGTGGATGAGTAAAATATATGGTGTGTACATCATAGAATATCATGCAGCCATGTGCAGCAAATGAGTAAATACACACTGGCAACGGTAGTTAGAAAATTTAAAAAGTAAGAAGTAGTAGAATACATAAATTAAAAATATTTGCAGAACAGATGAAATCTGTCCGAACACGTAGATCACCAAAATAATACAATGATTTATTACAAAGAGAGGGCAATAACAGGAGTGAAATGGATATACAAATAAAAATAATGAAAGAACAAATAAATGAATAAACAATAAATAGCAAAAAATGAGAGAATTTCTGTGGACCAATGATGTAATAATGACAATGTTTCCTAAATTGAGGGACATAATTATCTCAGTCTTCTGCATCTGAATTTAAAAATAAAATAAAATCTGCTGCGGAGCGGCCAATTCTCCCTCCCTCTTTATCCATAATCGATATTGTTTTAATTAGTTTTTTGTTCACTTTCTGCCTATGTCAATTTCTTAAATGTTCTCATTATCATTAATGTATCCAATTAAAACCCTTTTTAAAATCATTGATGTCCTAATCCTCCTATAAAGCAAATTTTTTTTTATCAGTGTCCAAAAATAAACTTAACCTGAAAATGTCTTTCATATTCCAAATCATACTCTGGTAAATTATCACCTAATAACAACAACAGTTTACTGTTTTCACAGACATTTCCATAATGTAATCTGTTCCTTTTTCCATTTCCTTAACTATTTTTCTGTTATTCATGTATTTATTACCATGCCTTAAAACTCATTGTTAACTAGAAACTCTCTCCCTGTGGTCTGACTTTACTGAGAGAAGGTACTATGTCTTCTGGGTTGCAAAAAAATCTCTTTTGTGTTTCTCCTTTACTCTTATCTTCACAATACTTCTGACACCAGACGTGTGGTTTTCCTCACAGAGTTTTACACGCTCTCTAAGACACCAGGTACGTGTCCTACAATGTAACATAATTCTGACATAATGTACTGGACAGAGACCCCACAGGTTAAGAGTTCAGTGTCACAAGACTGTACTTAAAGGAGATTAAAGTGTAGTTCCAATGCAAGACCTGAACACTGATGTTTATGGCAACTGTATTCATAATTGTTAAAACTTGGAAGCAACCAGGGTGTCTTTCAGTAGGAAAACATGTAAAAAATCTGCAGTACATCAAATGGTCTATTATTCGGCAATACAAAGAAGTGAACTATCAAGTCATCAAAAGGTATGGGAGAAATTTTGAATGCATATTATTAAGTGTAATAAGCCAATCTTAAAAGACTAAATACCGTATCATTCCAATTATGAGACATTAACTAGACAGGCAAAAAACTAGACAGGCAGTCAGTGCTTGCCAAAGTTTGGGCTGTGGGAAGAAAATGAATTGGCAAACAAAACAAAGAGGAATAGAAGGGCGGTGAAACTGCTTTGTATGATACTATAATGATTGATCTATGTCATCAGACACTTTTTCTAAATCTACAGAATGTACGTTAAAAGTGAACTCTAGGAGTTCCTGCTGTGGCACAGTTGAAAATAACCCAACTTGTTTCCATGAGGATGTGGGTTCGACCTATGGCCTTGCTCAGTGGGTCAAGGATCTGGTGTGGCTATGGTGTAGACCAGCAGCCGTGGCTCAGATTCCGCTTAGCCCTAGAACTTCCATATGGCATGGATGTGGCCCTAAAAAGCCAAAAAAAAAAAAAAAAAAGGAGTGAACACAAATGGAAACTATGGGCTTTGGGTGATAATGATGTGTCAAAGCCGGATTATCAGTTGTAGGAAATGTACCACTTTGGTGGGGGATATTGATAATGGATGAGGCTGTGCATGTATAGAGTAGGGAATGTATGGGCAGTCTCTGGAATTTCTGCTCAACTTTGCTGCGAATCTAAAAGTGTCTAAAAATAAAGGCTATTAAAATGAAATAAATATATAGAAATGAAAAATAAAATTAGGATATTAGGAAAACTGGTCAGATGAGTACGTTATTTTAAGCCATAGAGTTCTATCACTTATTTTGCATGAAATTTTTTATATGTCAAATGCCTGAAATAATACACCTGCCATTTATTTCAGCACAAAGCATTATATAACATGGGAGTTACAGCACTAAGGGAAATAAAACAAGCTATTTTAAATTATAAGGTAAGATTAATTAGAGTACACCAAAGATAAGAAGCTGAGAACAATTTAATATTTAGCAATTTTTGTGGGTAATGATCTCGGGAAAAATGATTTTTCATTTTTCTCTCTGATAAATACATATGTAAATATGTACCTACGTGTATTATTTTTTTTTAACTAAGGATAAAAGTGAGGTTGTTTCCTGTATTTTTCTTCCATTTTGTAAACATTCCAATCAAAAGAAATTAAGACAGAAGTTTTCAATATTTTTTTTTAAATAAGTCTTCTTTTAGGGTTAATTTCTTAAATTTATAAAACACACTCATTCTAACACCCACTAAAGAAAATGAATGCAGCTGTCCTTCATCAGCTACGGAGACTATTAGCCCTAGTTACCTGCCAGAGGCTGTCATTTCTTGTCAAAATTCCAGCTGAGAGAGATTATATTATTTCAAAGAACATAATATTAAAAAAACACTATTCCTTTTCCTTAGAAGTCTACACTGTAGTGTATGATAGAGTCTGCTGCAGGAGGACTCCATGTTGGGATAAATATGAGTGTAGCCACTGGCAGAATTTCTGCGCTGAAGTGAACTTCAATGCCGTGCCTTGACTTTTTACTGAAGATTTCTAAAATAACTAGCCACATGAATTCCCCTTTTTAAATTGCCATAAAACTTTTACTGAGAATACTTTTCTTTACATGACTCATTGCTCTTCACACGGAAGAACTTCCTTAGTATTTAGGAATAACAACGCGTTCCTTAGAAAATCCTTAACCTGCTGTGCCACAGTAGAAACTCCAAGTTGCTTTACCTCTAAAATTCTTTAGTCTTGAGCCAACAATACTGTGTCATCTTGAATTGCTATCAATGAACCTTCATTCTGAAGCACAATAGTGAACTTTAAGACTACAAAACAATTAATATATCAATGTAACATAAAGTGAACTGGAAGAATATATTTGAGCCGATAACAATATGTGACTATAGCAATCCCTAGAATTATTTAATATACCTGTTCTCTTATTTTTGAGAAGTGAACAGAAATTCTAAGGAATTAACTTTTTTTGGAAGAAATACATGTTTTATTAGACTAATGTCATATCATTATCCAATGCACTAACCTATTTTTACCTTTTTTCTTTCCCTTCTCCATTTTTTTTACTTTTGCTTTTTGACTTTCAGCTTTACCTAGTGTAGTAAAATAGATGTTTCTTCAAGCTGTCTGCTTCTAATCATCATCAGCATCACTAGTGAGATACTTTGAACTAACACAAGGACACACAGAGGTGTACCTAAGTTCTGTCTCTTTTTTACTGATAATATTAAAAAAAACTATTAGGCTTTCTTTGAGAGTTAACAATTAAATATAGTTACTACTTCAGAGAAGGTTTTGTCAACCCTGGTTTTCACATACATTAAAACAAGATACAAAGTGTTTCTGTTTGATAAAGAGGAATGTACTTTTTAAAGAAAATGAAAACTAACCTAAATCAGTTGAAAGAGGATATTTTCTTTTACTAAATTTAATTACCCTTGTTGAATTTTGATTTTCTTTTATAAACACACACAAGCCCTGTAAAGTTAATAAAACTAAAAGCAGAGTTTAATGATTTTTTTATAATAGGGAGCTGTGTAATGTCTACCAAGGTTTAGAATTAGATCATTATCAACACTCCAGGAGTCCTTTGGAAATGCCTCCAACTTCAAATGCTCTGCATTCTCACTAAAGGTTGCCACAAAGATGACTCTTACAGGGTCTGTTTCTTTGTTTTACGTTTCAATATTACCAGATAAAATTGCATCTTAAAAAGAGAACATTCACTTATTTCTGAACATTATGTAAATGGAATCATATAGTATAAAACCTTTTGTGTCTGCTTTCTTTTACTAAATAATTTTAATTCAATCATATACAAATTCAGTCTATTTTACAAGAAGCCCATAATTGATTTATCCCTTCAGCTCTTTTGAGTTGTTTCCCAATTTAGGCTATTAAAATAATACTTCTATGAATAATCTAGAATATTTCTATTGGTAGAAAAGTAAAGCATTTCAAGAGGCATAAAGTCATATAAATGGATATTTTCTAACAATAACATTGACTCAATCAACAAGCCATAATGTATCAATTTGTAGTCAATTGCCAGGCATCTATCACTTTTCTTCCCACACTCTTGTCAGCCAGGTCAGAAAACAGAGTACTGCCTGGATACCATACATTGCTCCCTTTGCACACAACCATTTTCCACTTCTGACTAAGGATAACCACAATCCTATCTTTTGGTACTGTGATCTTCATAATCCTTTATATCCAACCGACCACTTCATTCCATAGATTGAAGCTCATATACAATCCCTTTCTGTGCATTCCCATTGACACAGCCATAGGGAAACATTTGCATTTTGTTTTGCAGTGAATTTCTAGCATGCCTTTCTGACTTTAGTCAGGCTTCTCTTTCCCTTAGTCATCTTCCGTATGGCATTCAGAGCTTATTTTTCGGCCCCATCTGAAAATTTTGTCGTGGTATGATAAGCTTAAAATCATTCAGTGGCTCTTCTTAGGTCAGAGTATAAAAGTCAACATCCTTAACAAAAAATCTTAACATTGTGAGTTATGCAATGCATGATATTCTTTCCTCCATTCACTGGACCCAGTTTTCCCATCTCTACTCAACTTTCCCCTACTCGGGATGAATAAGATATTCTCCCTGAAAAGTCATGGACAATCTACTTATTCCCTACTCCCTTCACACTCTGTGTGTTTCTTTTAAATCTAAACACTACTACTAGTATTAGCCATTACCATGATAAATATTTATGAACAGAAACATGTAAAATACATGTACCCAGATCAATGTTTCCCCAAAGTAAATAAACACGTGTAACTACCATCAATTTTCCTGTATTTTAGTTTCTATCTATTCCAATAGAATCAATGTTTCTGAGGTAGAGACTATGCCCTTTTCATCAGTAAATCCTTATTGTCAGCACAATACTAAGCATGTACCTGGAGATAAGAATATACTTACTAAATGAATAGCCAGTAAATACAAGGGATAAATATTCTCTCAAGTAGCTCAAAATATAAAAAGGGAGAAGACTCTAAGACAAATACAAATTCAAAACCTGATTTGGTATAGGAGAGTATAATCTTTTATATTCTCAGGAGACTGAGATGGCCAAAATGATGTTTTTCAGCCTTTATAAAAGGAGAGTAGTATATTGAAAAGTATATGAAATACAAACATCATTTTCTAAAATTCTATGGATTCTAAATAGGATTATTTTTTAAAAAATTAACCAAAGAGATTTCAGGACTTTTTGCAACTATAGAAAGATATACACTCAGAGTATTTTCCTAGGCTTATTTAAGAACATTTTTACCATGGTAAGTAATCAATATAACTTAGTAGGGTCATGTTCCAGACTAATAATAGTCATCAAAAGATCTTTTAATCTGAATGCAAAATATATTCTGTCATAGAAAAAACCGGTGAATTGTAATTAGATTCCAGACCAGTTGTCTAATCTCTGTTTCAACATTTAACTTGTGAATATGTTGGGAATAACGTATACTCAGCAATATCCATACCTATTTTCTAATGAAAGATTTCAGAGCAATTACCAAAGTGGGTTGTCTGAAACCATCTTCACTAAATTTAGCAGAGGAAGGGGGAGAAGGCACTCCTCTCCAATTCCCTTCCTTTTCTTCCTGTTCCCCATACTCTATGTGATAAGATAAGAAAATCTTTAACTCAGTGTAGCAGAATTATGTAGTTCCCACCCCCCCGCCCCAAGGAATGAAAGCAGAAAAGGTATGTGTCAATCAGGATTTTGAAGAAGCAGATACGCCTTTGTTATTTTTCTCTCCTTTCTAATAACTAGAAGCAAAAATACTGAAGTCTATTGGGAAGAGCCTGTGGCCCTGATTTACTTTATAAAGGAAGCCACCCTCCCAACAAGAGCATATCCCTAGGATGCCTAAATCATTGAGAAATTAACTTTGCTGGGTTAAACCTCTGATATTGTAATGCTTGAGGCTAAGAGTAGCTAATGTGTCTCTAACACACCTAGCTTTTCTCAAAGTGTGTCTTCTGGAAAAATAATCCAAAAACACATGCCTTAAAAATTCTATGCCCAAATATGTCAGAAATTATATATGCTTATTATTAAAATTTCTGCAAAGCTGTATAGCTTTAAAATGTTCATCTTTAATCTAGCAACTCCCAAACTTACTGGTAAATTTAATCCTTTATGGCTAAGTAATATTAATATCCTTTACGGCTAAGTAATATTAATATCCTATGTAACTACTATTAGTCAGAAAAAAGCTTGTTCCCCTGCTGAATCATTGATAATATTTACCATTCACTGGGAAAGAATTTTAGATAGAGCATTGGAAAGTGATTGTTAAAGTCCTTGGGGTTAGAAATGAAGAGCTGGGGGCATGAATTTATTTCCCAAAGAACTAGGGTTTGTGATGGGAATAGGGGATGCGTAGATAATTGGGTCTGGGAAACTGATATGGACAGACACATTAGACACAGCCTCAAAGAAGACTGACCAAGCATCGGATGGGAAGGTCAGAGGAGAGATGCAGTTTGATTAATACAGAGTTATGCTTGCAAATAAAGACAATTATACATGTCCTCTCATTTATCCAAGGCACACATTCACTTTGCCCTGGATAACATATACACTGTTATACCGTCCCCACTTCATCTCTTCTAAAGAACGTTCTCTCACCATAGCCCTACAAAGGGACATGTCTGCATGGGATATGATAAAGTCTTCTCCTCTTCCCTTTTGTCACCATGGGGCTGACTGATCAGGAATATACACCAGAGCACAGGGTAGCCACACCACCATCTGACCAGAGGTCTTTCACTCTATTAAGTGACACTGACCAGGAAGTGTACAGTGAGATAAAGAGAGGAACTCGAGAGTGCGTGAAGGAGGATGAGAGTGGTGGGGAGGGACAGGTGTGGTGTAGAGTGGTGGGGTAGGCAGTCATCTGGGCCACGGGTAAGATGAGGAAGTCAGTCAAGAGAGACAGATGGATGAGAGGTGGCTGTGGTTGTAGCTCAGTTTCTTGCACTGAGGAGGTCTGAAAAGCCCCTACTTGATAAATCAAAGAGTCCGCATTTTGGCTTGGAGATAAAGATGGAAAAATATGTTTCAATCATATACTTAAGGTAGATATTTTCTTCTTAAAACATTCAGAAATAATATTTTTATTGGATTTAGAAGTATGTAAATTATCATGTGGTTATTACTGTCACAGAGAAATACTCACCATGACTTTGACCACTGCCTATTTACTAACAGGTTAATTATTTTCAATAACATGTTAGCATAATATTAGCCTCTTCCTCTAAGAGCAGTCTCTTACATGGTGTTTGAACACCTCTCTGGATAAATATAGTTTATATATTACATGTATGATTATCAAGGAAATCATAACAAAACTCAGGAAAAAATTTTAGTAATCACAAGGCAACTACAAAGACAGAAAGTTGATGAAAAAAGGATTTTAGACGTCCTTTATATTAAGAAAGTCAGAAAAATATGTAGAAGAGTATTGATGATTGATTTCTCTATTTTTCTATTTTTTTAATTCAGTTGACTGGCTGTTCAGATATCTTTTTTGCTTGAATATGGGCTAAATGTCTCCTTTTGGTTTTTGTTTTATTATGAGAACATGTTCAATTCTAAAGATTTGGATTTTGAATAGATAGAGCTGGAATGAAACCTCAAACCCAATCATTACTTTTTATATGAAAGTGGGCAATTTATTCAGGTTTATTTTTCACAAAAATATAATATAGATAATCCTTTCAATGTAGGCTAATTGTTACAATTATTTAAATACCGTATGTAAACTACATTGCATGGTGCCTGAATTCTGGGAAGGTGGCTATAAATATTAGTGTTACTTGCATTCTACATTCTTTAATGAAAGTGAGAATGGAATGAATGAGAAAAAAATCACACTTGAAATACATTAGAATTACTGTTATAAAAGAACTGGGTACTACATTTCATCTTTTGAATAGATTCTGACATAAACCAATAACAATAACCTTAAGCCTACTCTGGATGCCTTATTATCTTATAAATATGTTTGAATTACTTTAAAATATTTACTCTGTGGGGTTCACTCATTTTATTATAAATGCTTTATCTGTTTATTGATTTTCCCTGGACTTGAGCTACCGGCATATAGAACAAAGCAATATACTCTGAAATTTTGTGAAATATAAATCACTCGAAGACTGAATTTCCTTTATTATAGCAGGCTGTGCAGACCGGGAACAGATGTAGAAGTGCGTAAAAATAATAATAATAAAATAAAGTAAGAATAACATAAACAGACAATTCAAAGAAGCAGAAATGTAAATGGTCGGTAAACTCAAAGACATATTTTCTTAATTATTGAAGAAATAAACATTTTAAAAGTAATGAATCAAAAACTGTCTACCAGATTGGTGAACAGTTTAAAGCCTTTTATATGAAGCACACTAGAGTTTGTGGTGGGACAGTTCCCTTTATTACAGCAGTCTAGAAAGCCAGCTGAAAGAAGCGGTGTAGAAAGAAGCTGATGGCTTCTATCAACAATGAAAATGAGCTTACTGTATTTTAGAGAGATTATAAAAATATTTAGAGAAACTACACAGCTGCACAAGAATGTATATTTTACATTCTTTATATGCTCAAGAATGTATTTGAAAATGGTTTACAGTTGGGAAAAATTTAAAAAACAGCCCAGCTGGGGAATGGATAGATTAAACGTGGCATATTCGAAAATGGAGTTTTAAGCTGTAGTTAAGTTCATTACATTGATCTTTGTAATCAACATAGCTAAAGATATTATTAGATGAATACAGAAGGTTATAAAAAACTAGCCATAACATATAATTTATATAAAAATACATATACTACTCTGTGTTTAGTATTTTTTTAAAGGAGCTTGAAAAGATGCCCATCACACTTATTATAACAATTCCCTTTTGGTTAGAAGAAGGAGTAAGAAATGTAGATTCTCTGAGACCAAGGTATAAGCTGCTAAAAAAAAAAATAATGGAATAAGTAGACAAGAAATTGAAGTTAAGTTGATGTTGTAGAGATGGATAAGAGACAGATTTGAGATCAACAGATATTGGTAATGACTTTGAATCACTGGAGAAAGGAAGACGTACATATAGAAGACCTATGCGAGGTGCTGCAGTTTTGAAGGGATGGCAAAACAGTACGGTCTCCACCTTCTCAAAGTTTGCATTTAGCTGGAGGAGGACAGAATAAGGTACAGAAGACAGTATGAAAATAATTTTAGGCACACAAAATTTAGTGAAAACACTAATCACATATAATTTGATATTTCATCTGTACCACCTTTTGAAATACTAGCTTCTGTGCCAAAACCTTCTCTTGGCTTTCAAATAGTTTTTCTGAACTTCACATTCTGATCTTTGGGGACCCTTTTAAGTAGAAAACAGCATTTAAAAAAACATATTGCTTAGGTCTGAAATCTTTTTTCTTACATGTCTTATTTCTCTGACCTTGGGCAACTTATCCAATATCTCTGTGACTTAATTTCCTTATTTAAAACAAGCTATTAAGAACACTTTCTGCTCTATGGAATTGATGAGAGGACTGCATTATTATAAAGAATTTAGAAAATATTCTGGTATACAGAATCCAATATACAAATATTAACTATGATTCTTATTTCATGCTCATTCTTAAAAGGGATATTTCCTTGTGATTCTGTCCTTGGCCCTCTTCTCTTTGAATGTCTTATACTTACTCAGTGATTTAATCTTGGTCTGTGATTTTATTCATTAATTGTCTTCTTTCTACCTAGATTTCTCTTTAGAATTCAGGTCTCAGTATTCAGCTGTCTGATCTCCTACAGGTACTACCACTCCAACATATCTGCAACATGTACATCTTCCCCTTTCTTCTTCTTCTTTTTTTCTTTCTTTATTTTTCTGTTTCTTTCTTTCTGTATTTTTAGGACTGCAGTTGTGGCATATGGAAGCATCCAGGCTAGGGGTCAAATTGGAGCTGCAGCTGCCAGCCACTGACACAGCACAGCAATGCAGGATCCGAGCCACGTCTGCGACCTACACCATAGCTCATGACGATGCTGGATCCTTAACCCACTGAGAGAGTCCAGAGATTGAACCCATGTCCTCGTGAATACTAGTCAGGTTCACTACCTCTGAGCCACAATGGAAACTCCATGTTTTCCCCTTTCTAGGCCTGCTTCTAACATTCTCTAAGTGAACCAGTTCAACAGGCATTTAACTTCTCAGGTCTCAATTTTGGCTCTTATCCTTAACATCTTCCATAGTCTTAATATCTGTGTGTTTTTTTCTTCCTTAACTTACAGACAGAATCTTTCCTCACTGAAAGTATTGTAATAGCTTCCTAACATGTTTTCACGTGTCCAGTCTTCTAAAACGTATTCTGTAAACGGTCAGCACTTTTTTTTTTTTTTTTTTGCACCCATAGCATATGGAAGTTCCCAGTCTAGGGGCTGAATCAGAGCTGCAGCTTTCAGCCTCCACCACAGCCACAGCAATACCAGATCCAAGCCATTTCTGCAAACTACACCACAGCTCATGGCAATGCTGGATCCTTAACCTACTGAGTGAGGCCAGGGATCAGACTCACATCCTCATGGATACTAGTCAGGTTCATTACTACTGAGCCACAATGGGAACTCCCAGCCAAAATTTCTTTAAATAAAATTCTGTTCATGTTACAAACCTCTTTAAAAATTTTAGATCTTCTCCAGTGATCTAATAATGAAAAACAAATTTGTAGATGAAAAAAATAAACTCACTTTGTATTTTTAGCTTTATTTCTTTTTATATACATCACCCTCAGCGACTTCAATACTGTAGGCTGGTGTTCTGGATTAGTAGACATGATTTGAAGAAGTCAGGCTTTTTCCTGAATTAAATTCTCATAAACACAACCTGAACATGGAAAGTCATTTTTGATCAATTTACTGATTATTTTCTACCCATTTTCAGTTTTCGGCTTCGACACTGACTGTTTCTTTAATTTTAGACAAAACAGCACTCTATATCTGCTTACAAAGGGGCATATTATTATATTTTAATTACCTTTTATGTATTTGTTCCTCCTATAAACTATAAGTCAAACTTGAAATCTTAGTGGATTGCACAGTCCAGAGAAAAAGGGAAACAATAAATGTTTGTTAAATGACTAACTACACTGTGCTAATTTTAAGAAAACAATCTGAAATTAATATTGTTAGAAAATAATCTTGTGTCTGTATTAGGGAAGTAATACGTTTTCATGCACAAAATTGTGGAAAGTGTAGAAAAGCATTAAAAACAAAATTATTCCCATAATACCACCATTCACTTGTGAATGCAATTTTTTTTTGGGCCATATCTGTGGCATAGGGAAGAAGCAGAGCTGCAGCTGTGGCCTGTGCCACAGCCAGAGAAACATGGAATCCAGACCATGTCTGCAACCTACACCACAGCTCACAGCAACACTGGATGCTTAACCCACTGAGCGAGGACAGGGATCGGACCCACATCCTCACGGATAGCAGTTGAGTTTGTTACTGCTGAACTACAATGCAAACTCTAATAAGATAATTTTTATGGGAAACTGGGTAAAATATAACAAAATGTGTGACTTTTACAAATTAAGAACGATATCTTACTTTTAGGAAAAAGATAATATTATGACACACTAGTATTCTAATATTTACAGTATGCTAATATTGTCACACCCTAAGAAAACATAACCATGCTACAGGGGTCAATCAGAAGGCAAAATATAAACTCAGTGAATAAAACATGACGTGATAATGTCTGGTAGGATCAAATTCTCAAGCACATAAACACCACTGTTAAATAAATAAATGTACACCCATACATATATTATTTATGTATCCCAAACATATATGTATAGAATGTAAAGTGTTATAGTGATAGATTGCTTTTTAAAATTTCAAAGAAAAGTTGGATGCAAATTTCTGAAGCAAAAATATTAAATTCTGACAAAACATCTATTTACTGATCAATTCTTAGTACTTATACGTTCAAATCTTTGTTAGTGAAGAAACATAAACGTTACACTATTGCAATGATAAAACTTCATTTCTCAACAGTTGACATAACTGAACTGTAAGCAACTGGATTTATTCCCAAGCAATTGTCTGCTGTAGAACATTGCTAATAAACCTATTTGATGAATATTTCCAAAAATTATAAGTATATTTCATATTTAATTTGTCAAGCCCACATTCCAGTGTTACGAGTAAGGCACTTTTCCTAAATACTGTCCTTGAATCCAAATGTGTTATTATTATATCTAACTTATGATGTCAGTCTCTTCAATCTTTATTGCACATTTTATTCATTCACAAAGTATTTATATGCTTTGTTGGTTTATAAGCTACAAGCAGATGTTTTGCTATAAACATGTCAGGAATGCAAGATAATTTATATATCTTGATCAGCAGTAAAACAAGGACAAAATTTTTATTTGTACTAAAAAAGTCAGTCAGACTGATAAAAATCAGTCTATATTCTGTTTATCCTTGATTCCAAATAAATTCATAATTTAGTTTCTAAACGTGCCAAACGTAGTAGCTAGACTGATTTCACATATTTGTGAAGTAAATCTCACAAACCTATTCATCTTATTCACAAACAATTAATATTGTTCTTCAACAAAAAGTGGCATGTTTGTTTGACTTAAATCCATATTTTCTGAATCTTTAAAAGCATTAAGATCGCAGTAAACTAACATAGCATTGTTAATTAACTAAGATAAAAATATTTAAAGTTTAAATTGTGTAGCAAATCAAAGATCTTTGAAACTACTGAATATGTGGATAATAATTTTGCATATTATTATCAGGTGACAGTCTGGAGAAAGCAGAGAATGTGATAGTGTTCCTAACCAGGAGTCTAAATGCAAAAACATTCTTTACTACCTTGCTACCTCCATAGGACTAAAGGCATCTGAAAACAGCAGTGTGATTGACAGGTAACATATTGCACCTTGCGTGTAGACAGATTCTAAAAAGACAATTTGAAATACACGAGATCTTTCATACCATGCTATTTTTCTCTCATTCTTTATTCACTGGCAGTCTTACACACTGTGAATGTCCAGAGCTAGGTAGTAAGGGAAAAATATTTACTTTCAGGCTGAGAGTAAACTCCTGTAGTTACAATCCAGAAATGACATCTTTTACATCCAGAAGCTATGGTACAGCACTATTTAATTTTGGATCGGTTGCAAACAACACTTTGGCATTTTGTTTTATACCCATAGGTAATAAGTACAGACCCGTAGTTAGAACAGAAGGGTATTTGTAGCCAGATGGCATCTTCTTTTTACATTTTTTTCCCCTCAAGCAACAGCTTACTTTTGTGTGTGTGTGTATTTTGCATCTTATGGCCACACCACGGCATATGGAGGTTCCCAGGCTAGGGGTCTAATCGGAGCTGTAGCTGCTGGCCTATGCCACAGCCACCGCAACGCGGGATCCGAGCCACATCTGCAACTTACACCATAGCTCACAGCAATGCCAGATCCTTAACCCACTGAGCAAGGCCAGGGATTGAACCCGCAGCCTCATGGCATAACCTCTAAATTAAACAAACAACTTGTACAACTCAACAGCAAAAAAAGCCAACAACCCAGTTGAAAAATGGGCAAAAGGCCTGAAGAGACATTTCCCCAAAGAAGATATACAGATGGCCAACAAGCACATGAAAAAATGCTTAACATCATGAGTTATTAGAGAAATGAAAATCAAAACTACTATGAGGTACCACCTCACACCAGTCAGAATGGCCATCATTAACAAGTCAAGAAATAACAAATGCTGGAGAGGGTGTGGAGAAAAGGGAACCCTCCTACATTATTGGTGGGAATGTAGATTGGTACAACCATTGTGGAAAACAGCACGGAGGTACCTCAGAAAACTAAATTAAAACTACCATATGACCCAGCTATCCCACTCTTGGACGTATATCCAGACAAAACTTTCCTTGAAAAAGATGCATGCCCCCATATGTTCACTGCAGCATTATTCACAATAGCCAAGATATGGAAACAATCTAAATGTCCATTGACAGATGAACAGATGTGATTATATATATATATATATATCAATTATGTGCAATTATTTAAATAACTTAAATGTTGCACTGCAAACTGAATGTTGTAGTTAACATATAAGTGAAAGCTGAATTATTTATAAATTTTCTACAAATGCCATGAAATGGTTACCAAAGCTAAATGTCAAAATTTCTTGGCTTAACTAAATGTTAGTTCAGTGTCTGTGTTTATTAGGGGAGGAGAGAAGGTATTTTACACAATAATCTTGAAAACAATAGCAGTAGAGGATAGTTTCAGTATCGTTACTAGTAACTGGTTTCTACTAAAGACCAAAATTACTGTATAATTTGTGTTAATTATGTATGAAGCATAAGAAAGAGCAGATACTATATAATGAGGATTTCTGATGTTCTTAGCACTTAATTTATAAATTAAATCAGGGAATTTCCACCGCAGCTCTACAGTAATGAACCTGACTAGTATTCATGAGGATGTGGGTTTGATTCCTGGTCTCACTCAGTGGGTTAAGGATCCGGCATTGCCGTGAGCTGTGGTGTAGGTCACAGACATGGTTTAGAACCCACGTTGCTGTGGCTGTGGTGTAGTCCAGAAGCTACAGCTCTGGTTTGACCCCTAGGGAGAACTTCCGTATGCCTCAGGTGGGGCCCTAAAAAGACTAAATAAATAAACAAATATTAGGTCAGGGAGTTTGCATTAAAGAACAAGAGTTGTCTTCCCATTAGTTTACTTTTGTGTCTTTAGGGAACATCGAAAGCATTTCTCATTAATTTTGCATATTTTAAATTTATTCCTAAGTATTATATTTTCTGTGTAGTTAAAAATGGCATCTGTACTCCTATCAATTCCTCTACCTGTTTAGGGCAGATTTTATTTTCTAAACATGGCCCTTTGATCTAGTCCCAACTCATAAACTCTGCCTACAATATGGTGTTGACACCTTACATCTAGAAGTGAGGTTTGTATTCTGCTCCCTTGACTCCAGATGTATCTACAACCATGTCAGAAGCAATCCCATGTGTCTTCAAACAGACAGCCTCTGCCTCGGACTAAGGACACACGATTTTAGAGGCCTGCACCACCATATCAAAAGCCCATATTTACGATTTTCCCACGTCGCAGAGACCATATGAAGTATACATGCTCAAAAATGGATTAAAGACCTGAAACCATAAAACTCCTAGAAGAGAAGCAGAATACTCTTATAAAATCACAGCAATAATTTTTTTGATCTGTCTCCTGAGGCAAAAGAAACAAAAGAAAAATAAAGAAATGGGACCTAATGAAACATAAAACTTTGCACAGCAAAATTAAAAGCCAGTCTACGGTGTGGGAGAATATATTTGCAAATAACGAGACCGATAAGGGTTTAATATCCAAAATTTACAAATGGCTCAAAAATTTCATTTGGAAAAAAAAACCTAATTAAAAAAGTGTGAAATAGATCTGAATAGACATTTTTCAAAGATACACAGATGGCCAACAGGTACATGAAAAGATGCTCAACATCACTAAGTACCCATGAAATGCAATTCAAAACCATAACCTCACACCTGTCAAAATGGCTATCATTAAAAAGTTTACAAATAACAAATGTCGGTGAGGATGTGTTGAAAAGGGAACACTTGCATACTGTTGGTGAGAATATAAATTGGTGCAAACACTGTAAATAACAATGCAGAAGTTCCTCAACATACTAAAAATGGAACTATAAGATCCAGCAATCCCGTTTCTGGGTATATATCTATAGAAAACAAAAGCATTAATTTGAAAAGATACTTGCACTCCAATGTCCATAGCAGCATTATTTATAATTGCCAAAACATGAAAGCAACCTTAGTGTCCATCAACAGATTAATGGATAATGAAGATGTGGCATAAATACACACACACACACACACACACACGTATATATATGTATATACATACACACACACACACACATACATATGTATATGTATATATATATATACACACACACACATATATATATATGTATGTGTATATATATATATACACACACACACACACACAATGGAATGTTAGTCATAAAAAAGAATAAAATTCTGCCATTTGAAATGATACGTATGGTCCTAGAAGGTATTATGCTTAGGGAAATAAGAGAAAGATGAATACCATTATCACTTATACGTAGAATCTTAAAAATAAGATAACATGTATATAACAACTTTTGAGTGTATAAAACAAGACAGAAACGGTTTTACAGATATAGAGAACAAACTAGTGGTTACTAGTAGGGAAAGGAAAGTGGGGGCAAGATAGGGAAGGGGGTTAAGAGATAGAAACTACTGGGAATTCCCATTGTGGTGCAGTGGAAGCAGATCCGACTAGTAACCATGAAGTTGCCGGTTCGATCCCTGGCTTCACTCAGTGGGTTAAGGATCCAGCATTGCCGTGAGTTGTGGTGTAGGTCACAGACATGGCTCAGATCCCACATTGTTGTGGCTGTGATGTAGGTAAGCAGCCACAGCTCCAATTTGACCCCTAGCTTGGGAATTTCCATATGCCGCAGGTGTGGCCCTAAAAAGCAAACAAAGAAACTACTAAACATAAAATAAGTAAGCAATTGGATTTACAGGGGGAAACAGCCCTTATTTTATAGTAACATTAAATGGAGTATAATCAATAAAAATATTGAATTTGAAACTAACGTAATACTATAAATTAACTATACTTTAATTAAAAATTAAAAAAAAAGACAGGAGCCCTATTTCACCCCTAACTATATCTGATGTTAGTGAAAATGCCTCTGTCATTCCCCTACTGAGCAATATGCTTGGCTTCTGGCATAAGGTATGTAGATCAAGGTAGAGATAGAGTTTGAGATGGGAGAGAAAAGTATAGATATATTCATATTAACAACTATTCATTAACGACTGCTCTGAAAAAATTTCTTCTGAAATCAATGCTTAATATTGTCAAATCACTTTTAGATCTTTTCTTTCATTCCCCTTACATATATTAATGTGATATATTAACAACTTTCTTAGTATTCAACAAAACTTTTATTCTTCGAGTAAACTTTACTTGGTCAGGGTGTGCCTCTTCTGTAAATGTTTTAGCATTCTGTTTACTAATAAGTTAGTGTTTTGTATTAATACTGATATTTACTTCCATCTGTACTTTTTTTCCCCTCTTTTGGCCACACCTACAGTATGTGGAAGTTCTGGGGCCAGGGATCAAACTTGCACCACAGCAGCAACCAGAGCTGCTGCAGTGACAATGCTGTGATCCTTAACCCACTGTGTCACAAGAGAACTCCTCCTTATGTACTTTGAAAAATTATCTTATACTCTTAAAAGTATATTAAGTACCAACTAGTAAAATGTATCTAGTATGGTTTGATTACTTTTAAATATTAAAATACATCATATTAAATACAAAGTATATAGTTCAGGATTACTAAAAATGTACAATATATTAATTTTTGGTTGACTACAAAGCAACATTATTCACCTTTTAAGTATTTTTTCTCATCCAAGCTTTTATCTTTAATTTTCTGTGAGATTTCACAAAATTTAACCAATAAAAGAAAAATGAATGGATTATAACTTAAGAACTCTCAAATTATAGATTATAGATTTGAATATCCACTCAAATTACTTAAATTGAGGAGGATACTTAAATCCATCCAGTTATCTTTGTTTTATTTTAATTAAAGTTAGATATTTGCTTACTTTTTAAAAGTCATCATAGACTCATGGTTAAAAATAATAGATTTTGGAGTCACATAGTACCTGATTTGCAGAGAGTTCTATTGTTAACTGGGCATGTAACCTCACACAGTTTAACTAACTTCTCTAAACGCTTTACTCCTATACTTGGTAGAGTTATTTTAAAATCAAATCAGATAGTATACAGAAAATACCTCACAGTGTCATCATACATACAGTTAATACAGCACTCAAGCTATAGGGAAAAAAGGCAAAGTGAAAAATTTCAAAATAATAGATCAATTGAATTATTTTGTGTTTTAAAAATTTATACCTACATGAGTTTAGGTGATATTTATAATATATTGAACTGGACATATTTAAAGATTTTAGGGTCTTATACTTTGTATAGGATAATACTCTACTTTGGAACTCTTAAGGATTGCAGTACATAATGCTTTTACAATTCTAATCTGATCAAAATATGCTAGGATGTTTACAATAAAAAAAAAAGACAAACACAAAAGTAAGAATGCACTTCGGAGATGTTCCTTCAGATGTGGGTTAGGTTTCAGATCTAACCTGACGTACCCTTGTCTTCGTACACACCTAAGGGACATTACAGAATAATTCAGAGGGAGTTCAGCTCCCACAGTTGCAGCCAACAACTCATCTCAGAACTCTGCTGGGGGTTAAAAAGACCTTTGATTCTGACGGGATGACAAATCTGACACAAGAGCTAGTGCGATGGAGAAGAATTCAGGGTTTTAAAGTGCAAAAAGTAAATTGTCTTAGAAATACAACCTTCTCAGTTCTCTGTAAATCAAAAGGATTCTAGAGCATAGCAAACCAGGATATGTTTTACCAAATGGCTATTCAAAGCTTGAAACTCTGGTCAGTCATCTGATATTCCTAAATTAAGTATTCTGTAGCATATTGCTTTGGCTGAGTTTATCCATTTTTTATAAATTTAATGACCATCAAATATCAGGTATTCTGCCAAGCACAACAAATAAGTTGTTTAGAATTTTAATGTTCCTGAAGCAAATAGATTATATATAAATGACCAAATTCTAAATATGTAAATGTAAACTTCTGAGAACTTATATATGATTCAATTAAGATAACACAAATAGTAAGCGGATTTGAATACTTTTGAATATTGTTACTCAAACTGTCCTTCATTACTAATCCAAAATATCTTCTATTTATATTGAAAAATAATTATTAATACTTATAGTAATTAATAAATTATATCTTGGAAACTCTATTAGGCATACTAGTAACAGGAATAAACATTTTGATTTCTTTGCTTATTAAGTGCCAAACACTAAGCTCAAAGATTAGCAAATAATATCCACTGATTAAGAATATACAAAATAAATACATTTAATAAAAAATATATTTTTAGATAAAAAAATTAAATTTTAAATTAGCAAATAAAAACATGGCTTGCATTTGTCATAGCAGGCATGTAATACAAATGAAATATGGAAGCCCTACAAAATGAGGAACTTCAGAGTGCACGTCTAAGCATTTTTGCTACTCACAGTCATGAATATATCATTCCATGGAGGTTATAAATGTAACTTGCAAGTGAATAACTTAGCATTGAAAAGGATATGCATAACTTTTACGTTATGGAAGTTGATAAAATTACTTTTTGATCTCTTGTTTTATATGAAAATGTTTAAAATATTCAAAGAAATAATAAGATTACTTCCAGATGGCAGGCACCTTTAGAAATCTCTATCATTTATCAAATTTGGAATTTAAAGTAAACTCTGCCTTCAAAGACTCCAGATGTCCACAAAAGAGAATAATTTTCTGTAACATATTCATGGAACCATTAGTGACTAAGTCTCCTGAATAAGAGATCAGAAACAAGTATCATTAGAATCATTAAAAAGTCTCTTTGTGAGCAAGTCAATTTAGCAAAGTAATAACATTATCTGGTTTTAGAAAGAAATCTTTGCTATAGAAACTATTTAAAAATCTGTATTTTATAAATATGGTTATTAAAATAAGACACTAAATTTCCACATTGATTTACCATGAATTTAAATATTTCTATGTATTGAAATACATAAAATATATATTTTAAAATATTTCTAAAGTGTGAAACATTTGAGGATAATCTTTCTGGTCATTTACCTTTCAGACTTTCTTCTCCAAATGCAAAAAAAAAAAAACAGTTCATCTTACAGGCACACATTCTGCCCTTGACCCAATCAATCAAGGGGCAGCCAGTCAGGGCATCAGTAACCTTAAGAGTTATGCACTGCCAACCATATACCCATCGGAAAATAATACATAAAAATTAAGAAACGTTTTGTTTAGCCTTATATTACTTGTTGTGCACCTGTGTAAATTAGGCTTACCTACATAGAAGAAAACAAAATCTATATTTATTATGATAATTTTTATACATCATGAGAGTTCAAAGAGGACAGAGATCGATATGGGTAGAAACAAGCTGGGGAAATTAATGGAGGAGATATTCAAAGAACTAGAAGAGATTTTAGAACACATAACAAGAAAGGAAATGAGGCCCAAAAGCCAAGTTATTGATCTGAAACACAGTTTTCAAGGAATCTCCCAAAGTAAAAACGTTCCAGGATGAGGAATGACAATTATATGAAGACTGAAAAAGTGAAAGGGAAGTCTGTGGCAGTAACCTATGCTTTGGGATGAAGAGTTTGAGGCAAATATATATATCCTACCTATCGGTATCTATTTTAAATAAATATCAGAAAATTAATTTCATGATTTATTCTTTGGTTAAACAGATATTTACTATCTATTCTGTGCCAGATGATCCCCTGGCAATAAAGGTGTTAGCAAGAGAGATAACTTATGGTTTGGGAGAGCTGACGTTTTGGTGAGGTGAGACAGAAAACTCATGAAACGAATAATTTATATATCACATTGGCTGGTGCAAAGTCCTATGGAGTAACACAGAGAATGAAAAGAACCTAGGAAGTCCAGGTGGTTAGGTGCAATCATAAGCAAGTTGGCAGGAATTACATCACTGAATTGGTAGTATTTTGAGCAAACACCTGAAGAAGACAAGGGGGTGAATTATGTAGAATTGTGGAGATAACTGGAAGAAAAAACATTAAGGCAAAGGAAGTGTGAGGCCCCAGATATAAGAACCTATTTAGAGTATCAGATGAATAGCAGTGAGTCTAGGGAGGTAATGAGGTGAGTTGTAGAGGCAGCTCATGAAGCACCTAGTAGTTAAATTTGGAGCAGAGGAGTGATATTATGATATCATCTGACTCAGTGCAACCGACTGAAGTGCTGAAAATAAGCTTTGTAGGGCAAACTTGGGAGAAGAGAGACCAGTCAGGAGGCTATTTCAATAGTTGAGGAAAGAGAATATGATGGCTTGTAAAGGAGTAGTAATGGACTTGACAAGGAATCACATTCTAAGGTTTAGTACTTAACCTGTATGAAGTTAAGCAAGCAAGAAATGGATGACTTCCAGGATTTCGTCCTAAGCAATGGAAAAAAAAAGGATTAACATTTACTGAAATGGGAAGGATTTACTGGAATGTGGAAGGAAGATTATGAGTTCCATTTTGAACATGATAAATTTGAAATGTGTCCATGACTACTAGGGGGTTATTTTATGTCTAAGTTGGATATACAGTTTTAGAATTCAGAAAGGTGATCTGGGCTAGAGACACTAATTTGTGAGTACTCAGTATATAGGGCACTTCAAGAAATGAAACCCATGTTATTCAGATAAAACAGTAAAACCTCAGTATTCTGCCCCAAGGGATCACAGTACTACTAAGCCCAATGAGGCAGAACTTATGGAAGATATGGATAATGTAAATAAATGCAATATTTTGGGAATCAAATGTAAAAAATAAATGCAAGGAAAGAATATGCAAATGAAAATTAAAAACTGATTGTTGTATTTTGCATGATCCCTAAATCATTAGAAAAGATGATTTTAATGGGATGATGGGGGCACAAGGTGACAAGAAAGACATCAAGAAAGAACGAGATGAGAAGAACTGTGAAAAGTGGGTTTAGTAAATCTTTCAAGGCATTTTCATTTTTTTTTTTTAGGTGGGAAAATGGATGATACATAAACTAGATGGAGAATTGCTAGGCTGAAGTTCTTAAGTACAATGACGAAGATGGGATTTAGTGTGTGAGTGGATCTCTGTTAGCGTAAAGAGGGAAGGCACAAATGCGCATGTGTTCATCAATCTGGTGGGATGAATTTGATGATATTCCTAACTAAGTGAATTCATTTTTTTCAGTGACAAACGAATGGACACCTGCCATCAGTGAGAATAAGACTAGGGATAATATGAGTAAAGAAGGAAAAGTATAAAACAATTATTTAATTGAGGAAAAGTGGACTCTGGGCAACTGGACAGTAAAGCTAAATACACAATTATTGGCCATAACCTTATGGAGAGACTAGATCTTATTCTGCTATGTTGTTTCTCAGAAAAAATCATCTACTTGGGAGTAGAGGTGCCGTTGACAGAAAATTAGAGTTTTACTCAAAAACTCAGAAGGCAGAAGTGTATAAATTAACCATGGAAATTTAAGCTGGGAAAGAACTCTAGACAAGTATTATGGAGTCATAGAAGCTGAAAAGATGATGTCATAAAGAATTGTTTGAGTTTTGGAACAAGAAAGAATGAGCTTCAATACTAGGAGCTGGAAATCAAAAGGGGGGTTGTTTGGAGTGGAGATTAAGGAAGCTTTGCAGTTTTGGGCGGATCTAGGAAGGATGATGACAGTAGGAAATTGAGTTTGAGCTGCAAAAGAAATCAAGGAATTGAGAGGCCAATAAATGGAGACAATAATGGATATTTGAAATGAATTATGGTAAGAAATGTGATGAAATAGAAGAATGATATTTAGTTCTAAAAGCTACAAATTCCAATGCAGATATGATGATTGTAAACTGAATATCAGAGCAGACCCTTTGTAAAGCCAGAAACTACAGGAAATATAAACAGAAGTAGGTATAAATATATTCAGATGTATTTTAACAAACAACTCTCAGTATAAGAAAGGTCATGTGGCCAAAAATATAAGTAAGAATAAAGAAGACAAATCTTGTCCACTCCTGGGCATCTGTCCAGAGAAAAACATGACATGAAAAGTTGTATGGACTTCAGTGTTCATTGTAGTGGAAGTAACTTAGATGTCCATCGACAGAGGACTAGATAAAGAAGATATGGTACACATACACAATGGAATATTACTCAGCCATAAAAAGGAAATAATGGCATTTACAGCAACATGGATGGACCTAGAAATTATCATGCTAAGTGAAGTTAGAGTGAGACACCAACGACATATACTAACACTTACATGTAGAATCTAAAAAAAAGGATACAATGAACTTCGTAGAACAAACACTGACTTACAGACTTTGAAAAACTTATGGTTTCCAAAGGAGACAGGATGGGGGGTGGAAGAGATGGGCTGGGGGTTTGGGATGGAAATGTTATAAATTTGGGTTGTGGTGATCATTGTACAACTATAAAGTTAATAAAAAAAGACAAGTCATAATCAATAACATGATCATTAAGGAGATTATCACCTATCTATCTAATCTATAATCCATCTATCAATTATCTATCTATCCATCTTTTGAAGGATCTATATAGCATATTATATCACCAGAAAGCATAAGTAAATGCCATAAAGTAGAATTATTAAAACAAAACTCTGATCACAATGTAAGAACATTCAAAACTGGTTATATAAAGTGAAAAAGTTTTCATCATGGAAATAAAAAAAATCTGCCTATTATAAAATACCTGGATTCCCAGATGCAAGGCGGTATATAAACCCAAATTACACCACTGGGTAAAATAATAACAATAAAAACACTTCATACCCAAATATATGGGAAATATTTAAAGCAGTGTTCAGAGGAATGTGCATAGTCTTAAACATGTTTAATAATTAAAGAGGAAAAATGAAAATGAATAAATTCCCAAATAAAAACCAGAAATGCAAACATAAAGGAAATCAGAAGAAAGACAACAGGAGTTCCCGTCGTGGCTCAGTGGTTAACGAATCCGACTAGGAACCATGAAGTTGCGGGTTTGATCCCTAGCCTTGCTCAGTGGGTTAAGGATCTGGCGTTGCTGTGAGCTGTGGTGTAGGTTGCAGACGCGGCTCAGATCCTGCGTTGCTGTGGCTGTGGCGAAGGCCAGCAGCTACAGCTCCTGTTAGACCCTAGCCTGGGAACCTCCATATGCCGTGGGTGCGGCCCCAGATAAGGCAAAAAAGCCAAAAAAAAAAAAAGAAGAAAGACAACAGTAAAGATAAAAACAGAAATAAGATAGAAGAAAAGTGAGAACTTCAATTGTCATATCAAAATGCTGGTCCTCAGAATAGCTAATACTTATATTAAAGTAATCGAGAGAAAAAAGCACAATTAATCACAAAAATACAAAATAAGAAATAACAAAAAAATAACAATTGAAAAAAAATATATTCAAAGGAGCTTATTTTTAGACCTATATAAATAATTTTGAAAGTTAGCTGAAATAAATAATTTCCTAGGAAAAAGTTTATGAAAGTTAATTGCATGAGAGACAGAAAACTTAGATTAATTACCACTGAAGAAATAGAGAAAGATAAAATGCACTACACCTAGATTGTTCTACAAGAGAACTCACCCACGCTTCAAAAATAGATCAGTTTCTAATGTTTTACATATATTTTTCCAGAGCATGGAAACTGAAGAAAAGTTAGAAGTTATTATTAGCAAAAGATATAATATGAATATCTAAATCAGATGAAGGTGCCACAAAAAAAGTACAAAAGAGTTCTGTGCATATAAAGGTAAATATCCAAAATAAAAATTTTAGCAAGCAGAATTCAGTATCACATTAAGAAAATAGCAATGAATAACAAAGTGGGATTTATTTAAGGGATGTGGTGTTCTTTAAATACGGAAAAGCCATTGACATAATATACCATATTAGTAGACCTAAGAAACATAATTATTTTAATTTTTAAACATTTTTATTAAAGTATAGTTAATTTACAATGTTGTACTAATTTCTGCTGTACAACAAAGCGACCCAGACATCATACACATACATACACCTTTTTCTCATATTATCTTCCATCATGTTCTATCCCAAGAGATTGGATATAACTCCCTGTGCTGTACAGTAGGGCCTCAGCCTCATTGTTTATCCATTTTAAATGTAGCAGTTTTCACTTACTAACCCCAAATTCCCACTCCATCCACTTCTACCTTCTCCACCCTTGGAAACAACAAGTCTGTTCTCTCTGCCTGTGAGTTTGTTTCTGTTTTGTAGGTAGGTTCATTTGTGTCATATTTTAGATTCCACATTTAAGTGATATCATATGGTATTTGTCTTTTTCTTTTTAACTTACTTCACTTAGTCTGAGAATCTATGGTTGCATCCATGTTGTTACAAAGGCATTATTTCATTAAAAGCTTTTGACAAACCTATTTGTTTCTTTGCAAAGCATTTAAAGACAGGAATTGATAAATGATTTCTTAAATGACGTATCTACCTTGATCCTTCAACCAGCATCTTAGTTAAATGGAGAACAACCAAAAACTTTCCATTAAAATATAGAAAAAGGGAAGTATGCACACTATTTTCACTGACATTTATAAATCTAAAAGTATCAGTAAATGCAAACAGAAGAAAATCATTTAGAATCTTAAGAACTTGAAACGAAATACTAAATCTATTTCTATTTGCCAACAATATGCTATATACCTAGAAAACCCAGGAGAATCAATGAAAAAACCTCCACCATTTTGACAATAAAAGAATTTACTAAGATAATAAAAAAATTTGCTTATAGAAATCAGCAGCCTTCATAGATTACACAAGCAATAACTATACAGAGGATATAACAGAGGAGAAAACCCCATTTGCAATAGCAACACACAGATCAAATACATGGGAATAAACTTCAAATTTGTGCAAAACTTATATGAGGAAAACTGGAAAGCATATCTTTAAGTCACAAGCATAATTCTGAGTAAATGGAAAGAGATCCTTTGTTTTTGGACAGGATAAATGAATATCATAAAATTGCCAAACTGTCTTGTGATAATTTATAAAATTAATAAAATATTAATATACTATTTTGGACCCAATCAATTAGAGGCTCTATTAATATGAATAAATAGGCAAACTCTGTAAGAAAAAAGCAATATGGGGAGAGGTATCTTGCTTTAGCAGATATTAAAATATTGGAATTAGAACGTTGTTTTAAACTTCACTTCCAGTAATGTTGAATATTTATAATCTTATCAGCTGTTCACATTTTCTCTTCTGTAAGTCTGTCATGTTCTTTAATAGAGGTAACTATAAATTTGCTTATTGATATATACAAGCTTTGTATACTATATTAACATAATACAGATCAATTTATCATAAATATTTTCCCTGTCTGTGGTTTTCAGTTATTATGTGATTGACACTGGCAAATACATTAACCTTTACTTTCTTCCATTGCTTTGATGTTTGTTAAAATGATTTCTTTAATCAATATTATATAATCATCTATATTTTCCTATGGCACTAGAATGTCATAGTTTTAGCTTTAACTCTAATCAATCTAGAATTTACCTTGAAATGTAACATGATGAACTATTATAAAAATATATTTTCCAAGTAGCTTTTCAATTTTTCCAACTAAATTTATTAAATAATTAAGTATTCTTTATTTTATTTGCATTGTACTTTGAGACATATGCTCCCTAAACATATTGAAGCCCCAGAATCTATCCACACAAATGTTAGCAGAATCTTCTTGCTAAACCAGAGCTAAATTTCTGCTAACCTGACAATGGAATAAGGCATCACTGTTTTAAATTGTTGTCTAGTGTCTCAGTTTCTCACACATTAATCTGCCCAGACATAGTGAAGATAATTCTGAAGCACTGTCAAGAGCATAAGAACCAATAATGCACCAAGGGAAGGAAAGCTGATCTGGGTGTTAGCATTGACCAACTGAAAGCCTAATGATTTTTATAATTGAGGTAACTTCAATTCTTTTCTTTCTACAAAATTAAAGGAAAACCAAATTGAGATGTCTGCTTGTATAACATTAAAAATGACTTTAATAATAGTCATTTACTATGAATATCATTATTATAACAAATTATGATTGCTAAACAAAAATTCCATTTCCAGCTACTAATTTAGGATTTACATAGCACTTGTAGTAATAAAAACAAATAATAAGAATAAAATTGAAATCTATTATACCCTAGTATATATCTTTGGATTTATGAAGACACTGGAGGAGCAATAATAAAATATCCCTGAAATTTTTTTGTAATGAAATATAATTTTAATAATTTAGCAATTATTTATCATTTATAAAGTTTTCCAACTATTCTAATTATAATTGTGATGATAAACAAATTGATAAGAAAATCATATTTATAGCCTTATGGTGACAAAATATTAAAATTTTATAAGTTAAATTTACATATTTTTGCTGAGATATATGAGACTTTTATGCATAATTATGTTATATTAGTAAATTTTCTATGGGAAAATGAAATTAAACTACAAGTACAAAAAATATGAAACAAAAATTTGGTTAAGAATATTTTTTAAACAGATTATAGTAAGAATTGAATTGGTATGGTATGTACATTTTATTATAAATATTTAAAATAGGTTTGTAGCCCTATGTTTACATAAAATCCATCATTTGAAGCTTTTAAAAATTATATGAAAATCGGGAGTTCCCGTCGTGGCGCAGTGGTTAACGAATCCGACTAGGAACCATGAGGTTGTGGGTTCGATCCCTGCCCTTGCTCAGTGGGTTAACGATCCGGCGTTGCCGTGAGCTGTGGTGTAGGTTGCAGACGCGGCTCGGATCCTGCATTGCTGTGGCTGCGGCGCAGGCCAGTGGCCACAGCTCCGATTAGACCCCTAGCCTGGGAACCTCCACATGCCGCGGGTGCGGCCATAAACCCGCGGCCATAAAATGACAAAAGGCAAAAAAAATAAATAAAAAAAATAAAAATTATATGAAAATAGATGCTGATTTTATATGCTGGGAACACATGTTTTTTTTTTTTTTCATTTTTCTTAGAAGTATATTAGCAAAAAGAATAGTTGAACACTATTCTAAAGAGTCTATATTTCTCTAGAGCATAGAGCTATTCATTATCATCAAGCTTATTAAGGGTAGCTATTACAATATCAATACTATAGAATCTAAGATCCATACTATTAGCAAGAAATAAGAGGAATAAAGTGAATACATCCTATCCAGAAGGAAGAAAGGGTGGGAGAAATATTCAATGAAAAAAGATGCCAAATAAAATAAACTTCTGACCTACTCCAAGATGCATAGAACTAAATAAAACAAGTGTCCCCAATCTCCAACGTGACCCAATAACAAGTCTCTAGAACTAAAGAGACTCAAGTAGATGAGCCCTTAATTGAGGCCCCAGGGATGATCTGGATAAGGACTGACAGACTGCCTGGTTCACAAATGGAACCAAGAGGGACCTAGCAAAATGATTTCATATCACTATCACTGGAGACATTTCTTCCCCAATATGACTGGTCTCCTGATAGAGTATTTTTGAAGTTTTTTTTTAATTAAAACTTTTTTCTTCTTATGAAAAGTAGCATATAATTATTGTATATATAAATAAATAACAAGAACAAAAAACACAATGCATGCACAGCCCTGCAATGTAGAAATAGTCACTGTTAAGACTTCGGTCTATATTCTATGCATATATTCTTAAGAGACCCATATGCATTCAAAAACGATTAATACTGTATTCCAGATTTGCATTACAGACAGGGCGAGCCACTCTTATAATTCAAGCAGGGAGGAGGGTGGCAGTACTAGAAAGGCTGGAGAGGAAAGAAGCCAGTCTTCTGGAGGGGGACCAGCTAGGAGAGCACAGGAGTACTCCAGAGACACAGTCTGAATTAGTGCCATAGGAACCAGTAGTGTATCGTGATTCACTGTTCATAGGACTGTACTAAGGAATAAGAGAGAATTTAGGTAGAGAATAAGTGTTCTGGCTTAATCTCCTAAATTTAATATTTTACATAAGTCACAAAAAGACAGTGAAGGTTTATTTTAATATAATAATAGCCATACATTAATGCATCATTATTCTCTTTACTGATATTTCATTCTCTTTTCCCAGATAACCTAAAACAGTTAGCCTTCCAGCTTTCAGATGGTAGGAGGAATTGATTCTCAAATCTAAGAAGATTCTCTAGATAACAGACTAAGTTCTCATCATAATTGAACTGAGGAAGTAGATGGTAATCAAAATGGGGTGAATGAATTTATGATTTATTATTGCCACACAGGAGAAGAATAAAAATAACATGATTGCTGATTTGGAAAACTGAAGCTATCAGAGTTCCCAAAGCAAATTGTACTGTGTTTCTTTCAGATATGAAAATTCATGGGGTACCAAACCTCAAATCATTCTTGGTTTACCCACTGATATCAGATTTATTCCTATTAGTTTAATATATTAATTAGAATATGAGTACTTAAATTATATAAAGATGTGTTTTCTCTGAGTATAAATGTATATATCCGTTTTAAATACAAGTTGCTTCTTATATATAAAGACATAAGTTCTCTGGGTTTCATTTTCTAAATTGTAAAGTTGCCATAATAATAATAACAATTGTTACCTCAGAGAATTCTGAGCTTCAAATCAAATTGATTGGGAAAAGTACTTAGAAAACGTAAAAGACAATGAATGTACTCAGTAAATTCTACCTATAATCATCCCGCCCTTAGCCTTTTTGTCACAGCCTGTACAATCTCTGCAGGTCAACTGATTTACTGTAATGGTTTCCACTATCACCTGATTATACAAAAATCTCTGTATAAGACACAGACTTTCACACTGAGGTTCGAGCTCATGCATTCAACTAGAAGTTACTATCAAGGGGATAGCAGAGATGAGAGGAGCAAGGATTCTGAAAGAGAAGAGGAGGCAGTGCTTATTGGTTAGGTTAACAGAAGGAAACAGGTGACACACTCAGGTTAGGATGTCTGAAGAAAATATAAAACAGGGACTATTGGACAGGGAGGATCTTTCATTGGATAAGGAACAGTGAAACTCACTATTTCTAGTAATCGTGGAGTCTTCAGGTCCCCATGGACCTAAAGGGGGCATGATTTCCCTAATCCAGGTGCAGAACGTTCAATGGAAAGGGCAGGATTGAAATGATCATTAATCTTCAGCAAGGACACCATCAGTCAGAGGTGACCCTCAAGGAGAATGCCAAGGAAATAACTACTCCAAATAACTCAACCTCATATCCCCCCACTTCCTCTACTATCCCAGCAGGGTCATCTGTTGGATGAACACCACGAGAAATCAGAGAGCAAGGACCCTAGCAAATATCAGGGACAAAGGTGCAGAATAGATTTGCAGGGACAAACTTAGGATATCTGGCACAGAGTGTCTAAATGAGGGGCTATCAAAACAAGCAGAAACATCAAATAAGATAAATGCAAAAAAAAAAAACCACCAGTTTATCAAATAAATTATCAATAAATTCTGAGTTGTATTGCAGGGCACTTCCAGTTTCAAAAGGATCAGAATAAGAATCCAAGTAGAATTATCATCCACATTCATATACATTCTTTATTTTACGTATATGCAAGATACGGGAGAGGCTAAGGACAAAAGAAAAATATTTCCATTTTTTTTAAAGCAAGATTGGGATATAGGTGGCGATTCTCAGCAATTCTGTCAGTTCTTACTACTGCCCTTATAGGTACTTCTATCTTGTCAATATTTTCTCCCTTGCTCTTCAGGTCTGGCTAGAAATCTTACTCACGTCATCTACGAATAACTTTACTCTGTTTCTTCTTTTGGGCAATATGCTTTTAATTTAGGTTCGCGTGAGAACTTCAAATGAACATATATTCTTTGAATAAAAAAAACAGATACTCTTATAATGTTTCTCTTCATTGCTCTGACATCTTCCTGCTGTTTCTAACCTTTGACAACTCCCAAGGAAATGGAAGTGATAGGTGGGCAACTGGTTCAACGGAATTCCTATTTGATAGCAAATCTTTTTGGACAATGAAGAGCATTACACAAACTAAGCTTGGGAGACTCAGAAATATCATCCAGTCTTTTCCCTCTGCTTTCTAACATAGTCACATATTCTCTCATTCAATATTCAATGCACACCTATTGAGAACTTCCTCTTTGCCAGGCTCTTTCCTTAGTGCTAAGAACATTGAAATAGACAAGATAAACAAGGCCCCTTCTCTCATTGGATGTTGCAATGAGACCAGCTGATAGCTAACATAATAACTGACAGATTCATCATCTTTTCACATTCCTCAATTTTACTATAAGCATTTTCATAGTTTTGTAGAGGTTTTTTTTTGAGCTCAGGTGAGTGGAGTTACAAGATGGTGACTCTGATCAGCCTGTCTCATCCTTTATGTTCAAGATAAACCAAACTCCTAAGGAACATCTGGAAGGGCTTAAACAACAATTCTGTACTACGTGAGGGAAGTCAGAGGAACACACTGGTGTACTGCAGAGCTCATGCTTTAACTAAGGGGAATTTGCTTAATCACTTTGAGAAGCAGTTTCTCCGTTGGTCACACTGACCCTCCCTGATAAAGTGGTTGAGAATTGATGGCTACATAGAAAAACCTTACCCCTGGTGGCTGGTAAATATTAACAAAGTTACCTGAGCTTTCAAAGGCTCGATTTTCTCATCTTTAAAATGAGAATACTGTTACCTATCCTTATTCATACCCAATCCCTGAGCTTCGGAGTTTTCTACTAATGAGATGTACAACATTCTCTCATTTCGCCTTGAGAGATGTTTATTTCTTACTCCCTACCGAGAAATGTAAAAAATGCGGGAAACTTCAAAATGTTTTTGAAGTTGATAATAGAAGCTAGTAATACTCAAATATAAAAACATTTCTGGTACAGCAGAAAGCATGAGAACTAAAATTAGCTTACAGCTAGGTCAAACTGCATAAACCACTTTCCATTTTTTGTGTCTTAATTCCCAATTAAAATAACTGTTCCTGATTTGAATAGGCATTCAAAACTGTAAATGGTGGAAGTAATTGCCTCACAGGAATGATATTTTCCCTTTTTCTTTTCTGTTGCATTGACACGTAATACTTCTAATCAAGCTATGGTAGCACCTATGTTAAATTTTATGTAAAGAATGGAAAAATACTGCCTATTTCATGATATTCAAGAGCCTGCAATATTATGGTACATAAATATTGTAGCAACATTTTTTTATTCTAACATAGAAAACATAACATAGTCTCTCTGATCCAGGCAGTTACAGATCAGCATAATCTCATTTTTATTAAAAATGTTCACAATTTCTCCTAGTGATTAAATATGGAGGACACAAAATAATTTGGTATCCAAAGAAATGCTTCCAACACCACAGAAGCTTACAGTGACCCCCTTTCACCATCCGTCACAGCATCTTTAATGGAAATTCTGGAACATCTGAGGTGTTTCACAGGGGCATTTCAACCTATTTAGGGCTGTCAACCCTGAGCAGAGACTTGGACACTTAAATCACTTCTCTTCATCAAAACATGCTTTCCTTGTATTTCATTCCCCTGAGCTTTGTGCTCTCACTACTGGCAAAACACCTGATAAATTTCCTTGATCTAAGAAATTGTCTTTCTCGAAGAAAGTCTACTTAAGTTAATGATTCAGGCCATCAACTCAAGTGGGAGCTTTTTTGTGACCCTCAACTGACATCAAGTTGTCTGGATTTTCTCTGACAGGAAAAATCACAGAGTAAAGTGAAAGGACAAAAATGTGGAGTTAGACGTATCTGCTTCTCTTCGCTGTGTACAAGTGTACAAGTTATTTGAATGTTCTGAAACTCAGTTTTCTTATCTTTTAAAAGGCAAATTCACTATCTACCCTTAGATCGCCTTTTCTGTTTCACCTAAAATTTTATCTTTAAAATGCTGTATTATTGTCAGTTCCATGTCATCTATATATCTTTTCCTACTAGATGTGAACATTGTTCTTGTAGTTTTAACAGCAAAGATCTAGTTTAGGACCATTTAGGATACACAAGCCTTTGACTGTCAACTATGAAATTTCATTTCAATGAGTATAAATGCTTATTGAAATAGATTTAAATCATAAGTTTGAACATTTATTTCTATAAAACTGAGGTGTTTACTCGTGATTATTAATTCCTTCTCCTAAAAGAAACATTACTTTTTCTAAGCTCCAATCTCCTCAATCTGTTGTCAGAAATGGATTTGATCCTTACTCTTTTGAGATATGAATAGAGAATGACATTCTCATTGCTTTTGTTTAGTATGGTATTTCAGAATTTAAAATTTTGTTGACTGTAAATGTTTTATTATGTTATTTTCCAGTTAAATAACAGACTTCTTTAGATACATTTTTGTTGAGATTTTTATATAATAGTTAATGTTTATTATAAAGTAACCCATGATTATAATTGCTTACATGATTGGTAAATAAATATTCATTTCTTACCAATTTTTTCCATCACCAATAGAATCCCATACGACTAAAAATAAACCAGCTTTTTATTATGTCTACAATACCTCTGTCCAGTGTTGTTCTATCAAACTTGACTATCCACATTTTTCAAAATGACTTTGTCATGGATGGTTTCATTTATGTTCTGGATATATTGGTTCTTTTCTACTTAACAGATGATTCATTAATATGAAAAAAAATTCAGTCTTACTAACTACAAATTATAATGCCCTCCTTTAAGAGAGATATTTTGTAACAAGTTTTTCAATATTTTGCAAATTCAAAATTATACTTTATTTCAATTGTATAATGAGCTTCTTGAATATAAGAGCATATCATATTGTTTTTAATCTCTTCAGAACCCATTACCATGCTTTGAGCTTAATCAATATTTTTCAATTAATCGATGATAACGATTTAGATTTTTAATCACTCTTTCAAGTACTAGCAGCCTAATAGCTGATAATATACATATAAAATGTATGTTTATAGTTGCAAATGATGCAACTGACAAGGGCTTAATCTCAAACATATACAAACAACTCATACAACTCAACAACAACACCACCAACAAAAAACAACAATAAAAAAATGGGCTGAGGACCTAAACAGACATTTCTCTAAAGAAGATACACAGATGACCAACAAGCACATGAAAAAATGCTCAACAGCATTATTAGAGAAATGCAAATCAAAACTACAATGATGTAGCACCTCACACTGGTCAGAATGGCCATCATTAGTAAGTCTGCAAATAACAAATGCTAGAGAAGGTTTGGAGAAAAGGGAACCCTCCTCCACTGTTGGCAGGGATGTAAATTAGTACAACCACTATGGAAAACAGTATGGTAGTTTCTCAGAAAACTAAATATAGAACTACCACATGATCCAGCAATCCCACTCCTGGGCATATATCAAGACAAAACTTTCATTCAAAATGATACATGCACCCCTATCTTCACTGCAGCACTATTCACAATAGCCAAGACACGGAAACAACCTAAATGTCCAACAACAGCAGAATAGATTAAGAAGATGTGGTACATATATACAATGGAATACTACTCGGCCATAAAAAAGAATGAACTGGTACCATCTGCAGCAACATGGATGGAACTAGAGATTCTCATTTAAGTGAATTAGACAGAAAGAGAAAGACAAACACAACATAATATCACTTATGTGTGGAATTTAAAATATGGCACAAAAAACCTATCTACAAAACAGACCCACTGACATAGAGAAGAGAGTTGTGGTTGCCAAGGGGGTGAGTGAAGGAGGAGGACTGACTGGGAGTCTGGGGTCTGAGGTCTTACTGTATAGTACAGGGAACTATATTCAGTCTCTTGGGATAAATCATGCTGGAAGATAATGTAACAAAAGAATGGAATGTATATGTATGTATGATTAGTTCACTTTGTTGTACAGCAGAAATTGGCATAACATTGTAAATCAACCATACTTTAATTAAAAAAAATTAAAAATGCAAATACTCCAAAAATAAAATAATCTTTACAGTTTTGTTAAGCAATAATTCCTACGCTGAAACATTTACCTATTTAAAGTATGCAATTCAACATTTTTTTAGTAAACTTACAGAGTTGTGCAACCATCAACATGACCTAATTTTAGAACATTACTACTACCTCATATAGAAACTCTGTACCCATTAGTGCTCAGTTCACATTTCCTCTCCCTGTTCCTTCTGCCTTTCCCCTTCCATCAACCAACCAAAGACAATCATTAATCTACTTTGTCTCTATATATTTGCCTTTTCTGGACACTTCCTGTAAATGCTATCATATATAATACGGTCTTTTGGGACTAGCTTCTTTCACTTAGCATACTGTTTTAGAGATAATACATCTATGTAATGGCATACAACAGCATTTCATTCATTGTAAAATAATATTCCATTGTATGAATGTGCTACATTTTTATTCATTCATCAGCTGGTGAATATTTCAACTGTTCCCATTTTTCAGCTATTCTGAATAATGTTACTGTAGGCAAATATGTTCATATTTTGTGTGGATATATGTTTGCACTTATCCTTGGTAGACACCTACACGTGAAACTGGGTTTTCCATTGCCAGCAAAAGTCGTCTATGATAGAAACATTATACAAATTATTATATCCATTTGTTTTATACCATGACTATTTTATTATTATGTAATCAGACCACATACTGAATACATGAATCTTGCATGTCTCAATTAAACGTGGGACACTTTTTCTATTCTGTGCAATTTTTTTTTTGTCTTTTTAGGGCTGCACCTGAGACATATGGAGGTTACCAGGCTAGGGATCAAATCAGAACTGTAGCCACTGGCCTATACCACACCACAGCAACAACAGATCCCAGCCATGTCTGTGACCCACACAACAGCTCACAGCAATGCCAGATCCTTAACCCACTGAGAAAGGCCAGGGACCAAACCTGCGTCCTCATGGATGCTAGTCAAATTTGTTTCCACTGAGCCACGAGGGGAACTCCTTGTGCAATTTTTTAATGGGTGTACATTTTCACATCCGTATTTTTAAAAGTGCAAAGCTACACTGTCCTGATCAATATCTTAATTACAGAAGAGTAAAATATACTCACAGAGATGAAAAAGGGAATGTAACCATGGGATAATCCATGAATTAGCTTGACAGCACAAGATAATTTATTTGTTGATCTTCTAAGACAGCACAAGATAATTTATTTGTTGATCTTCTAAGACTTCAGGTTAATTGATATAATTGAAAATGTGTGACAATTTTACTTCTGTTTTATGTTAAATATGTTTCTAACAGTGAAAGTCTAGCCACATATTTGCATAATATCTGAAGTCCTAGCAGTCAGTGGAACACAATTTGAAAACCAATGGTTCACTACAAGCAGGCCAATCCCACCCCATGCATTAGTTTTTCTCTACTGTTAATGGGCCTGGAATAGTCTTTCTTCTACTCCATCAATCCAAGTCATTTAAATTACAGCTTTTTTTCTTTTCTTTTCTTTTTCAGCTGCCCCTGCAACATATGGAAGTTCCCAGGCCAGGGACTGAATCTTAGCCATAGCGGTGACCTATACCACTGCACTGGGCTGGGGATCTAACCCTTGTTGCCACAGAGATAATCCTGTATCATTTACCCACCGCACCACAGCAAGCACTCCCAAGATAGAGCTCATTTTACAGGCACAACAAGTAACTTTCTTAGATTAGTTTTGTCTTTTCAGTGCAACCACATACATATACTATATCTTTGCTTTCTTTCTTTTCTTTCTTTTTTCTTTTTTTTTTTTTTTTTGCTTTTTAGGGCTGCACCCACAGCATATGGAGGTTCCCAGACAGGGGTCTAATTAGAGCTACAGCTGGCGGCCTACACCACAGCCACAGCAATGCCAGATCCAAGCCACGTCTGCAACCTATACCACAACTCACCGCAATGCCGGATCCTTAATCCACTGAGTAAGGCCAGGGATCGAACCCACAAACTCATGGTTCCTAGTGGGATTCGTTTCCGCTGCGCCATGACGGGAACTCCCAAGGTTTCCCTGCATTAACTATAAAATCAAAGAAACACCTTGCTCATAGTAGATAATGACAATTATCTAAAAAAGCATATTGGTTTTTCTTCTTAAATTATCATCTTATTTTCTTCATTAAATAGAAGGAAAACATTTTAAAAAATGCAGGTCATATAAAAAGTTTTCCTTGTTCTTCATACAAAAAAGTTTTGAGAATTTGTACAAATTTTTTTTTAATTCTGCTAGCCTGTCAATGACCATCTTTAAAAAGATAAAAACACATACATTTACAGTTACAAAATAAATTATCTTTGCAGTAATAAATCATAATTATGATTTATTTATCTAAGTTTCCACAGGAAAACTTAGTTTCATTTATCAAACTGGAATGCTTTTCCCCCCAAATGGGTCTGTGTACTACTTATGTCTGAGGAAAATGTATACATACAATAATCATATATACTATATGTGTAAAGACCATTTTAAATGGAGCTAAAAACTGTTAAATCTGCCAATTATACACTTTTTGCTCCTCAAGAGCTTCACAACTCACCAGCCATGTCAGGGAAGTCAAGGTGTCATTTGGGAACAGTATTTTGATAGGCAAGTAAACAAAGAGAAATGAGTATTCTGGCAAGTGGATATATACCTACGTAAAGCTCAGAGAGGAAGACCCAGAAGGAGAAGGAGAAGATGGACAGGTCAACTAATAAATGAAACGATGCACTGAGTATCATGGAGGAGAGAGAATAGACAAATAGACCATATAAGATGAAAGCAGGGATGGTGTCAAAGGCAGACATACATTTACCTTTCACTCAATTTTAAATTTCAGTCTCATATTATGACAATTATAGACTGAGCCATAAACACCTCATCTATATACATTTATCTAGTGTAATTTTCTTTTTCTAATTACATAAAACTTTGCCAGTGATTAGTGTGTTTAAAAGTGCCAGAAAATCTTTGACTTTATACTGTGCCAAATAAATTGCCTAGTAAATTGCTAATAAAAATATTGTCCATTTTATGAAATATGAGTATCATATCAAAGCAGCACATCCTTTTGAAAGACAGTTGTGTTTAGAGTATGGGCACATTTGTGAGCACTGGAAAAGGTGGGGGAGAAAGTTAAAGAGGATTCAAGTAACCTTAGAAGTTCTTTTCATGTTCAGAAATAATGATAAATGATTAAAATGACATTTAGATTTTCAAATTAGCTGAGAAAAGTCAGGCCTCAGGTTGTCATTTCAAATTAGATGCTGTGCTATTTTTCTTAAGTCGTTAGAAAAGATCTTTCTGATTTGGCACCACTGAGAATTCACGAGGATATTTGACTTCGATTCTGAAAGGAAGTACAGATTTTCTGGCACACCCTTTCTCCAATCTTGCGTTTAAATCTTTATAACTGACATGGCTTTTCCTGTTTGCTCTCAGATCCATGCCTTGCTTTTACCCTGCTCAGCTCATGGGTCAAGGAACTAAAACCAGAAAATGATACTGTCTAGGTTTTCTTTGCCCAGAATGTTTCAAGTGAGTTTGGGCTGATGGGGACCCTGGTGGGAGGCTGGGGATGGGGGAGGGGGAAGAGGGATGTATCTGGTCCCTCTTCCAGCGTGCCCTATGGAAATTCTCCAGAAACTTTAAATTCTCAGGCTTCAGATCTGGCCATGTGGCCTCTTCTCCAAGATTTATGGTCCAGTCTAGCAGGCTCAGCTGCCTAAACCCTTCGGTGTCCGTTTCCCCCTTTTCCTTCCGGGTGGTGCTGGCCCCTAAATCTGCAACTGCCAACTCCTTTCCTTTTCCGCAGCCCTAGGTTTGATAAGGGCTTCCTGCAAGTATTGGCTCTAAGCTGACTCATTTTCCTCCTTATTCCTCTATAATTTGTTTCTCCTATTAAAACCCCTCCATGGAAACAGATAACATGGATTCTGTTTTTCTGGCTGGAGGCTAACAGATAAAATAAAGTTTATCTCATTATACAAGCTTTGCAAGTTATATCACTATTTTTAATCTGAGATGTGAGTTGATGCTTTACATAACTTTCCTATGCAACTATTATTTTTTTTTCTCACATGTATTCCATTAAGATTTAAACTAAAAGGAACATATAACATTCCATCAGATTATCAATGGATAAAAACATTTTTTTGACTTGTGAATTGTTTTTATCTACCTCAATGTGCACATCATTGGCTATTTAAATAATACACCCTCTGGAGTTCCCATCGTGGCGCAGTGGAAACAAATCTGACTAGGAACCATGAGGTTGTGGGTTTGACCCCTGGCCCCACTCAGCAGGTTAAGGATCCTGCGTTGCCATGAGCTGTCAGATTTGGCATTGCTGTGGCTGTGGTGTAGGTCGGCAGCTACAGCTCCAATTAGAGCCCTAGCCTGGGAACCTCCGTATGTCACGGGTACAGCTCTAAAAAGACAAAAATAAATAAATAAATAATATACCCTCTTCCACAGAATATCAAATGTGGCAGGGAGACTAATTTGCTTTTAATATACCCTTATGTTGAGAATCACGCTTGCCTACATTACGGCTGATTTGCACATTTAAAAAACAGATGGAGTATGGAATTAAATGTGAGGGAAATGTTGAATAATTCTGCTTTAAGATTCTGTACATGTGACCTCAAAGCCTTAAAATCCATGATTTCCAAGTCTTAGATTTCAAACCGTATTGTACCGAGGAGCTGTAACATACAAATAATTTGCTGATCACAAAAGTTAAGTATTAAAGTTAGCAAATGCTTCACCTTTTAATACATTAGAACTTTTCAGTATTACTTTTAGAGCAGTATCTCAGTTGCTAGCATTTCACTAGGATTCTTTTTTTCAATGAGAGCTAAGCAGGTAACTTTGAAAGAGGGTGCAGGCGAGTTTGCACGGCAAGCACTCTAGTCAGCTCATCTTCTTGATAGTTACTGACAATCTAATAAACAATTGTTTGTCTGTCGGGTCATGGCAAATAACTCATCAGACTTTTGTATCACCCCCATCTTGCACAACGCTGTCCTTTGCTACAGCTGCTCATCTTTTCTATTCTTTGAACATGGCAAGATTCTGTCTTCTGCAGAGACGCTTCACCTCAGTCTGTACTTCCCTCTGCTTCTGTGTTTGCAACACAGGATTCAGCTCTGCCTCAAGTTATCTCCTGACTACCCAGTCTGGATGGGATCCTCACAATAATCAGGCTGGTCACTCTCTTCCCAGAGATGGTTTGTTGTTTGCCTGTCTTCCATAGTACCAATCACTGAAATTATTTCCTGGAATTTGTACCTTCTTCATTATTTTCCAACTTTAGAATATAAAGTCCATGAGAAAGAAGAAGGACCTTGTTTGTCTTGCTCACTGCTATAAGGCTAACTCCTCAAAAGAAGATCTGACATACAGTAGGCACAATAAAAAGATTGTTGGGAGAAACTGGCCTTGAATTAGCATCATATAAGCATAGGCATAGGCTGATTATGGGTTGTGACAGGTTTCTTAATCATTTACCATGGCTAATTTAAAAATTAAACTAATGTCTCATATTTTATAGATAAAAGCATCACAATGAGAAAATTTAACAGCCTTGCCAAATATTACCCAAGTAGTGGTGAATTCAGAATTAGGACAAAGACCTCCATACAACTCGTTTCACGTTTCCACCTATTATATAACTTCTTTCTTAAGCGTCATAAAATGTTAATTAACATTAGATAATGAATAACAATCAAAGCTGCATTAAGGAATCACAGTATAGGCATACAATGTATAAACATATCATTCACATTCATTACATGCTGTTCCTATTACACACTTTGTTAAACATAACATTGTGTCAAAGTCAAGAACTGAGAAAGGCTTTCATCAGAAATGGAAAGATGCCCACTTGTCACTGAAAGGTCATTTCAAAAACTTAAGCTGATGCATTTTCCTCTTTACATATATTTCCCTATATCAAGGAGAGATTTTCAGAATGGTAACTTTTTTCATTCTTTCCAAAGTAGTTTCCAGAGCACCTAAGTATACTTGTAGGCAATCTCTGAATTCTGATTGTTTGGAAAAGAGGCTCTTAAATCTCGTGTTCTTGTCTTTCTCTTAATAGGTTTGTCTTAAATGAAGATACTGAAGTAGACACAAGGTAGAGATGTAGTTATTTAAGGGTGGAGGGGTAGTCTGTAAATCAGGAGGAGAGAAATGAGTATTGCACTTTAGAGATTGTTTTTATTTATTGAAAATTCACTTCCTTTACACATTCTTCAATTACCTTTCCTACCTCAAACACCCTTGTGGGGCATAGATATAATATATAACAGATGAAAAGAAATAGAAATTGAAAAAAAAAATGTAGGTGTTATTCAGACATTGTAGAATTAGGGAAACTATGAAAGATAAATCATCACAATTCAAGGACCCAAAGAGAATTACTGAATTTGCTTTTGGATTTTATGCATCAGCTGTGCAGAATATTTAATAAACCGAATGACCTCAAGATCTATTCAAACAGAAGCAGCTACTCTAGATGCACTGTAATGTCACGCAAAGCTCCTTCTAGAGCCCGGGGATTTGTTGTGTGCATGTCTTTAACCACTCCTCCTGCTCCCAAGACCCAACCGTCACTAAATAGATCTTCAGTTCTTCTAATTCTCTCCATCCTTTCGGCTACCACATTTGCCCACGTTGCCACCACCTCTCCCCAAACTTCTGGAGCATCTTCTGGTTCCTACACCTCCAAATTTACTTCCCTCTAATTATTTTTCATTCTTTTCTTTCTGGCCAGAGTGACTTTTTCTATATAAATCAGTTTATATCACTCTCTTATTTAAACCCCCTCTACAACATCCCATTATAATTGGCTTGTCACAAGGCTCTAGGTTATCAGATCTCCCACCCTCAGCTAGATCTACATGGCACCTTGCTTACCAACCTCCAGCATTCTTTAATTTTCTTAATTTTCCATGTTTTTGTCTACTTCGGGCCTTCGTTCTTTCTCTCAGTCTTGAGCTGGCCAACAATTTTAGGTTTTAGATTAAATATTATTTTCCAATTGAAACTTTTCCTGACTCCCACCCTATTCAAAATTAGTCTTCCTATTCTTGTCTTTTATAAACACATTTTTACATTTCTTCATAAAATATAACACAGATTTCAATTATGCATGCATTTATTTGGCCAATGTCTGCCTCATTAACTAGGTTTTCAGTTTCAGGATTATTTGTCTTTTATACCCAACACAGAGCACAGTGTTTAGCATGTAATGAGTTCTCAATAGTGTATAACAGCTTAAGTTTTCAATCAACTATTACAGCGATATAGTGGTAAAATCGTCATTCATTCAACCAGCATACATTTATTCAGCACTTATCTATACCAGAAATTCATATAAGCATTTATAGCACAAGGTCTTAAAATGACTCAAAGTTTACTTCTTCCTTAGATAGTCTGACATGTGGCTTAGGAAGGGACCTCTTTTAAAAAAATACATAAAAACAAACAAAAATATGGCTCAGAAATGAACATCAGCAAATAAATGACTACTTCTATACTTCCTATTTTGATCAGTTTAGCCTTTGGTTGTCAAGCAAGTCTGGCATAGAACTTAAGACAGTCAGAAGTGGATTTACTTTCATAAAAATGTCCAACATGTTACTTAATTGAATTTGTCAGTATCAGAGTCAAGGAACACTGCAAAGTTTCATGGTGAACAGAGAGGCCAAATCCAAAAATTTACATTGATTATACTAACATACGTATTTTTTAAGATAGTCCTACTGTTACTACCTGTAAGTAAAAATAGTTAAAATTAGTATTTCTGAAAATACTAATGATCACTTACCAATACATTTAATTCAGTCACTCTTTTAGTCTTACATAAGTGAAACATACTGATATTATATATTACAAAACATATATAGATATACAATGATTTGCAGAGTAGACCACCAGTGCGAAAATAGTGGTATGCCATTTCAAAATATAAGTAATTACTACAGGCACAACAAATATGACTCAGTATCTGGGAAAGAAAAATATAATCACATAGAAAGTGATCTCACAGCTCTCACTAGAGATAAGCAGCACAAAAATCAATTCATTAACTGGAAAATACTTGCTTAAATATACAGGGTTTCAGTATACTGGGTTGATGACTCTGAAAAGCAAAATTAACTTCTAGTTGTGCAATAATATAAGGAAATATAAGAAAAGGTTGATTTTAATGACCCAAATGGATCTCTAAGCACAACAGGCTCTATGTCAAAATCTGTAACTGGACAGAATTTTATATGTGTGTGTGTGTGTGTGTGTTTGTGTGTGTGTGTGTGTATGTGTATATATATATAGTCTTTTTAGGGCCACACCTGCAGCATATGGAGGTTCCTAGGCTAGGGGTCCAGTCGGAGCTGTAGTCCCTGGCCTATGCCAGAGCCACAGCAACATGGGATCCGAGCCATGTCTGCAACCTATGCCACAACTCACGGCAATACCAGATCCTCAACCCACTGAGCAAGGACAGGCGTTGAACCTGTGTCCTCATGGATGCTAGTCGGGTTCATTAACCACTGAGCCACAGTGGGAAATCCAGGACAGAATTATATTTAGAGATTGAAACACAGGTATTCTGTATAACTCTATTTTGTATAAAATAAACAGAATCTTTAAAAAAGGAAGGAAATTCTGAGACAGGTTACATTATGGATGAACTTTGAGAACATTATGCTAGTGAAATAAACATGTCACAAGAGGAAAATATATAATTCCATCTACATGAGGTACTTAGAGCAATCAAATTCATAGAGACAAAAAGTAGACTAAAGCTTGCTACTGGCTGAGGAGAGGGCATGTGGTTGCAGAGTCTCAGACTGGGATGATGAAAAAGTTCTGGTGATGGTTATAGAACAATGAACATACTGAATTCCGCTGAACTGTACACTTTAAGAGGGTTAAAATTATATATTGTATGTTATATATACTTTCACACAATAAAAAATTAAATAAACAGGCAGTGTAAGAGTTTCAACGAAGCTTTCATTTCAAACGCACTTCCTTTTGAACACACTGCTACTCTCTAATGGAAAAGTTAAAACAAATAGAAATCTTTAGCATGTCAGTTTAAATCAAATGATGGTGCTGACGTTTTCTTCAATGTTTTCCTTCGTTTTTATTTTTTTCAAAAGTAATTTTAAAAACAGAGTCAGGAAGGAGTTCCCATTGTGGCCCGCCAGAAACGAATCTGACTAGTATCCATAAGGATGTAGGTTCAATTCCTGACCTTGCTCAGTGGGTCAGGAATCTAGCATTGCCATGAGCTGCAGTGTAGGTTGCAGATGTGGCTGCGATCCTTGTTGCTGTGGCTGTGGTATAGGCCGGCGGGCTACAGCTTCGATTTGACCCCTAGTCTGGGAACTTCCTCTGGTATGACCCTAAAAAGCAAAAAAAAAAACCAAACCAAACCAAAACAAAACAAATAAACCCCCCTAGAGTTCTTGTGTTCTTCAAAACAATTATGATTTCTAAAGAAAAAAATTTTTAAAGCTAAAGAGCATTTAGATCGCAAACCACCGCATTATGCAAATAAAATAATGTGATTACTACTCTAACCAATGAGTTTTGTATTTTGCTGATCTTCAGATTTACTTTCGAAATTAAAAATATTTTACTCAATATTTATTATAAGAACATAAACATTTTTTCCCTTAAAAAACTCTGCAATTCTTAAACAGCATGAAGTCATCCTTAAAACATATTTGTTCTCTTGAAAAAAACAAAAACAAAGTTTTTGCATAAATATCAAAGAAAATATTATTTTTAGCTATAAGAACACAAAGTGCCTTAGCATTCTGTTACTTTATAAAATTATTAAGCTTGTGTGTCCTTCAATTTAGAAAACTGTCGGTTCATTTCACATAATGCCTAATTATGCTGAAACCAGGATCAAATCTCAAATGACATAACCAAGAAAAGATGGAGAATACAAAATTTCACTTTGCTGTCCATAATATATAAAATCCAAGCTTACATGAAAGTTACTATATATTTCTTAAACTACTTCTCTCAAACTCAACACTTCCTGAGCGTATGGGCCACATCTATTACTGTAGAACACTGTAAACCCACTACCTAATAAATGTCTAGCACAGAGTTAATTCCCACTAAATACATGTCTCACAAATAAATACTATTTTAACAGGAGCCTTCTAGAATCACCTGATTATATATAAAGACATTCAATATTAATCATCAGTGAAACACAATCATTCGACAAAGTTTTAGAAATGTGGTCTCTTTCTAGTACAAAGATTCCCAAAGATACCCTGAAGGTCTAAGGGACGGAGAACAGCAAGTGCTTCAATGACACAGTACCTCTGATGGAAAGCAGAAAGATGCAGACAGGAGGGAGGTGATGAGTAAATACACCCTGCATGTTCCACAAAGGCAGTGACATGTATCTCTCGTTTATAATTATATGTACATCCTTACCACCAAGCCAGTACTGAGCTTAGAGCTGACACTCAAAAACTGACTCTCAGAAAAGGGTAACAGGTGTTGTACAGTACTATCAAATTCTAATCAACATTGAAGGGTGGTAATGGAAATAATACCATGGACTGTGGTCTTAAATCCTGACTCTTAATAAAGAGAAACCAAGCTTTATTTTCCTTTAGTATAAAAGTCAAACAACAGTTCAGGTCCCCTGGTATTTTGGGGAGGTTAAAGATGCATGTAAAGTATCTAGTAGAGATATTTATTGTTTCTAGTAGAGATGCATAGTTTATATCTAATAAACAGCAGCTATTATAATTATGTGTATTTCCCTATGGATCGATGAGTTATGTGTACATATGAATGTGTAATTCATACGGATGCAAAAATGTGGTGAAATATTCAAATAAGTTGTCTTTCCAATTTAAATAGATAATCTCAGCATAAATGCTGCCAGGCCTCGCCTTTTGCAGCTGCTCTGTTTAAATAATTCACCTAGTCATTGGGTAAAAACACATACTCTGCGTTACCTGTAAAGAAGTACACAACACTGGGCATCTTAATGAGTAACCTAACCTTTCATTCAGCTTCATTTTCTTGAGCTATTATTCATTTTAATCAAATATTAAGCCAACCATGGTGGAAATCTCTCACAGAGGCTAATGCATTCAATAAACACTTATGCTGTATATTAAAAAGCTCACTAAGGATGCACATATGACAAGGTAGCAAATACTCAGCTGTAACTATAAGGATGACATAATTTTAATTAAATCAGCCAAACTTGAAACATGTTTGACATTTGAAAGCTTGATGGATATAGACTACAAGTAAGAAAAATTATTTTTTGAGGTTTGAATTATTACCGAATGAGTAGCATTTAAGCAGGTGCATTATATGAGAAAAGTAAAACAATAATAAATAGCATTTACAACTTAAAGGTTAAACTCTTACTATATCCTGCCAAAGTCAAGCTTTCCTTCGGAATTTTAAAGTAAATTTAGAAATATTACACTTTGCATCAAATCAATCCACTAAAAAATAGACCAAATTTTTACTTTACTGGTAAATTCTTACTATTAATTACTATTTTAACATTAACACTTTCATCAACAATTGTCTCCAGTTGAAGCTAGCATGAGATAGTACCATAGACCAGAGCAACATAATAACATGAAAATGTGTTTCTATTATATTTGACAGCCTCTTAGATATTATTCTTTAATACACAAAGGGTATAGTTAATTTAAAGGAACTCCATAACACACTAATTTTAAGATTGCAAACATTTTTCTGATGTTAAAAATAAAAATCTTAGGGACTCAACTTTTGTGAAACATGAATTCAGACTATGTTAACTTATTTTCATGAGTTATGAATTGAGAAAAAAAAGACTTGGAGTTCCCTTCGTGACTCAGTGGTTAACGAATGCAACTAAGAACCATGAGGTTGTGGGTTCGATCCCTGGCCTTGCTCAGTGGGTTAAGGATCCGGCGTTGCTGTGGCTGTGGCGAAGGCCGGCGGCTACAGCTCCTGTTAGACCCCTAGCCTGGGAAGCTCCATATGCCGCGGCTGCGGCTCTACATAAAGGCAAAAAGACAAAAAAAAGAAAAAAGAAAAAAAAAGACTAAATTAACTATTTAAAGAACAGTAGGGGAGACACCAGTCTTACTGGAGAAGAGTAGATGATGTTTTCACTCATGTAATATGCTTTTGTTGTAAGCTTAAAAACATCTAGGAGTCTAGATATATCACAGAACAATACGGACCAAAGGAAAGACTCTCTTCCCTAGGGCTTATAATCTACCTAAAAGTTAAATGTATGAATGGATTTATGAGACAGATTGTGTGTTTAGTATACAGGTGCGTTCTTATAAGGTTGCAAAGGACACATGCTATTTCCTGTTATCTTTTAAGCTGCCCACCATAAATAAACTGTTCTAATGGATCCTCTTGAATGCAATAATCTTGTTCAAACTAAATGGATGTTTCAGAAGTACATAGTAATTGTTTCAGATCTATGTCATTACTTTATAATGCTGGGTTAAATATCTTTCTAATTCATGCTGGTGATGACTACTTAGATTTCACTCAGTCTTTAAACTGCTAAATGTTTTGAAGATAATACCCATGACACCTCTCTCTGCCATCTCCTTGTTTCTGGAGCATTAAAATCACACTTACTTTGTATCCACCTACGTAACTGTCCTTTTATTTCCAGCAAAATTTAGCAGCACATCTGGCAATTTATTAACTTAGTGGTATGATGTATGTCACTTTGTCTCAATTTGTAAGGTGAGGACAGCAATATGCATCTCATAGTTTATTGAATATTAAATAACATATGGACAAAAGTGCTTATATCCTATGCATAAACTATTACCCTGAGGGAAAAAAAATAGTATGTAGATATTACTCTTTTCATGTTACCAATGAGGTCAACATAGGTGATGGAAGGCGTGTGGGGATTATGTCATTTTTTTTCGCTGTTGTTTATTTTTTTTTTTAAAAATGAGCCTAAGGAGTTCCTGTCATGGCTCAGTGGTTAACGAATCAGACTAGGAACCATGAGGTTGCGGGTTCGATCCCTGCCCTTGCTCAGTGGGTTAACGATCCGGTGTTGCCGTGAGCTGTGGTGTAGGTTGCAGACGCGGCTCGGATCCTGCATTGCTGTGGCTGCGGCGCAGACCAGTGGCAACAGCTCTGATTAGACCCCTAACCTGGGAACCTCCACATGCCGCGGGTGCGGCCATAAAATGACAAAAAGGCAAAAAAAAATGGGCCTAAAAAGTATCCTTTTATAACATTAATGTGACTCATTTTTAATAATGATATGAAAAAAATGCTTACTGTAAAAATGTAGCAATAATATATTAGGAAAAATTTTGACAAATAATAACAGAATTTTATTTTTGAATGCAAGTAAGGGAGTCATTAATATCCATTTAAAATTTTACTATTTTTGATCAATTTGGGCAATTTTTAAACAAGTAAAATTTTTATGTTTTGGCTTAATGTTTCTCTGTCTAAATGATCTGTGGCCTCGCCTAGTTTCCTGGGCTACTCAGACTGTGGGTGCCTCCGTGCTCTCCTGCTAACTTCAAGTAGTGTCCTATTTTCCAGAACATGCCTCTACTATGTTTTTATTTTCCTAATGTAATAAGATTATTTATTCACAGTATAAAAATTCTACATTGAAATAAAGCACTAAATGGAAACTAAATACGATTTTTTATGTAGAACAATAGCTGTTAAATCTTATATTAATCTTTCATTTCTTTTTTTTTTTTTTTGTCTTTTGTCATTTTAGGGCCGCACCCATGGCATGTGCAGGTTCCCACGCTAGGGGTCTAATCGGAGCTGTAGCCGCCGGCCTACACCGCAGCCTCAGCAATGCAGGATCTGAGCCATGTCTGCAACCTACACCACAGCTCACGGCAAGGCCGGATCCTTAACCCACTAAGCGAGGCCAGGGATATAACCTGCAATCTCATGGTTCTTAGTCGGATTCGTTTCTGATGAGCCATGACGGGAACTCCTCTTTAATTTAATTTCTAAATATGCTACTCCTAGAGGAAATATCCACCTTTAAAGAGGCATTCTGGAAATATGTTTCCTCAGTTGGTAGAAAGTGTGTGTGTGCACGGATGTGTGTGAGTGTGTGATGTGTTAAACACAAAATCTGGTCTAAAGGCAGCTCCTCTGCTTACCCTATGAACCGGCTATAATATCTCAGGCAGCATTAGGATATTAACAAAAATTGCCTTTTCCAACTCACAGGGTTTTCTGGCGATAAAATTAAATAGCATATTGGAAAGTTCTTTGCAAATTGTAAAATAAATAAGCATGTTTCCTTATTGCAAAGAAGTGATTATAATGATTAGGTTTTCTTATATTAAAGCAAGTCAGACAGAACACTGTAAATCAACTATACTTTAATAAAAACAATTTACAAAAAGCAAGTCAGAGAAGGGCATAGTTTTGGCAATTAGAAAAGTCTAATTCCTATGAGTCAAACTGGCAGTTTATATTCAATGAATCCACTGACTGTGTGTACAAATGCAGTGTGAACTAATTCATAAACTCTTATTTCTGTCAAAGACAGGAAGCAATTTAAATTTTAGCATATTTAAAATTTTGATATGTCTTCACCTTGTATCCCAAGAGAAAAAGTAAACAAAATGTATCTTTAATAAAGCCACCTATCATTGAGGAGCTATTCAAAAGTTCTAAGCCCGGATCTGAATCAAAGACACCAAAATTCCATGGAATATTACACTAATTTTCTTTCTTTCTTTTTTTTTTCCTTTTTGTCTTTTTGCCTTATCTAGGGCTGCACCCACGGCACATGGAGGTTCCCAGGCTAGGGGTCTAACAGGAGCTGTAGCTGCCGACCTTCCCCACAGCCACAGCAACGAGGGATCCAAGCTGTGTATGCAACCTACACCACAGATCACAGCAACGCCGGGTCTTTAACCCACTGAGCAAGGCCAGGGATCGAACCCGCAACCTCATGGTTCCCAGTCGGATTCGTTAACCACGGAGCCACGACGGGAACTCCTACACTAATTTTCTTATTGAGCAGAATGATATGATCTCTAAGACAGCATGCACATTTTCCTGACTCAAAAATGCTTTCTTTATTTAATGCTATGTACTAAAGTCTTTGCTATTTTCAGAAGCTATGAGAGTATAAATTTTTTGCCTAAATACACATTAACCATGCAAAAAATATTCAGTTTTGAAATAGGGTTACCTGATTGTCTCATTCCTATTTTTCACTAATTTTTGTATATATATATATATATATATTTACAGTTAGAAATGTACAATGTACTCATGCTATTTCTGAAAATACATATCCTGTTTTGATAAAGTGAATTTTTATTAGTTTAAAAACAGCCATTATAATGTAATTTTGGTAATAATATATCTGAAAACTTGTATTTATATTTAAATGAATTATGAGCACTTATGAAGCATTATTTAATGTTCTCCTTTTCATTAATATCAAAGGATTCAATGAAGTAAGTGTTATTTCTTTGAAATTCAGTGAAATTATAGAAAATTCCTACTTCAGGGCATTGTAAAAACACTCTTCCATTAATAAAAAAAAATAGAAGTACTAGGATAATTTTGTAATATCCTCAAGCGCCCCATTGAGTACCATTTTCCAAAATATTATTAAATGAGCTTAGAAATGAATAACAGTGATTTTCCTATAGAGCTTTTCCAATTTTGAGTGTCTAATCAGCATTTCTAGAAACAGTCTTTTCCAAGTACATTGTCAATTATATCAGATCATCCAATTTTAATATTATGAGCACAATTTCAAATGTATTTTATTATAACATTTGTTACGAAATGTTTCAAATACTAACATATGTATTTATCTGCCCACCTCTTCACACATACTGACTAGAAGCACTCCCTCCATTTCCAAAATACACCTTTGATTCAATACATTTGAGCATGATCGTCCACACTTACTGTTATGCTATTATAGTGGGTTAATCATAAGTCATGCTTATGCCTATAGCATTAGCTTGAGGTGGCATTTCACACACTTTCCCCCCACTCTTCTTAAATCCATTGTGCATTCCATGAGTCATAAGTACTCCTGAGGTGGTTTATAAGTTTATCAGATAGTATATGAAGTGGTGAAGGTTTTGTCATTTGCCTAAATTTATCTTAGACAGGTTTTAAAAAATAATCATTAAAACCGGTCAAGTCCCACCCTAGGCTTTTACACAGTCAGGATGCATACTGAGGATGGTGCCCAGGCATTCAACTTGAACTCTCTAGGGGGTTCTTACACATACTTGTATATGAGACATATCAATTTAAGGGCATGAAAACCAGAGTGTCATAAATAAATAAAACCAGAGTGTCCATAACCTAAGTAACGACAGAATTTTAAAAATGAAAGTATCCTTCTCCGCAGATTGTTTAGGAGGCAGACTAGCGCTGCTGCATATAATCAAGAACATATTGACACTGGGTATAATTTAATCAAAAGTTTTGTGGGTTTAAAGCATTTTAATCAGAAATCTGTCAGGAAGACATCCACTGGATGCCTCAAATGTGCATTTCATAACCGCAAGATTGAAATAAAGTCAGCTATATTTTAATGTTAATTATCTACTGGCTTTTTTAATTCAACTGTAGAGCAAGGTTATCTACATGTTAATATTAAGTATCTATCAGAAATTTTACTTTCAACCATATGGCATCCTCAGAATCCCAGAAGCAGACCAAGAAAAAATTCTTTATCGTTTGTGAAAAGTATAATAAAAACATTCAATATATTGTCAAACTCTTAAAAAGAATAATCTACCATTTACTCACATTAATGTGGAAGCTAAAAGGGAAATGGAAAGGCGGAAAGTTTAGTGAGTGAGTGAAAGTGAAAAAAAAAATCCTTCTGAGTTCTTAGGCACAGAAAAATACCCTAACAGCTGAATAATGTGAGTTTGTAACCCATCTGACTCCACTCACTGCTTTGACTGCTGAGAAATAAGACATAACTTTTCATAAGTCCTTCTTCATTTAAGGTTGTTGATATACTTTTCTCCCCACTTTTTATCAATTTTCTTTCCAATTTTTATTCCATTTGAGGGTTTTTTGGGTCTCATTATACTTTTGATATCAATCTAAGCTATTTAGTCTACTTTATGAATCTAGAAAGCATAAGAACATTTTCAGTTATTCCCTTTCTTGCTCAAGTGATATAGAAATTGCATATTTTAAATTACTTCTTAGTATAATGATAACTATAGTGCTTGATGAAAAAATCTCAACCACCCGTTTGTGCATAACCCCAGTATACAACAAAAAAAGGGAGGCTTGCTTTTGAGTATTGTGGGCCTGATTTCTATTTTTGTTATATTTCCAATTTAGGCTTAATTAATATATGCTATTATAAATATTTTTGCTTTCTCGTGTATTTTAGCTTTGCCTTCTGCATTCACTATTCTTCAGGAGCTCTAATATCTTCTTCAACATTTTCATCTTCTTGTCTGTATTCCTTTTACCATCCTAGAACCAAAATGATTGACAGCCCTGAAGCCCTGACCCTGGTGAAACTTTTGTACCCAGCACACAGAGGTCAGACCTGACTTAGCAGAAGCACAGTAGAAAACACATGTGACTGGTACACCAACAATAAAGAGTACAAACTCCCTCCCAAGGCCCTGGTTGGAGTATGTTTGGGCCAGGCCAGTAGATATCATCCTTTCCCTAGTGAATATGTCTCTTTAGCCTTCCTTTCCTTGTTACAATAATTTCAGTATTTTATATTAACTCTAGTATATATAGTTAAGAAATAGTTAAGAAAGTACTAGTTGCTTTATATTTGCATGCAGTTCTTTCCAGATTTAATCGAATGGTCAGTATATGTTCCTGACACATTTTTCACTTTATAACTATCATTTATAGAATTATTGCACAGTTTTAATTGATGTTAGATGAGTGCTTTGAAGTCTTTGTAATAAAGGTGCTTTAAATTAATACGATGACTTTATATGACTCTGAATTGTGATTTTCTTTTCCATTCTGTATTAAATTAATCAAAAATATATCTTTTAAAAATGTGAAAGAATTTTATTAGAACTCATTCATGTGAATTGCATAATGTTCTCGTATTTGAAACTGTATTATAAATACAAAAGTTTGAGAAATACTGATGGCACGCTTCCTTTTCTTCTCCTGTCATACTACTTTAGGTCAGCATTATTTCATACTGTCTTTTTAAACAACATTACTCTTGGAGTTCCTGTCATGGCTCAGCAGAAACAAATCTGACTAGCATCTATGAGGACAAAGATTGATCTCCGGCCTCACTCAATGGGTTACGGATCCGATGTTGCCATGTGCTGTGTTGTAGTAGCAGATGTGGCTCAGATCCTGCATTGCTGTGGTTGTGGGGTAAGCTTGCAGCTGCAGCTCTGATCTGACCCCCTTGCCTGGGAACCTCCTTATGCCATGGGTGCAGCCCTAAAAAAATATTTAAAAAAATAACATTACTCTTTATTGTCTTTCTTTTTACTCTATAGAATAATACCAGGCAATTTGTAACATTTTCTAAAATTTTAATAGAATCCCCACATCAGAAGAGTGGCTGTTTTTTTTTTTTTTTTGTCTAAAAAAGTATTATTCATTCACTGGATCAAATCATGCATACATATATCCGGTCTTGGGATCTCAGAGCAAATACAATCATGTTGTCTCAACGACAGCTCCAAGTTATTTTTATTCCAAAGTCCAGATTTGAAAAGTCATATCCACATAAGTCATCTACATACTCTCAGACAAAGACATACAAATCTATAGTGGAACGCCCAGAGGAATGTTGTTTAGTCAGGTAGGACCATAGATTTATTCTATTCTTTTGACTGTCAAAATAAAGACTCCTAGAGGGGTTCTAGTTCAAGATGGCAACATAGGAGGCTCTGGATCGCACCTCCTTAAAGGACACATTGAATCTACAACAAAAAAAGAACTTCCTCTGAAAGAAATCCAGAAACTACCCGAGTAACTCCTATACCTCAGGCAAACAAGAAAATACCTACATTGAAATAGGTAAGAAAGGCTGAGACACATGCTGCAAAAACCTCACCCCAGCACAGAAATGTGCAATTGATAGGAAACTCAAACTCTTAGATTCTCCCTAAGGAGAGAAAGGTTTGGACAAATACCAACTACCCTATCTTTTATGACTTCCTCTGAAAAATGAATACCTAGCTCTGAGTGTCACCAGGGCTTGAGTCACACCTGACTAGCAAATAAAGTAAAAGCTTTTAATGGGCTCATGAGGACTAGTACCCCAGGCCTCAGCGCAGAGGGAGCAAAAAGCAATGTACATCTCCCACTGCTTCCTAGAAAAAGGTCTGTTTGCATACTCCCCAAGCTGCTGCCTGAGGGTCAGGCTTCTAATTCAGCACACCTGTTGGGGCAGACTGGGCTTCTCCCCTGAGAATGAGGAGGTGGGGTGGCATTATTTCCACATTCTCCATCTGACCTGCTTCTTGTTACCAGTGTCTTCCTTGAAGGAACTGATACCTGAAGCCCCGGCTTTTGCAGCTGACACTCAGCTCAGACAAGGAGAGTCTCTTCAATAAATTATGTTGGTAAAACTGGACAGTCATATGCAAAAAATTGAATCCCTGTCATAGCACAAACAAAAATCAAATCAAAATAGATTAAAGACTTGAAAGTAAGACGTGAAACTATACAACTCAACATGAAAACGTATGTGGTAAGCTACTTTACATTGGTCTTGGTGAGAATTTTTTGGATTTGACACCAAAAGCAAAGGCAACAAAAGCAAATGTAAACAAGTGAGACTACACTCAAGGAAAAGTTTCATCAGGAAAAGGAAACCATAAACAAAATGAAAAGGTAATATACGGGACGGGAGAAAATATTTGTAAGCTATATATCTGGTAAGGGATTAACATATACCATATATAAATAACATATAACATATATAAATAATTCAATAGCAAAACCCAAAAAATTCTATTAAAAAATCAACAGAAGAATTGAATAGACATTTTTTCGAATGGTCAGCAGGTACATGAAAAAAAGTGCTTAACATTACTGCAAATCAAAACCACAATGAGATATTATCTCACACTTAGAACAGCTGTCATCAAAAAGACAAGAAAAATCGAGTGTTGACAAGGATAAGATTCAAAGAGAACCTTTGTGCATTATTGATGGGAGTGCAAATTGGTGCAGCAACTATGGAAAACAGTATGGAAGTTCCTTAAGAAATTAAAAAAAAAAAAAAACCATAATCTAGCAATCCCTCTTCTGGGTAGATATCCAAAGAAAATGAAAATAGAGTATCAAAAAGACTTGCACTCCCATGTTTATGTTAAATGAGAAAAGCCAGACAGGGTTAAGAAAGGCAAATACTACATGGAGTCAGTTACATATGTGAAGACAAACAAACAAACAAAAATACTGAGGTAGAAACAAAGTAGAACATTTATTGACAGGGGCAGTGGAGTGGGAGAAATAGGGAGAATTTGGCAAAAGGGTATAAGCTATCTGAAAGAGAATGGATAGGTACACACGTAATAACTGAAATACTTTGTTATACAGCAGAAATCATCACAACTTTATAACCCAACTCTACTTTAATAAAACCGAATTTTTTTTCAAAAAGGTACAGAACTTAGTCCTATAAAAGGAGTAAGATCTGATGATTTAATGCAAAACTTGGTGACTACTACTAACATTGCCTTGTATAGTTGAAATTTGCTAAGAGGATAGAGTTTAAATGCTCTCATCAAAGAAATAAAAGAAAGAAAAAGAAAGACAGAAAGAAAGACAGAAAGACAGAAAGACAGACAGACAGAAAGAAAGAAAGAAAGAGGGAGAAGAAAGAGAAGGCAGAGAGAGAGAGGGAGCAAGAAAGAAAAAGATAAATATGTGAGGTGATAGATGTATTAATTAACTAGATGAGGAAATGCTTTCACAATGCATACATACATCAAATCCCCATAAAGTACAATTTTAATATCTTAAAATTGCATATCAATTATAACTCAATAAAGGTAATTTTTTAAAATAAAAAGCTTATAGAAATTTGGGTGTAAGAATAAACCCTGGAGATGGGGTTATTATATGCTTTTTGCCCTTATATACCCAAGAGCCTAGAGTAGAGCTTGATACATAATAAACAGTTAATAAAATATCTCCTAAATTTGAAAAATCTAAAGGAAAGATGGATTGAAAAGTTTATCTAGAACTTAGAGTTCTATAATGAAATATTTTAAGAATTTTGTTTAGAAATGTTTGAACTAAGACTTTTAACCAAAAAAATTTAAATCTTTTTTTTTTCCTTTTTTTAGGACTGCACCTGCAGCATATGGAAGTTCCCAGGCTAGGGATCAAATCAGAGCTGCAGCTGCTGGCCTATGCCACAGCTATAGCAACACAGGATCTCAGCCACGTCTGCCACCTACACCCCATCAATCCTGGATCCTTAACCCACTGCATGAGGCCAGGTATCTAACCAGCATCCTCATGGATACTAGTCAGGCTCGTTACTGCTAAGCCATGATGGGAACTCCCTAAATCTTGTTTTAACAACAAGGTTTTGATTATTGGAAGTCTCTCAATTACGCAAACTATATGTATTTTTTAATTACTCATCCTTCCTAGATATACATTCAACTGCAACATCTTAAAACCTGCATAGTTTTACTAATAAATTAATCCAGAAATTCAAAAATGAGAAAACACAGCTATAAAATCTATCTTTAGGAAATAACTTAAAATATGGGAAAGATTTACATTTCATCCAAAAATACTAAATTAAATAAGTGTTCATGAAATAAAGAATTTAAAATCCAGCAATAAGACCAGTTCAGTTTTTTGTTTGAAAATCTGGATCTGTTAAACTATTTTTATACTGATTTTATATGCTAAATATAAAGATAGGACATATATAAATATATACCCAAATATTTATCTATTTATATTTAGTAGACTTAGCTGGGCTGTGTTACTTCCCTTGATGGAAATCATCTTGCAGGCAATTTCAAACTTCTTAATTTAAACACGGAAAATCTCATTTTGAATTTCATCTTCAAGTGTGTCACAGATGCCTTAGGCATTCATTGGTGCAAAGCAAAGTGAAATACTGTAATTGGAAACTATAAAGAAAACACATTTATCTTGAGTTACTTTTCTGCATAACATAAAAGAAGTCTCATATAAAAAAAAAGAATGTTTTAAGAAAAAGATCAGAAACTTACTGGATTTGCTGAATAAAAAAGGCCTCTGGGGAAATGTAGATGAGCTACTATAGTTTTCAGGACTAGCCTAGACAAACTCAGAAGTACGTAGTGATTGCTTGTGTTGCCCTAGATCTTTGCTAGTTATTGACACTACTAACCTTTACCATTTGATTTAGAAATCATCAGTGCCATACTTAAACCCTTTTTTTGGCAGTATCACATGTTCCAGAATTTTTCTGACTATAAATTCTATCCTTCTAAATTTTCAAAAGATACTGTTAATTAAAAAATATCGTTCTCAATAAATACACTGCTACAATTAATATTACTTTATTTATCCTCCTTCCCTCCCTCCCTCCCTACTTCCCTTCCTTCCCTTTCTCCTTCTCTACCTCCCTCCCTGCAAAATACCAGAAACATACATATTCGGGTAATTCATGAATCATTAAAATGTAGTAAAGGCAAAATAGAAAACATATGTATAATGATACTACAGTAAACAGTATGAGTAAATGCCGATTTAGAGAAATAATGAAAGGGAATTCCTTTGTGGCACAGCGGTTTGAGGATCCCCAAGGGTCAGATGTTGTCCCTGTGGTGGCTCAGGTTGCTGCTGTGGCATTGGGTTCTCTCCATAGTCTGGGAGCTTCTGCATGTCACAGGTGAGTCCAAAAAAGAAAGATTTCAAGTTCTCAGACATGTGAAATAATGCAACTCATTACAAGTTTCACAGAAAACTCAGTGTTCTGAAATGTTAAGGAGAGAGGAGAATGATAAGTAAAACAGATGACAGAATGGAATGAGAACATTCTCTAACATGTACAAAAGTAATCTCAAAATGAATTAAAGACCTAAGTACAATTTGGAATACTATATCTCTCCTGGTGGAGAACATAGGTAGAATGATAATACATAAATTGTAGCAATATGTTTTTTGGCTCCATCTCCAAGCAATGGAAATAAAAGCAAAAATAAACAAATGAGACCTAAGTAAACTTAAAAACTTGTTCACTGCAAAGGAGACCATCCACAAAACAAAAAGACAAAGTACTGAATGGGAGAAGTTATTTGAAAATGATATGACTGATAAAGGATTAATATCCAACATATATAAACAGCCTATACAACTCAACATCAAAAAAAAAAAAAACAAATAACAAACAACACAATTAAAAAAATGGGCAGAAAACCTTGATATTTTTTTCCACTGCAGGTGGCCAAGAGGCACAAGAAAAGATTCTCAACATTGCTCATCAGGGAAATGCAAATCAGATCTACAAATCACACCTGTAAGAATGGTAATCATCAAAAAGAACACAAATAACAAATACTGACGAGGATACAGAAAGGGGAACACTTCTACACTGTTGGGAATGTAAATTGGCGCAGCCACTGTAGAAAACAATATGGAGGTTTCTCAAAAATCTAAAAATAGAACTACCATATGACCCAGCAATTCTGCTCCTGGATATATATTTGAAAATATAATTAAAGAATTAGTAAAAGTGAGAAAGGCTGTAGGATTAAGCCAATAAAATGTCAGTGTGAATTAAATGAGGAGCGAGGAATAATAACCTCAAAACAAGATAATATTAGCATTTACCATTTATTTAAGAAAGATCAGCAAATTTAGAACAGAAAGAGGGTAAGGATAAGCAAGCTAAAAGAAGAATCTAGATTCAGACATTTTAAATTAAATCTGTGTCTAAATAATAGTAACTCTAACTGCACTTTAATATGTAAAGGGATCTATCTGGTTTTTTCCCTAGTAAGCACAGCCAGAACTCATCATTTTTTCACTCATTTATAGTAACTGTTATTAATATGTTTCAAGTCTTCTTCATGCAAGAGATTTAGCCATGAACAGAAAAGAAGCAAACCCCTCCTGTGTAGCTTAAATTCTAGAAAACAGAGGCATATTACAAAAGGATAATAAAGTTTGCGGCAAATCAAAGGTGATGTGTTATAGGAAAACGAAACAGGCAATCTGAACAGGGATGACTATCAGGGTGTGGCAAGCAAGCGGGAATGACATTTTTATAGGGAGTAGTGAGGGGACATTTGTGTCCACCCATTTGGTGAATAGAAGTTAGACGCTTTCGTAAAAGAAATGTATTATGCTGTTGCTAGTGCAAGCCAAACAGCAGAGGGTTGAATAAACAGGAGAAACGATGCTTAGGTGAGTTTTAGTAATGAAAAGGAGAGAGATGGCAAAAGAGACGAAAGGGATCTTAAGGCTGAGAAAGAGGTTGTTATTTCCGGTTTCATTTAATTTAGGAAAACATCAGCATGTTTCTGAGCTGAGGAAAAGAAACTAGAGAATGAATAATGAATGCAAACTGGACTCTGGATGAATTGTGAGAAGACAGGATAAAGAGCCTTACCCTCTAACAGGAGGAAGCCAGAGTTAAGACAATGTGTATGTATGGAGAAGTGTAAAAGGTGATTTCCTGAGACAGAGTGGTAACATTTGGAAATATATCCTGAAGAGAATGAATGGATAATGAAGAAAAGGTAAAAAAAAATTGACTAAGATAAAATAAAAGATGTTTCCAATTGTCTTTAACACTGCATTTCATAAATATCGTGTTTCTTACTAAGGCTGATACTTTATTATTTTGCGGGAGGGGAACTCTGACTTAGTACTGCATATCAGCAGCTCAGTAACGTTAAAATGAAGGAACGAATGACAGTGTAATGTGCTCGTTCAAGAAGAAGCAATGTGTGCACTAACCTCTCTTTGCTAAGGGCACTTTCCTAACGTAGGGGCTATCCAGTTTCATATCAAGAAGGATAAAGACATTTTGCACCAGGTAAATTGTTTGAATACTTCAGATCATACTACAGAAATTTTTCTGTTTCTCTTGAAATTTGTTGGGGAGTTTCCTGCTCCTCGCTCCCATGTTTCCATGAAGGACATTTTCTCCTCTCCCTAGAAGGTTAAAATATTGGTATGATTATTTCTATTTGCTCTAGTCAGTCTCTTCATGTCCCTCTTTCTCTGTCATCATTATTTGTGCTTTATATGTGCAAGGCAGTAATTTCTTCTTGCAGCTAGCCAGATAGCTATCTGCCTTAAAATCTTTCCGTTAGAAGGAACATATCACAAAGACTAGATTAAAGGAGATGAGATTAAGAGTGATCACGTCATACAGGACTTTCTAGGCCATGTGAAAGCTGAATAGTGACCCCCTAAGACACCTTTCTACCTATAACTGTAACTGTGACCTTAGTTGTTATACGATTTTTGCAGGTGTAATTATGGTAAAGATTTTGAGATGAGATCATACTGGATTTAGCATGGACTTTAAATCCAATAACTAGTGTCCTTTTAAGAAAAAAAGACTCAGTTCTACCATACAACAATATGACCTTGTCCAATTTACATAACTTTTAGAAGCCTGGTTTTCCTCAGCTATGCAAAACTTCATCGCAGAGTGAATGTAACATATGTGAACATAAACTGCAGTTCTCTGATTACAGTGAGTAGGTAACAGATGATAGGAATCAATACTTTATTTTGAAATGTTGCTTAGGATCAAACATCTACAAAAGTATGCAGCTATCTCAAGTTTTCCTGGATTCTAATTAAAAACAGCATTCACACAATTGAGTTATTTTGTCATTTGTCCATTTAACATACATAGCAACTGAATTTCCACTGTGTTAAGCATTAGTGAGGTGGAGACGAATAAGGGACTGTGCTTTTCCATCAGGGATCACTGCAATAAACCATGTATTTCAATGGAGATGATAGGTACTCAAACTAGGTTATGTGAAAGGCATATTGGTGACACAAAGGATGAAACCATCAACTTAATGTGCTGAAGTACTGGGAAAACTCAAGGGACAAATAGATGTATAACCCCAAAGTAAGTCATGTAAAGCCCCAATAAAGTTTTCCATTATGACCTTTAATCACTGCATTTAATTTCTTGAAAAATAATTCATTGAAATGTAATACCTCGTATTGTCAGTACATTACTCATGGTGTTCCTTTACCAAGAATGCTCACTACTCCTTCCCCTTTGTCCACCTATTAAAATCCTGATCAGTCTTCAGGGACCAGTTCAATCACCAAGTACTCCTAGCAGAATAGATTGCTCTGGCCTTGGCTCTCCCAAAGCATTAGAGTAACTCCAGCAATAATCACATCATATCGGCTTTTTGTTTTTTGTATTTTCCTGTAATTCTGGGGCCAGGGATCAAACTCCTGGGAAAGCAGCAACCCAAAACACTCTAGTGACAATGCCAAATCCTTAACCTGCTATGCCACAAGAGAGCTCCACATCATATTCATTTTAATTGTCTACACATCTGCCTCACTCTGCTGGGTTTTTTTTGGCTGCCCCATGGGACACGGAACTCCCAGGCCAGAAATCAGCTGTGTCAAGGCCATATCCTTTTACCTATTGTGCTGGGCTGGGGATCAAACCTGCGTTCTGGTGCTGCAGAGACGCTGCCCCTCCTGTTGCACCACAGCAGGAACTCCCGATATATTTTTTTACTCCTGTTTATTCTTACAGCCCATTTATCCCAATTATGTGAAAACAAAAATACATTTCTGGTGAAGTGGAAACATTAGAGGTTTTTCTCAACAAAGCAACTTCTAAGCCATTAAGATAAGTTAGTATAAACATAGCATTGTCTATATCTGCAATACTATAACATTTTTTGACTGTTCTCTCCATAACACTGAATATTCAGAAGATGGGCCTCAGAACGCGAATATAACGAATTGTTTTATTAAGCCCTGAAATAAAATTTAAATGTGACTAGTGAAATTTGATAGCTATATACATATTGCCAGATTAAAAATATTGGAACATGTTAACTCATTGGTTTGGACATATGTAATTAATATTACATATTAATATGTAATGCACATATTAATTAATCATTCATATTTATTTAACTGAGCTACCCTATTCTCTAGCCAACCTAAAAATGATTTATTTTATTATTAAAAATATATTTCCTGTAGGAAACATGCAGTAAACTCCAAAGCTAACTAAAGAGACACTAATGAAGAAACAATTACAGAATATTTTTCCAGGCTATTAGAACCAGGAAAATATGATGAAATATCAAGGGAGTAGTAATAGTGAGAAGGCGTTATTTTACTCAGTCCTGAGTTATACACATGATCAGAGGTATGACTTCAGGTAAAGAGATGTAGTGATTGTCAAATTGCTATGTGGCAGAAAAGGAGAGGGAATTTACTCTGGCAATTTTCATCTACTACGTTGTAATCTCTTGTAAATTTTGCTACTGGCCAAACCCAACAGTATGCCATGGAACATAGGAACTCAGGTGATGCAGCTGATAAAGATCAGCCTCTTAAGGCACAGAGCAGAGAGGAGAAGGGAGAGAGGGGAACTATAAGGGCTGAGAAAAATATCTAGCAAAAATTTAAATTACAAATATTATGAACCAATTAAATTTAAAGTGTGCGTTCTTTTTCGCATTCACTGTTTTTGAATTATCAGTCTTCTGCAAATGACCATACATTTAGGTAATCCATCCAGTGTACTCAAAGCTTAGTCCATGGACTCCTAGGATCTCACATACGTTCTGATGATCTGTGAGGCCAAAACTAGTTGTACAACAACAACCTTATTTATCTGTTTAAAACAATTTTTAAAATTTGAGCATAGTTAATTTATAGAATTGTGTTAGTTTCAGGTGTATAGCAAAGTGACTCATTTATATATATATATATATATATACACACATATATATATGCATCCATATATAGATATATATAAGCTTATATTGATGTAACATATATATATAAGTTTTCTATGTCTTTGAGTCTGATTTGTAAATATGTTCATTTATATCATTTTTAATATTCCATATATGTGATAGTATATAAAATTTGTCTTTGACTTTTCTTATTTAATATGATAATTTCTAGGTCAATCCATGTTGCTACAAATGGCATTATTTCATTCTTTTTATGGCTGAGTAATATTCCATTGTATACATGTACCACTTCTTATTTATCCATTCCTCTATTGATGGACCATTAAGTTGCTTCCATGTCTTGGCTACGGTAAATAGTGCTGCAAAAAACAACGGAGAGGATATATATCTTTGATATAATGTTTTCTCCAGATACATGTCTAGCAGTGGTATTGCAGGGTCATGTCAACTCTAGTTTTGTAATGAATCTTCATACTCTCCTCCATAGTGGCTGCACCAATTTACATTCTCACCAACAGTGTAGGAGGGCTCATTTTCCTCCATACACTACCTAAATTGCATTTTTTGTAGCCATTTTAATGACGGCCATTCTGACTGTTGTGAAGTGATACCACACTGAAATTTTGATTTGCATTTCTTTAATAATTAGCAATATTGAGCATCTTTTCATGTGCCTATTGGCAATCTGTATGTCTTTTTGGAGAAATGTCTATTTAGGTGTTCAGTCCATTTTTTGATCAGGTTATTTTTTGATATGAAGTTGTATGAGCTATTCGTATATTTTAGAAATTAAGCCATTTCTGGTAGCATAATTTGCAAATATTTTCTTCCAGTTCATAGGTTGTCTTTTGATTTTATTTATGGTCTCCGTTGCTGTGCAAAAAATTTAAGTTTAATTAGGTCCCATTTGTTTATTTTTGTCTTTATTTTTATTACTCTAGGTGATGGATCCAAAAAATATCTTGCTATTATTTATGTCAAAGAGTCTTCTGCCTATGTTTTCCTTTAGAGGCTTTATTGTATCCAGTCTTATGTTTAGGTCTTAAATCTATTTTGTGTTTATATCTGTATAGGGTGTTAGAAGTCAAAACTAGTTATGTAATGATAGTATGATGTTATTTACTTTTAATTGTATTGATATTTGCACTGCTCTGGCAAAAGCAGGGATGGTAATACTTTCAGATGAATCAAGGCAGAGGCATGAAACTACAATGGTAGCAATGGAATTATTCACTATTATCTTCTTGTAAGAGGAGGGAGTTCACCTTAGAATGTCCTTCATGAACCAGTAAATTTGCTATATTTTTTAAATCTTGCCCTCTGATTACACTTTTTTAATGATATAGGAAGTCTACATATAGAACTTCTACTGCATGTTAAAGTACATCTGGCTCTCTTGGGGAAAAGCACATTTTTGACTGAGTTGTAAGCTGAATGAGTCATTCTTTGATGGAAAACACTTTCTACTTTAAAGAAAATTTTAAAAGTATGGTTATTTAGACTTGGGAACTTATCAGATATTTTCCTATGAAAAGAATTAAGTTAGCCTGCTCTTTAAAGGAAAACAACCAATAGCAATTATCTACAAACATGAAATTCAAACTTTTAAGCAAAAATGAGAATTTTTAAAACTGTTTATCCATTGCTAGGAGCGTAATAGCTTCCTATTATAGCCTCCTAATATTTAAAGATGTTTTAAAAGAGATTTTTGGGGTGATCTTAGCATGGGATTTTTTGATATGGTATGATGAAATCTGGCAACATTTTGAAGTTCTGCATAACTTAGGTCATATTTTCAAAATGGACATTACAAAAAGTTACATAATCGTGTGTGCAAAAGGTCTGGTTGAGGAGCACAGCAGAAGAATGGGTTTTAATCAAATTCACTACAAATTTTTATCAATATGATTTTCTTATACCATGCTGAACGCAACTTTAAAAAAATTACGTTTGTCAAGTTTTGCTGTGGTTTCAAAACACCCGCAAGTAACTGAAAACTACCTCTTTAGACTTCGTATACTTCAACAGAATCAAAATATTGCACGAGAAGCAAAGGTATCATCTATTAAACGAAACATTAAGAGGAGTTCCTATTGTGGCTCAGCGGAAATGAACCCGACCAGTATCTATGGGATGTGGGTTGGATCCCTGGCCTTTCTCAGTGGGTTAAGGATCCCGCGTTGCTGTGGCTGTGGTGTAGGGTGACGGCTACAGCTCTGATTGGACCACTAGCTGGGAACCTCCATATGCTGCAGGTGTGGCCCTAAAAGGAGCAAAAATCAATCAATAAATAAACTAAACATTAAGAGATTTGCAAACTGAAAAGCAATGACCCTCTTCAGCAAGTATTTTGGAAAATAGTTAATTTTTATAAAAATGTTATTTGTGTTACTATGTGCTGGTTTTCTTACGGTTATTTTAAATGTACTAATAAATTAATTTTCTTCAGTTTTAGTTTCTAATACAGTATCCAAATATGTAACATTCCATAAACAAAAGTTCTTCAGTGTTTTCGGTAGCATTTAAAAATATAAAAAAGGGCCTAAGACCACAATGTTTAGAATTATTAAACAAACATTAAGGATTTTTACATAAGACAAACAAAACTTTTACTGTCACTTGACTAAAAATGGCAGAATAATTGTACATTTTGTACATTATAGGAAAAGAAAAATATAATTTCAATGTAAGGATTTATGCCCTTTGGACAACATTGTATGAAGTTATATCTCAAAAATCACAGAAGTAAAGCCACGTGAAATTACTGACGTGTTGCAAATGCAGGCATACAACATTTTATTGTGCTTCCTTTTGTTAGGCTTTGTAGGTACTGGAATTTTTACATATTGAAGGTTTGTCACAACAGCGCATTGAGCAGGTCTACCAGTGTCATTTGTCCAACAGCATTTGCTCACTTTATGCTTGTGTCATATTTTTGTAATTCTTGTAATGTTCCACTATTATTCTGTTTTTCTTCTGGTGATATGTAATCAATGAATTCTCATCTTACTATTACAACTCTCTGAAGATTCAGATGATAGCATTTTTTAGCAGTATTTAAAAAGCTAAGACATATGTATATTGTATTTTAGACATGATGCTCTTCACACTTAAAAAACTACAATATAGTGTAAACATAAATTTTATATGCCTTGGGAAACCAAAAAAAAATCATTTGACTTGCTTCAATGCAATATACACTTTATTGTGGTGGTCTGGAATCAAACCTGCACTGTCTTTGATGTTTGCTTATAGTTTAGCCTATAAAATCTAGAATTTAAAGAGGCTACTATATACGCTGTGAGTATTATAAGAAGTTATAAAACCATAAATCCTTCCTCAAATAGTTACACATGATAAACACGTTCTATGACATAATTTACAACTATTTTAAGAAACAACACAATAATTTTCTCAAATATTCTGAAAGAAAACAATTGCTATGAATTTCAAACTGTAGTATGTTTTCCAGGTAAGAAGTACAGAAAGTTTAGATGAAGTTTTTAATCTCTGAAAAAAAAAAACAATTCTATATGATTACTTTTAGAAAGAACTATGGAATTGTTACTTTTTATGTTCATAATTTTAGGAGACAATATGAATAGAGTATATTTATCACAAATCATACTTATCGCAAACATTTTTATATACCCTGGTCTGTTTTCACATTCAACTTATGACATTTATCATTAATTTTCTAGGGAGTAAAACATAAATCCTATGCTTTACACAATTTAGGAAACACTCAAGTGATTATGGCTTTTCCCTTAATTCTATTCTACACTTGTATTTGCCTGGAAAAACTATGGAATCAAATCCCACTGAAAAGTAGAATGTATTTCAGAGCAAGTTTGGGAGAAAGGGTATATTTATAATTCAAGTCAGTACTGAAATGTCTGTATTAATTTTGTATTAAAATATAAGAAGTACTAAAGGGACCTCTCCAAGATAAAATGAAAGATTCTAATTAACAACATGAAAGCGTATGAAAATATAAAATTCACCAGGAAAGAAAAATATGTAGTCAAAGGCAGATCCTACTGTATTGTACTGGTGATGACTAAATTGTGCAAAGATCACTTTCAATTCTACTATAAAAGTTTTAAAAAAAAGTCTTAAAAATATAGTCATTCATTATTGGATACACAATATAAAAAAGATAAAAACTGCAACATTAATAACCTATATGATCACATTTTCTTTATTCATATATCAACAGACACTTAGATTGTTTCTTTGTCTTGGCTATTTGATACTGCAATAACTATGGGGAGTGGATATCACTTCAAGACATTAATTTTACATCTTTTCAACCTATACTCAGAAGTGGGATTTCTGACTCTTGTGTTAGTTCTATGTTTAATATTTTTGAGGAAACGCTATACTATTTTTCTGTAATTTCTGTACCAATTTGCATTTCGACCAACAGTGCATAAAAGTTCTCTTTCTCCACATCCTTGCCAGCATTTGTTGTCTCTTGTCTTTTTGATAATAGACATTCTAACAGGTATGAAGTGTTATTTCATTGTGGTTTTGATTTGCATTTTGCTGATAATTAGTGATGTTAGGCACTTTTTTGTATCTATTTGTATGTTTTTGGAAAAATGTCTATTCAGGTCATTTGTCCATATTTTAATCAAGCATGCATTGACGTGTGTGTGTATATTTAAATAGAGTATTATTCAGCCGTAAGAAGAGGGAAATCTTGCCATTTGCAACAGCATGAATGAAACTTCCAGGCGGTATATATTAGGTGAAATAACTCACAGGAAAACAGATGATATAAAGCTGAGTCTAATGTATAACATGATGACTATAGTTAACAAGAATGTATTGTATGCTTGAAATTCTCCAAGAGATCTGATTTTAAATGTTGTCACCACACGAACATGTGTATAAAAGGTAATTATATGAAATGATTGTATGTATTAATGAACTTTCTTATGATAATCATTTCGCAGTACATAAGAATATCAAATCATAATACTGTACACCTTAAATTTATACAATTGTATTTGTCAATTATGCTTCAATAAATCAAGAAAAATATTTCAAGAGACTGAAACAAAATTTTAGGGCAATACTTAATATCTTAAGAATTTTTTAAAATTCACTGAGAAACAGCTTGTAATATCATTCTGTTACTAAAATAATTAGTGATTAGAAAACTATAACTATTAGTATATCAACACTATCTTCTCCAGCACAAAACTCTTAGTCTATTATTTGTTAGAAAAAAAACACATTTTTTTCTTACTGTAATGGTGTTATAATGAACTTGGAAAAGAGGCATTTTCTTCTCTTTTTTATAATAGCTTTATAATCCAAAAAGAATTTTTGTAAATCTCAGAAGACCAGAGATAATTAAGACAGGGGACCTTTTGCAAAGTATCCTCTGCACAGTGATATGGATGCCAAGGATTAGCTCTGCCTAGTGGCATGGTGAGCTGTTTTTCGACAGCAAGGTTGAAGGGATTTGAATCCTCCCATGGGCTCTGCCTCTAAACTTTATACATTTGTTAAATGGAACATTTTTTTAAAAGTGAAAAACTGTGTTTGAAAAATACTGATATAAGGTTGTTAATAAGTATTATAGAAATTTTCAGTCTGATGTGATTGCTGTTAATTCACTGATTTAGGAATGTATATATGTGTGTGTATACGTATATGTATACACATACACACACACACACACATATATATTTGACTTTAAAAGTATGTAATACCTATCTATCTATCTATCTATCTATCTATCTATCTATCTATCTATCATCTATCTATCTTTGACTTTAAAAGTATGTACAGTTTAAAAGTTGAGAGTTAAATTTATTTGGAGAAAAAGAGGACTATAGCCCAGGAGGCAGCATTTCAGAGAGCTCAGAAATACCGCTCCCAGGAAGCAGGGGGAAATGTCAGTATACATGTGATTTTGGTGAAGGGGGAGGTACATGCAATAATGCACACGTTTTACAGAAGTTGGATGCTGGGCTCATGAAGGTTACTGCTAGTCACAAGGAGCAGATAACACTATGAAGGGTTTTGGTGCTTTTCGAGATATGAGGAGGTACAAGAATTGGGCTCATAAAATCTTCTCCTGAAAATATCTATCTGAAGACCTGTTCTGTCAGTTTCCCAGAGCACAAAGGGCCTCACTGCTGATCTCTACCCTGAGCTCCTTTGAGGGGTGTTAAGGGTCAGCGGCTACAGTGGTTCATGATTCAATCCATGTAGAGGCAGGTGGCAAGTGACAAACTTGAGTTCACTATATATATATATGTGTGTGTGTGTGTGTGTGTGTGTGTGTGTGTAAATAATATGTATGTATAATCTGTATTATATTATTAGATTAATTTTTCAGAAAAATTGATTTGCTCTTGTTTAAGGGATTAGGTTTAGGAGTAATCTCTCTCACTGATGTACTGACAACTGCAAAGCAAACCAAGACGTACCTTAAATTTAAAAATATGAAAGGAGAACTCCACTAAATATGGATTATTGAATAGGCACTGTAAAACAATCATAGAATACATGCCAGAATTATCTGCATCTATTCAGTGCTGTTCAGATTATTCAAGGCAAAATTGTCAGAGCCAGGTTTCCAGAGAAATTGGTGAAAATTGGAGTTCCCTTCGTGGCTCAGTGTTTAACAAGTCTGACTAAGAACCGTGAGGTTGCGGGTTCGATCCCTGGCCTTGCTCAGTGGGTTAAGGATCCGGCGTTGCCGTGAGCTGTGGTGTACGTCTCAGACGCGGCTCGGATCCCGCGTTGCTGTGGCTGTGGCGAAGGCCGGCGGCTGCAGCTCCTGTTAGACCCCTAGCCTGGGAACCTCCATATGCCGCGGGTGAGGCTCTAGATAAAGGCAAAAAGACAAAAAAAAAAAGTAGAAGAAGAGAAATTGCTGAAAATTGCAAATGATGCCTCAAATCCTGTAATAACATTTTGTGAAAGCATGACTCAAAGAGATGAAGCTGACCTTTAACACTGTTGTTTGCCCATTTTCCTCTCACTGACCTCGCCATTTCAAAGCTCTTCATTTTAAAATCCAAGACATTGCTTTAATACAAAATACTGCTTTCAAATATCACTGGCACAAACACTATCTTACCTCAAATACTCCTTTAATTTCCAGATATTTCTAGGTTTTAAAGATAAATATTACTTGACATTTCATATCTAAATTATATATATATATATGTATACACACACATATATATACACACACACATATGCTGAATATACAGCTGCAGATTTTAAAAAAATGTTTCCACAAAAGCTTTCTCTCTACAGCCAAAGGACTGAAAAAAGGAAAGCCTAGCAAGAAAGAAAACTTTAAGAAAAGGTTTCTCTACACACGTCAAAATCACAAGAAAAACAAAACAACACAAAATAGTGTGGCTGTGAGCTCTTCTCACTACCCATGGCAGCAAAGGCAAAGGGGGAGCCCAGAATACCACTGACACCAGATTTTAATGACAAATACCAACTCCTCCCCTCCCTGCTGGGCGCTACTGAAGAAAGTCAAGAGGGAGCCATGACTCATCACATGCAGGGAGGAGTTGAGTTCCTGCCTCTCATTCCTTCTCCCTGTACACAGAATCTGGGGAGACCATCTGGGGAGCCTAGACTCTCATCCCATTCAACAGCTTGTGGACCCCTTGCCCTCCCACAAGGAGGTTGTGTCTGAAGAGACTTAGGGAGAGCTGGGGCTTATACCACCACCCAGTAGTAAGATCACTTTTCAGGGCTAAAGAGAAGCTAGATGAGGAACCAGAACATTTATTATTTGTTGGAAGGAACAACACAACCTCCTCCCCAGTACACACATTTTTTTCCTGATAGGATAGTGTCAAAGGAAGCCAGCTAAAAGAAAACATTTAAATAAGATGCATATTCTCTTAACAACAATACTCCAAAATGTACAGTATAGAAATAATCCAAATAGAAAATGTGCAACTCATGTGAAAAGACATTTCACTGAAGAGGATAGGCACATAGCATGTGAACTCATGCAAGGTGATTGATATCATTATCCATGATGCCTTCTATAACCACAATGAGAAATCACTTAATATGATTTCAAAAGTCCATATACAAAACAGTGAATACCAAATGCTGGCAAGAATGGGTACGAAATAGATTCTTCTGCATTACAGGCTGGGAAGGTAAAATGGCAAAGCCACTTTGGAAAATAGATTGGGGAGTTCTCTTCATGGCTCAGCAGAAACAAAACCAACTAATATCCATGAGGACACAAGGTGTGATCCATGGCCTTGCTTAATGGGTTAAGTATCCGGCACTGCCATAAGCTGTGGTGTATGTCACAGATGCGGCTCGGATCTGGTGTTACTATGGCTGTGGTGTAGGCCGACAGCTATAGCTCCTATTGGACCCCTGGCCTGGGAACCTCCATATGCCACAAGTGTGGCCCTAAAAAGCCAAAAAAAAAATAGACTGGTAGTTTCTTATAAATTATCATATATATGATATAATACAACCAAGTGATTGTGCTCGTGAGTATTGATCCCAGAGAAATAAAAATTTGCCTTCATGAACAAATGTGTACAGTTGTACTTCATAACAATTATGTCAATATAGTGAAAACTGGAAACAGCTCAGATCTCCTTCAATGAGTGACTAGTTAAACAAGTTGTGATGCATTCATGCCACCAAATACTATTCATCAGTAAGAAAGAACAAATTGCTGATATGCATAAAAACTTGGATGCCTCTCCAGAGAAATGTGCTGAATAAAAAAAGGCCAATTCCAAGGGCTGCCTATTATATAATTCTATTTATATAACATTCTTGAGGTGACAGAATTATTAAACTATAGACAAGATCAGGGGTTAAGGAAGGGATATGGACATAAGAGAAACAGGTGCAGCTATAAAAGTGTGACATGACTGATGCCTGTTTTAACAGAAATGTTTGAATCATGATTGTCAAGGTCAATATCCTGGTGAGATTTGAAAGATGCTGGTCTTGGAGGGAATGGGGAGAGGATACATGGATTGTCTCTATATTATTCTTTATAACTTCATGATAGTTTACAATTATCTTAAAATAAAACTTTTAATTTTAAAAAGCCCTTACCAAAATGTCAGCACTTATTTCAGTTTATGGAGTCTAAATGATTCTAATTTGCAACATATTTACTCCAAGAAAACCACCATTCTATGTCATCATTTGTCACAAATCTTTCATTTAAAAAATTGGAGTTTGGCTTACATAACATAAAATGTACAAATTTTAATTGCATACAGTGCTAAATTTTTACAAATGTGTATACTCATGTAACTATCACTGCAGTCAGACTGGTCCCATCCATAACATTTATTTATTTACATCATTTAATATATGTAAAACGAAATATTTATTTCCCTTTTTTGGGTATACCTTATATTTAATGCATTTAACTCCGAATTATAGATTTGAGTAAGAGTGATCAACTCCTCTTAAATATCAACTGAGCCTTAAGAGGATGCCTGCAAATTTGAACGTCTCTAGAACCAACCCCCAAATTTATTTTATTCTCTTATCTTCCAGTATGTCTAACTGCATTAATATCTAGATTCAGATTTATTTTTCATTAAAAATTATATGTTTATCATCTTCATGAAATTTCTATGCAATTAAGGAAATACTTTCTATTTATTCATTAAGTTGTTTTGTGATGCAAACTTAGATATATGTGCATAAAAATAATATTCTACCATCAGAAATTATTAGTTGTATATATTCTTACGTGGCACACAAAGACATCTATTTTTTGGCCTATGTTAAATAGATACTTATTCTCTCCAGTTAAAATAATCATTGTATTGTCTAGATAAACTATAAACTCTACTTATATTACTTTATGCTAACTCCAGACACAGTTCAAGTAAATCAGGTGTAATAAACATAATATATAATTTTGGCATGCATATTCCAAACTCCATTTGATAACAAATGATCAGACAGGCATTACTCTAATAATGTTAAATCTCACACAAAAATAGCTTTTGATATCCACATAGATATCATCTCTAAAAACAGTTTAGATGACAAATAGTACACTGTCTTTGTACATGTTTTTATAAATTATGTCAGCATTCTAAATTACTAGCAGTGATAAACTCTGATACAATGATCAGGAAGTATGTTTTCTATAACAATGCCAAGTCAATTCAGAAATGCATTTCACTGTGCTAGAAAATGCTTACTTTTTCTTTGCCGACTTCATATTTGAATCTATTACTTATTTATAAGAATTTAAAGGATCCTTTACATAAGATTTATATTAGATATAATGGTGTGAGGACATTGAAGCCTCTACTTTTTTTTCATTTGCATTGTGCTGACCAGGCAATCTTTGAGTCAGTCACACTGGTATAAATTAAGGTCTCAGACAAATTTATTGTGAAAGCCAACACAAATATGGGCCATTAAACTATTATTTTCACAAAAGCATAACGAGAAATATATTTTAAAATGTAACAAGAAGATTAGAACAAATCAATCTTCATACTTATTGCCCTGAGTGAAATATAGTTTAATGTGAGTTTCAAAGCTGTTTGCGTCCAAAAGATTAAGTAATTTTCAAGTAAAAGCTTTAGATCTTTGAAAGTAATGAATTCAGGATAAAATTAGGAAAGATACATAATTAATTACAGCAGTTTTCCAAGGAATATTCTAAATTTCCAGGAAATATATGCTTATAAGGCATAAACTCTCTTTAGGATACTAGAATATTAATCTCGCGCAGTAGGCCAAACATCATAAAAACCTTAGACCTATGCTCGCTCAGCCCACCTCATGAAGCAAAACCTGAGGCTAAAATATTCAGGTGACTTATTTTAGTTCAAAAGCTAATAGTTAAGGAAGCCATCAGTCAAACCAAAATTCTCTGTTACTAAAATTACTGGGCTTTTTAAGAGGTTCAAGACATATTTGTTTGGGGTTTATAATATCAAAATACAAATCTTGAGCCGTTTTAATACATCTTCTGGGTAAAAAAACAGAATTTAATATTTTCAAACATCCAATAAAATCCCAGATAGAGTAGTTTCTTAAAATATAAAGTTAAATATTTAAGAGAAAATTCAATTATTACTAATTAAACAAGTAAATTCTTCTACTTGCAGCATGTAAAAGCAATCGATATGTTAAGGTGTGCTTTTAAACTTCCTGTAACCTAAATGTATTCATTCATTTATTCTCTCACAAAACCCGCAATGAAATTTGAGTTAGGACAATCAGAGGGATTAATAAAAGAAGGAATATCTTTGATATCGCAGAAGCAAAAAAAAAAAAAAGTAGCTGGTGGAGTTAAAAATTCCATCAGGCTTTATCTTGGCAACGTTTTAAAGCATAAGTAATGAAAGACTTTGCACACTTTCTTAATCATTGGCAATCGCCTTTTTGGGAATTATACCTGACAATGTCTATCATTCAAGGTCATGTCAGAAAAATGTCAGCTTACCTAACACATACAGAAAATGTACATACTTGCACCATCTCAATTTCCAAAGTACAAACATGGTCAGAGAGGTGAGTTTTCTTTTTGATGTTAAAATGGTTGCAAATGGGGTGAAGAAATGAAAAAAAGGGGGGGGGGCTACAAATAATAAAGCAAATGGAAGACTTTCTATGGACCTAGTTAACAGTTACAACTGTAGGCCAGAAATCATATACAGATGCTCAAAATATATCAATAAGGAAAGCATAAGACTCCAGATGCTCTCACTACTAAAAAGCAGATTCAGGGATCACCATCTGTAGCACACTGTTGCCAAGTACATCTTGTATATATGGCCATTGGCATTGGCTAAAATGAAGATCCATGTTAAGAAAATATTAAAAAGGACCACATGGCAGACACATTCCTAATATCAAGGGACCAGTTTAACTATAAGTCTCTATATGTTGTGAATTTCCTCTGGAGTAAAACAGTAACACTGGACCTCATGCATTAGTGAAAACAAGCCACCTTTTTAATTACTACATAATCTATCTAAAAATACTGAACCATGAGTCTTGGCTTTGCAGAAATGAGAGGGGAAATACTATAAACTGGATAGTGATATCACCTTGGACCATGGCAATTTTTGAGTCTAAAAATCTAAGGAAGACCCCCAAATTTTGGGAAAACTGAACTCTGTGATTATATCAAGGCACATGAGGTTTTTGTATGAACGAGGTAATAAGAATAACAGTAATTTGAATTTTCACAGCTTATTAGTGTTCTTAGAATTTTTTCTTAGTGTCTTTGAGGGTCAGAGACATGGTGTCACATATGTTTAGCATCTTTCTTATGATCTTTCTGGATCCTGCTTTGCTTATCCACTGCCACTGCTGTCACCACTTTTCTACCAACCTCTGCACTATCCTGTTGAAGATTTTGGCCTCCTCTAGCCTCGAATATGACTCCGTGATCCAAGCTGATGCAATGGCAGACACTACAGTTCCCTCTATTGTTCTATCACCATGCTATCTATTTGGCCTCCACCTCTTCCCCATCCCTCTGTTTATGCACTTGAGATCTAAACTGATAAAGCCATGCCTGGTGCTTATTGATGAGACTGCCTCTTCTTCTTTTGGAGGCCAATGCCTTATCCCTTAGTCTTCTTCTTTAGACTAGGTGGGAACTAAAAGGTTGATCTGAATTCAAAGATCAATGCCAGTCACATGGCTTTTATTCAAGGTTGATTATATTTGCCATGAAAACAAATATATTATATCCCAGACTAGAAGATATGTGTAAGGGGACATATTCCCTGATGCCTCTTTAGCTCTTCACAGGGTGCAAAATAAGTCCTGTCAGCAGGTCCCTGCAGCCCAGTCAGAGCAACGAGCCTGTTCAATCCCTGGCCTTGCTTAGTGGTTAAGGATCTGGTGTTACCACGGGCCCGTGGTGTAGGTCACAGATGTGGCTTGGCTCCCATGTTGCTATGGCCGTGGTGTAGGCCGGCAGCTGCAGCTCTGCTTCGACTCCTAGCCTGGGAACTTCCATATGACATGGGTGTGGCCCTAAAAAGACAATAAATAAAATAAAATATACATGGTAGTTTGCAATAGCAACATAGTTAATATACAAAATATAATCTAATTAGTTTTAATATCTTAATTTAGTGTTATAATGACAGAACATTCTGGTACAAAGAAAGTCTACAGAAAAAATATGCCAAATTATCCCCAGTGCTGTCTCTAAGAATGGGGATTTCATTCAACATAATGTTTCCTGAATATAGTATTCATCTAGACACATTTCCAGTATGGACAAAAAGCAGTAAGTAGGCAACATTTTGGAGTATCCATAGCCTTTTTATAAGTTGCTCTTTCACTGACAGGCAAAAAAAAAAAAAAATCTTTAGAAGTATCTGTGTCATGTAGAAAAAAATGATTCCATGAATAATCTATTGAATGCCAGAGTCTCCCAACTATTAAATTAAGAAACTGATATTATTCTTAGGGGGTTCCTGTTGTGGCACAGCAGAAATGAATTCGACTAGAATCCAGGGGGATGCAGGTTGGATTCCCCGGGCTCGCTCAGTGGGTCAGGGATCTGGTGTTGCCATGAGCTGTGGTGTAGGTTGCAGATGCAGCTGGGATCCTGCAATGCTGTGACTATGGTGTAGGCCAGCAGCTGTAGCTCCAATTTGACCTGTAGACTGGGAACTTTCATATGCCCTGGGTTCAGTCCTAAAAAGCAAAAAAAAAAAAAAAGAAAAAGAAAAAGAAAAGAAAAGAAAACAAAGAGAGAGAAAGGAAGAAAGAAATAAAGAAGAAAGAAAGAGAAAGAAAGAAAGAAAGAAAGAAAGAAAGAAAGAAAGAAAGAAAGAAAGAGAAATTAAGAAACTGATACTGCTTTTAGTGTATCAGACTCATGAGTTTAGGCACTTAGGGAAATCCCCCAGGACTCAGTTCCTTCCACAGAGACTTAGGAAATAACTGCGATGTGCATTTACACTGAGGACCAGATTCTGAACCTCAGGTGGGATACTGCTAAAGTCTCCCTGAAATCCTCTCCCTTACCATACTAAAGAGAGCTACAGTGAACCATATTGTGCATAAAAGGGAACAGAATACTGGGAAAACATAATGTGAGAAATATCATATATATGTACTGGTGTACCCATAACATATATAATAAAATAATAATATAAAATAATCCAGGACTCCTTTAGAGCAAAAAGAAAAAAAAAAAAGAAAATGTGAAAAATGAAACTATTCAAAATGAACAACACTGAAACAGAAAGGAAACAAGAATTTGCCAATCACTGTGGACAGAGGTGCCACCGTGAATGTGAGCAAAGGCCATGGTTATGTGATGAAGCCGAGGTACACAGAGTTCTGATCCCCAACAAAGATCTGTACAAACAACCTAATATTCTGTCAATGAGAGCAGCTGAATGCCCAAGCAATCGTCGTGATCCTCTCTACAAAGGCATCCTCGAGGATGTGTTAGCATGTAAGCATGTGAGCTATGTTCGATTCCCATCTCCATTAGGGAATAAAAAAAAAATGTACTGTAGAAACAGGCTTTACAGTCAGCACAGCAGAAAGGGTCAGGAGGGTAATGAACAGTATTGAATTAACTTGAAAGCACAGGCGAAAATGTCTGTGTTGGAATATAATCATCTGCGTTATCAAGAGTGTCCTGGTATCTTTGGTAGTAATTTGAAAGCAGCTGTAATTTTAGTTAAATGTATCATCAGGAAATCACAGCCTCCAGTGACCACTGTTGCCTGTACAGAATCAGACCAGTTCTTTCACATATGAGGAAGCGTGCCAGTCAGTAGAACCATACCGTGGTGTCTACTTAGATCTTAATTTAACCTATTTTAAGATTCTCAGAAAGTTTAAACCTCTCATCTCTGTCATTACAATGGCTTTCTGTGCCATTGCTACAGGGCGCAATCGTTTGGAGGAGAGCTCTGAAGTGCACACCTGAGCTACAGCGCTATTTTTCCTGATGTGTGTATTCTTTTCAAGGATACTACAAAAGCGATATTTCAAATCCCTCTAGCAGAAGCCTCTGGAATCATATTGGGCAAGGTAGAATATGGTAGCTTTATGAATATTCATAGCGGCACACGGCCCATTATGATTCAGTGTGCTGTGCAGAATACAGCTGCTTCGCTTCGAGACCACCAGGAGAGCAGGGGGTGCCTGTTTTAAGTGGTCCCCAAGGTCAAAAACTAGTTAGCAATTTCATAGTTAGAAAATTATCCATCTCACTATACACGTTAAAAGCGCGTCTCGTTTAAAGCATTCAAGGATCTATAAACCAGCTTCTCTCTTTGCTACTAAAAGTGAAATATTTGAAGATTGATAAAAACAAAAACAGCTCCCTGCATGTTTTCATTTTTTCTGTCCTATATTTATTTTTGATGAATATTTATATGATGGAAAGTTTAGAGATTTTAAACTAGAAAATATGAAATGTTAGAAATCTATTGCTTCTTTTGTTGATTTTTGTCTTTTTAGGGCCACCCCCACGGCATATGGAGGTTCCCAGGTCAAATCAGAGCTACAGCTGCTGTCCTACACCACAGCCACAGCAATGTCTGATCTGAACCGCATCTGCAACCTACATCACAGCTCACAACAAAACCGGATCCTTAACCCACTGAGTGAGGCCAGGGATGGAACCTGCATCCTTATGGATGCTAGTCAGATTCATTTCTGCTGAGCCATGACGGGAGCTTCAGAAGTCTATTGATAACAGTGAAATCCAATCATGTGTCAGGGTACAGTGTAATCTAGCAGACATATTAAACTAAGAAGCAAATGATATCCCCTATAATTTACATTTTTGCTTATTTTGAGAGTTACTTTTTCACTTTTAATATGCAATTAAAAATGATTACCCATAACTAACTAAAAAGAAACAGGATCAACAGAATGAGAAGACAAGTCACAGACTGGCAGAAAATGTAAAGGACTTATCTCATGAAGGACTGTTAGCCAAAATATACAAAGAACTCCTAAATCTCAACAATATGTAAACAAACAGCCTAATTAAAAATGAGGAAAAGAGGTGGACAACTTACCAAAGCAGATATGCAGATGACACGTAAGCATATGAAAAGACTCAACATCCGTGTTCACTAGTGGATTGCAAGTTAAAATAACAATGAGATACTACTACACATCTATTAGAACAACCAAAATCCGAAACCAAAATGCTGACGGGGATATGGAACAGTGACAACTTTCACTCTTTGCATTGGAGACAGTTTGACAGTGCCTTACGAAACTAGACATATTCTTACAATACAATCTAACAGTCGTGGTCCTTGGTGTTTACTCAGATGAACTGAAAACTAATGTCCACAGAAACCCTGCAGATGGTTGTCCATAGCAGCTTTATACATAGCTGCCAAAACTTAGAAGCAACCAGGATGTCCTTCAGGAGGTGAATGGATAAATAAACTGCAGTACATCTAGACAAGGGAACACATTAAGCATTAAAAAGAAATGAACCAAAAAAAAAAATGAACTATAAAGTCACGGAAAGACATGGAGGAAGCATTAAGTGAAAGATGCTAGGCTAAAAAGGCTACATGCCATATGATTCCAACTATATGACATTCTAAAAAATGCAAAACTAACGATGGAGACAGTACAAAAAAAGGGGGGGTTGGGTGGGGGGTGGAGTTCTGCTCTGGCTCAGTGGAAACAAGTCTGACTAGCATCCATGAGGATGCAGGTTCGATCTCTGGCCTAGCTCAGTGGGTTAAGGAGCCGGCGTTGCTATGAGCAGATTGCAGATACGTCTTGGATCCTGCATTGCTGTGGCTGTGGTGTAGGCTGTGGCTACAGCTCCAATTTGACCCCAAGCCTGGGAACCTCCATATGCCATGGGTGTAGCCATAAAAAGACAAAAGAAAAAAAAAAAGAAAGAAAAGAAACATTTTCAGGTGGTGAATAGAGGAAAGATAAATAGGTGGGGCATGGAGAGTGAGTTTTAGGGCAGTGGAACTACTCTGTATGATACTACAGTGGTAGCTACATGTCATTATACAGTTGTCAAAATCTGTAAAATGCAAAACAGCAAGAGTAAAGCCTAACATAAACTAAGGACTTTGGGTGACAAGGATGGGTCAATGTAGGTTCATCTCTTGTAACAAATATTCCACTGTGGTGGAGGATGTCTGTACAAAGGGAGGTTGCAGGCTTGTAGAAAATAATAGGAAATCTCTGTACTCTTTTTTTTAAATTAAAGTATAGTTGATTTACAATTTTTTTTTTTATTTTTAGGGCCATACCTGCGTAATATGGAAGTTCCCAGGATAGGTGTTGAATTGGAGCTGCAGCTGCCTGTATACACCACAGCCACAGCAACGTAGGATCTGAGCCGCCTCTGCAGCCTACACCACGGCTCACTGCAATGACGGATTCTTAATCCACTGAGCAAGGCCAGGATTGGAACCTGTGTCTTCACGAATACTAGTCGAATTCAATACTGCTGAGCCATCATGGGAACTCCTAGTTGATTTACAAGTTTGTGCCAATTTGTGCTGAACAGCAAAAGTGGTGCAGTCATACATACATATACCTTCTTTTTTTAATATCACCTTCCATCATGCTCTATTTCAGGAGATTGGATATAATTCCCTGTGCTATACAACAGGACCTTGTTGCTTACCCATTCTAAATGTAGTAGTTTGCATCTACTAACCCCAAACTCCAAGTCCCTTCCCCCTCCCGCTTGGCAACCACGAAAGTCTGTCTTCTGTGTCTGTTAGTCTATATTTTCTGTCGAATTTCACTATGAACCTAAAACTGCCTTAAGAAAATAGTGTCTTAAAAGAAAAAGAAACAGGAAGCATGACATATCCCACAGAAAAAGAAGTCCAATAATTCAAAAGCTTAATCTAAATCTTAACTGTTTATATAACTGGTTTTCTCTCTAAAAGGGGTTTGTAAAAATGAAATCCATACAAGTACTAGAAGAAAATATGAGTGAATTATTCCTTGAACTTGATATAGAAAAGTCTAAGGACAACTCAAGTTCAGATATTATAAAGAAAAGTATGTATTTGACTACATATCTTTAAATGCATGCCAAAACTGCCACAGGCAAAATCAAATGACAACCCAAAAAGAGTGAGAATAAATGTATGATATATATCGTGGTTGAAAGGCTAAAACCCTTATTATATAAAGAATTTCTGAAAGTTAAAGGATAGAGTAATAAAACCGAGATAGAAAAATGGACAAAATACATGAACAAACAGTTCATAAATATAAAAGGTAAAAAGTTCAAACTCAATCATAATTAGAATAATCAAATTTAAAACAAAATTAAGACATTATTTTTTACCTATCAGATTGGAAAAGATGAAAAGTGTGGTACTGGTGAATTTTGGGGAAAAACCTCTCATATATCACTGATAAAAATGATCATCAGCCTAAAAGTTTTGGAAGGAAACGTGTCAATTCCTATACACACTTGTCAATAAATATATATACACACTCTTGCTTTCTGACTAGGAATTTCACTTCTAGGAATGAAAGCATACCTTCAAAAACATGAAAATGATGCATACAAAAATATTTGTGTATGGTTTATATTGCAAAAATTTAGAAATAAGATAAATGTCCACACTGGAGAGTGGCTGACCTGAGGGGAAATACAGATGAGCCTGGAACATCTTGTGGTGTCAGAAATTTAAAAAATACTCAGAAGAAAAGCTGAAGAAAAGTCAAAAGGACCCAAGAGCCATCCTGCCCCCAAATGGAGAGAACAAAGGAGACAGGAACAATATAGACACTGGTTTATATCCTGAAACAAAAAAGACCTTAGTGGAAAACATGCCAAAATTCAAGTAGTGTGCAGTAAGTTTAGGTGATATATTTGTACAAATATTAATTTCCTAAATTTCATAAATTACTTATGCTTACATAAGTTGTTGACATTAGGAGAAGCTGGTGAATGGCATATATAAACTTTTTTAAAAATCAGTTTTGCAACTTTTCAGTTAGTATAAAATTGACTCAAAACAACACATTAAAAATAATGAGATATTTTTTATCCTCATTTAAAATTCTTATATTTATCCAGGACAGGTAATGCAAATTGCCTAAGGTCAAATAGTTGTGCACAATTCAAAACCTTGGAGAAAGCGATATTTAATTTGTGAATTTTCTCATACTGGTTGAGAGCTTAAAATCCTCTAAACACTATATGAATGCTTTAGAACATACTTTCACATTTCAGGTTTCTCAGTTTTGAATTGTGCCTTCATATACTGTTGGTGGAAATGTAAACTGGTGCAACCACTGTGTAAAACAGAATGGAGGTGTGTCTGAAAACTAAAAATAGAAATACCATACAATCCATCAATCCCACTTCTGGGCATTTATCTGAAGAAAACTGTAATTCAAAAAGATACATGCACACTAATGTTCATTGCAGCACTATTTACAATAGCCAAGACCTGGAAGTAACCTAAATGTCCATCAATAGAGGAATAGATAAAGAGGATATGGTACATATATACAATGGAATATTACTCAGCCATAAAAAAGAACGAAATAATGCCATTTGAAGCAACATGGGGGGACCTAGAAACTATCACACTAAGTGAAGTCTGTTGGTGAAAGACAAATATCATATGATATAACTTATATGTGGAATCTTAAAAAAAAAGGGGATACAAATGAATATATTAGCAGAACAGAAACAGACTTACAGACTTTGAAAAATTTATGGTTTCCAAAGGGGACAGGTATGGGGAGAGGATGGACTAGGTTTTGGGACTGGTATATACACACTGAGGTATATGGAATTACTAGCCAACAGGGACATGCTGTTTAGCACAGGGAACTCTACCCAATATTCTGTGATAATCTCTATGGGAAAAGAATCTGAAAGAGAATGGATATGTGTACATATATGACTGAATCACTTGGTTGTACAGCAGAAATTATCACAACCTTGTAAATGAAATGCATTTCAATAAAACTAAAAAAAAAAAAAAATCCTTGATCTACAGAGACACTTTGTCTTAACAACAAAGGCCTTCAGTGGGCATCAGTGCTCACTCCCAGTGTGTGGAAATCAGAATGTGCAGCATGTACTATTGCCCCAAATTACTTGGATCCTTGACACCTAGTACAAGGGAGCCAGGGGTGCAAACATCTCTGCAGTTTGTAGGAAAGCTATGCACAGTAACAACTGACATTTCCAAAGACCAAAGGTATAATTGCTCCCCAAGAAACACTGAGAGGAACAGAGAAAGGCCTTCTAAGTCTGAAGAAGCAGACTATGTTTATTAGACTAGGAAAGATAAAGCTGTGTAAAAAAGGTAGAGGGCTGAGTGCTGATGTCTTGCTTAGCCCTGGAGCTGGTGCTCAGATGCTAAAGTTGGCAGGGCAGGATTCTTATTCAACTCACATAAACATTTCAGAAAAGCACTGTCAATTAATTTAAATGTTGTTTAACATGTTACTAAATGATAAACAACACTTTTATTTGGTCTACATCCTTTGTTAAAACCAGATATCCAACCAAAAGTTTGATTTACCTCAAGACATTCCATACCAAAAAATGTTACTTTCACTCCTCATTATTTAGCATATTGAAAAATTCAACACACTACCCTAATGATAGGTGTGAAAAGGGGCTCATAAAGGGTTGGTGGATCAAAACGTTATCTTTATACAATATGGCCCTTTTATCAGGCACACTGAGTGTGAAATTCAGTGTTAGTTCCCATTTACAGCAGCCTCTGTATCCTTTGCAGATGATTCTCTCAATGGTGACAACTTGTCTTGGTATCAATACCGTCAACAGCCAGTCCCACAGGATATATCTTCTTCAACTCCAATGGCTTCCATTTAATGCCACTCTGAGTTTTAACATTCTGTTCTTTCTAGAAGGAATGCAGCTTTCACTCACGGCAGCTTTGCAATATCCCTAGTGACTCACATCAGCTTACATACGTCTAAGGTCTTCGGTAGCTAGCTCTTGTTCTTCACACTGCAGCCTACAGTGCCTTTTAGAAATGCAGAATCTCAGGCCCTACCTAGAGCTACTGAATCAGAAACTGCATCTTTTTTTTTGCCTTTTGTCATTTTTTAGGGCCGCACCTGCGGCATGTGGAGGTTCCCAGGCTAGGGGTCTAATCGGAGCTGTAGCCGCCGGCCTTCGCCACAGCCACAGCAATGCGGGATCTCAGCCGCGTCTGCAGCCTACACCACAGCTCACGGCAACGCCAGATCGTTAACCCACTGAGCAAGGCCAGGGATCGAACCCGCGACCTCATGGTTCCTAGTCGGATTCGTTAGGCACTGAGCCACGATGGGAACTCCCCAGAAACTGCATTTTAACAAGATCCCCGTGTGATTCATTTACCATTAAAGTCAGAGATGCCCTAACATAGAAGAGTCAGTGTGACAGTCTCAGGACCATACTGAAAGGCCAGCTTGCACCAGAAGCTCTGAGGAATTTTTGTGTGACAACTTGCTTCAGTAACTCTACCATTAACTGTACATAAAGGCTTTAGAGCTACAAGATATTCAACTTAAATTTCTAATAAGGAGTTCCCGTCCTGGCTCAGCGGAAACAAATTCGACTAGGGACTGTGAGGTTGTGGGTTTGATCCCTGGCCTTGCTCAGTGGATTAAGGATCTGGCCTTGCCGTGAGCTGTGGTACAGGTCACAGACGCAGCTCGGATCTGGTGTTGCTGTGGCTGTGGTGTAGGCCGGCAGCTGTAGCTCCGATTAGACCCCTAGCCTGGGAACCTCCATATGTCACAAATATAATAATAATAATAATAATAATAATAATAATACTATAAAGTTCTAATAAATCTAGCTTAAATACATCTTTTTTTTCTTTTTAAGGCTCTTCTGAAGTATCTATGATTTCACTTCTCATGAAAAATTTCTGAAAGATGTCATAACAAAACATACAGCCTTCCGCTAGGTAATAAGCAGTTTCGGGGTCAATACGGGAATTACTGAGACAGATGACATAGCATATTCCTTTGCGAATGTCTTTATGACATCCTTCTTGAAAATATTTTGAAACTTCTTAAAAATATTTTGACACTTAAAGCACATTTGGAAAAGATTTTTCTAATGTTTACCTCATTGAATTATCAATTATTTCATTTATACAGTACATTTAAAGTTAGCTGCAATTTAATTACTTCTTTAAAAATATCTTTCCCCATTACATAGAGCAATCATTTCCCTTATCAAAGACATCTTTTAAATCTTTAATGTTGTGACATTCATTTCAATTCCATCTAACTAGAATAATACTTAGTGTTTGACCTCAAAGGATTTACCCGCCTGTGAAGAAGACATAAATACATAAATATAAATAAGTAACTATACTGAGGGAAAAAAAACAAATGCATAGATGTGCAAGCAAAATAGTCCACAATCCGTTGCCATTATAATCAAATCTACCACAATTCTGTGTTGATTCCACTGTGATGACTTACTCAAAGGTCTTCTTGATCCTTACAACCTCCTCCTACTCAGTTCTACACCACAACCAGAGGTCATTTCAAAATGCACATAGGGTTAAGTCACCACCACCTCTTTTCTTATTTGACCCATCTTCTCCTTGAAACCTTTTAATGACTCTCTATCATTCCTAGGTAAAAGTAAATCTCTTGGTGATGGCCTTAGCATTACCTATTGCAGGGTTTTTGCCACCTCATCACTATTTACACATCGGGCAGGATAATCTTTGGTGGAGGATGCTAAGCAGTATCTCTGGTACCTAGCCACATCATATCAGTAATACTCACCCATTGGTGATAGTCACAAATGTTTTGAGATGTTACCAAACATCCTATAGCAGGTAAAACCGCCCTTGGTTGAAAACCATGGAGAGAGATAATAGTTTATAACAATTATATACAAAAGTCTTGGAGCTCAAATACCAAGGTTCAACTTTTCACTCCCTTCCCCTGGCCATTGCTTTTCTTACTCGGCCACAGAGTTCTTGCTTTTCCAGTGGGCTGATGTACCCTGTCTTCTTGAATTTTCCCATTTAATTTCTACCCATTCTTAAGATTTAAGCTTAAGCATCATTTACTCAGAGAATCACTATCTGACCAAGTCCCTCTCATAATGTGTGGAAAATAGAAGGAAACTTTCCTTTAAAGCATTTGCCACACTTGCAGATCTAAATTTTATATGATTATTTGATGAATGACTGTCTTCTTAAGACTAGTTCTTTGCTTTTGTTTCCCCCTCACCATTTTGTCTAGGGAATGTGGACACAAAATGAATGCTCAATGAATCTATCTTGGAGGAATTAAGGAAAGTAATTTTCTCTATGAGGTAGATACTGAGATTGATTTTACTTTCAAGATGAGGGAACAAACTCTTTCAGAAGTTGCAAAAACTTATCAAAAGTCACATCTAAAAAATGCCAGAGCAAGAATTACAGACGTTTAATTCCAGAGCCAACACTAATCTTAGCATCTGTATTCTTGGAAAATCACTTATTAAAAACTACTTCTGGTACATTTATCCACCCTATTTTCTGTCCAAATACATTTCTGAGCATATAATGCGGACTAAATATAGGATCATTGGTGAAAATCAGTGATTAAATAAAACCGTTCTGATACAGAAGAGAGATGAGCACAGAAAGGTGTGGATAAAAGTGCCAGGGATAAAACTGTCCTCTCCGAAAGAGCTCAAGAGAAAATCCTTTGGGGCAGAGTACTGAGAAAGGCTGGCTTGACATAACTCTCACTGATACCAAAATAGCACATCCTCTGGTATAGACAGTTGCACTAAAAAGTGACAAGCGGTCTTAACGGCTCCACTTGCTTATTAGAGTTTTACCGATATTGGCCCTAAATACAATGACCACTTCACCAGTGTAGGTAAGAGAAACAAACCAGTGCTAGACTGACTTACGAAGTGCATTAAAAAAACTTGCTTTCATTTCTTTGAATTCTTTGGAAAAAATGTAACTTTCAGGCAGATGAATGTGTGTACATTTTAATTTTTTTTAAACTTTCTTTAAGCAAGTTTTATCACGTTTAATAACTCCATAAACCTTTTACAACTTAAGATCTTCTTCAAAAATGTAACAGACTAAAGCATAGCAAATTAATGTTTCCCAAAATTATTAAATCATTTGAAATGCAGACTATTTGTGACATGTAGAATGTCACAATACTTTACTTATTTAGTGTACGGTGTATGACAGAAGAGTGAATAATTTACAGTGTTGATAAATACAGTAATTAGCATAGGTTTATGAATCATACTTCTTGCAATGGAGGTATATTATGAAAGATGTTGGTAAGATCCGTGCTATTTTTCTGGCAACAGCTATATATCTCAGTCTAACTAAATAGTAAATACAAGATATAATCTTCACTTTCATGGTATATATTAGGAAGACCTAATCTCTGGACCTAATCTCACTGGAGGTTATGCTTCCCATACAAATTATCTCAAGGGAAGGTCTCTTCTGCTAAGAAATTATTCAATATTTCCTCTAATTATTACCAACTTGCCTGCAAAATAATTGACCACAAATGTCACATTAGCTACCTAAATTTGAAAGTCAATTTAATATTTACTAAATATTAGAGAATAAACTTTTAAATGAATAAAATTAATCATATCAGTGCCCACTTAACAGTGTTGAATTCAATGCATTGTTCCACATACAATTTAAATATCAAATAAAGATCTGTTTAAAATTGCTGTTCTAATGATTTTAAATAAATTCATAATACTACTTTATTGGTGAGTAGATTTACAAAGGATTCAAATGAATATCATATCCATGTCAAATTTGTCATTCTGAATAAATACATCAGTTTCAAAAATTATTAGAAATGCTCATAAGCTTTTCTAAACATAAATAAATCACCACATTTGGAGATTTAGTTTATTTATGATACCACTAAGAAAAATATACCGATATACTTATTTGTTCTGTTATGTCAGGAATTTATTTGTATCAAGAATGGATTACTCAGAGAAAAGTGAATGTGTATAACCTTTCACAAAATTTTATAGTGAATTTGAAAATAGCTGTCATAAATTACAGTAGTTATGTAATAAAAATTCTGTAAACACAATTTCTGAATACAGAACCATTGTTCTCAGGGGAAATTCACGGTTAAGTTCCTCCAAGCTTCCGGTTACAACCTTCTTGTCACTCTCTCAATACAACTCTGTTTTATGTTTGTTTCTCATTTTAAATGTACAATGTTAACATGAAAATATTTGCTTGATATAAATTATGACTGTGGCATAGAAAGACAAATAATTTGTAATGGTAATAATAAATTTTGGTAAGAATAAAACTTAGAAAAATGACACAGCAAAATATTCATGTACAGGAGTTAATCCAGATTTTTAAAAAATGCCAGTAAAAAGAATTTTAAATGACTGTACATTATTAAAAGTAATCACAAAATTGTATTATCTTAGTGGAATTTACTCTGAAAAATACTTTCTTGATGAACAGTTATTTGTGTTAACATAATTCAAATTAAAATATTTTTGATTTCACCAACACAAATCAGAGATACACTTAAATAGAGCAAAGTAAAAATATCTATCAAAGTGTCACTGTTAAAATAGTACTATACTTTCCATATAATATTCATTTAAAAAAATTGCACTCTGGCTCAGGAAACCCCAATCAGTGTTCATTTCTCAAGTCGATGGCACTTCTGTGATTTTTTTTTTACCTAACAGACTGGGTCAGAGAATGGCTACCATTTTTTACTCCACTTAAAAATAAGCTAATGTATTCAATTTTACAGAAGATGATCATGCCCCTTCCAGAAGGCACCTTGTTTTTAACAGAGATAATATCGTAGTAAAACAGAAAAATAAATAAATTACTTCTCTTAAAAAATGTTTGTCTTTTGGGCTCCAAACGACCTTTATGTCCTATCACATCATTAAACTGAAAACTACTTATAATCCTATAGTATGGCAACTCTGATTTAAACACCAAGACATTGAAGAAATTAAGTACATTGCAGAAATTAAGTATACTCGTTAAAACTCTCCTGGTGTGCAGAAACTCAGGAACTCATCATTCTTTTGCCCTTTCCATAATTATTTTTACTTGATTTTTATCTACCTATACCTGTTAACATAGTTCTAATGTAAAAATACATTGACTTTAGGTTTCATTCACTGTAAATTTTAATTTTCAAAAGATTTTCTCACTTGCTACTCCAAAGACTACTTTTATCATTTTCCTCTGTTTTTGCAAGGTTTTTCCTGTAAATTAAATTTATTAAACCATAAAAAACTTGCTTATCAGTTTTAATTAATTTACTGTTTTCTGTATGTGATCATAGATGTTATAGTGATTTTAAATGGTTCTACCTATAAGCAAAAAGATTTAAGTTTAGTTGGCTTGTGCAACTTTACTGTGGGTAAAATATCATTAAAATTTTTGAAATACTAGAAAAAAATTATGAATCCCCACTAATACTTTATTT
>PVHT021183523.1:10128319-10314010 GCA_004024745.2 Catagonus wagneri | reverse complement strand
TGATGAGTTCAAGACCCAACATTCACATATTCACTTTAGAATCACACATAGTATAACTTAAAATTGTTTCATGATACTTATTCTATCCACTTGGCTGTCATAATTAATTTATAAGAAACTCAATGATGGTGCACCAGAATGTGGCAATGCATAATTCTCTGTATTAAAAGGAATCTATTCCCTTCTGCTGATCTCTTAGGACACAGTAAATTCTGATGAACTAGGAGAAGGTATACGTAAATATGTAAATATTCTTCCTGTACAAGAATATTTAGACAAATGGGCGTGTGTGTGCATTTGTGCATTATTATTCAAAAACTAACATTTTTTCTGTAATTATATACTAAAATTTCAATTTTTCATTATGACAGCATCAATGCTAAATAATTATCCCTAGAGTACATTTAGCCAAGGTCCCTCTTTAAAGCACAAAAGTAGCCCATCTTTTGATAGGTTTTCAACAACTGCAAGACCCAGTTTGTTCTAATTCATAGTGAATTGGTAGCCAATTAGTCCTTAGAAATATAAATAGCACTTATATTCATGGGTTTTACTAATTCTGAGTGATAGCTAAGAGAAATGATCAGTTAAAATAATAAGTAAATGGGTCACTGACAATTAAAAGGCAATTTAGAATGAATTTAACTCTGTAATAAAACTCATACCATATTACAATGGTTTAAGAAGTACTCTCTTCATAAATTTTATAGAAATAAAGTTCTATTTCACTAAGATAATAGCTTTAAATTATAACTGTTCAAAATTCATTATATATAAGATAATTAGAATGAAAAAACTTTATTCTACATCTGCTATTGTCCTCATGTTAAACTACAGTCGTTTAATTTTATTATCACATTATATACATGAGATAACCTCATTAAAAACATCACTAATTTCCCATTGTCATCCCTGGAATATTAAGGCACATAAGCATATACAACTTGAAAATAACAAATTAATTGTATGTAAAAATGTTTCTTCGCAAATGTAGTATTAATTTACACCCGTATTTTTAATCAGGAATAAGTGAAAACATTTGTTGAAAATTCATAAAGAGAAATAACTGTTCTTACTATATTTCAGGAGAAGCAAAAGTAGCTTCTATGAAAAATAATATCTTTAAAAAATCTCCCTAACTGTATTCATTGCCAAATTTGAGTAGGTCATTGTGTGTGTGGGTGAGGGAGGAATATATTAATGAAATAAGGAATCCCTTATAGGAGGAGCAGAAACCTTTCCATTGATGAAGGGCATCTACTGCTCTGAAGAGTGACTTGCAACAGTATAACATTATCTAAAAAAAACCCTATTTTGTACTCAAAATTGAAATATTAAAGACTCATGTATTTAAAAAATACATGAATTAGATAATCAAATCCTTTTCAGTTCGGGTTATTATAAAAGCTAATCTGAATCCCCCATGTGCAAATATCCAAACTTCTAAATTATTCTGCAAGTCTTGCATATTTAACATGGATAATTCAGATTTTTTTTTTTTTTGGTTTGTGCACACCTAAATTTACAGGCACACATCCATACATAAACACACATATAAACTCATGTGTTCACATAGAAAGAAATGCTAGAAATTAGTTCTGGAGTCCATTTGATTAATATCAGAAGGACATTTTGCAGTAAGAGCCATCATAATTCTCTTTCAATGTTTAGGCATATTTTTACTTTATAAAGAGCTCTACAAATTAATTTCAAGAATGGAAAAGATAAATCATACTAGGCACCCCTTCATGCAAAATTAAAATATATCTGTCCATTAGAAAGAAGAGAATACTTTTCTAAATTATATATTGCAGATATTCTCCTCCAAAGAACTTTGAAACTATTTCAGAATCTAAAATACTGAAATTTACTGTTAGATTTTGATTCACACTGAAAAATCAATTACTTGTCCTTGACAAACCTTTTATTATATCCAAATGATTTTAGCCACCAAAAAGATATTGAAAAATTTTAAAAGTCAGAGACAGCTTTAATCTGCAAGTGCATCATTTCAAAATATGGGAGATAAATTTGAAAAGGTCATATCTGCTACAGTGCTACAATGAAAGCTATTCTTTAGACTTCTTTACAGAGAAGTTGCCAAAAATCTATGTCAAATACAGAAGAGTTAAGTATTCAGATATATAGTCTTTCCTCAGCAACCTGCCACCATTATGTGGACTTCTTCAATGAGTTGCTATACTGCTGTTTTAGAAAATAAAATATATGAAATCATATAAGAACACTGCAGTAGAGCTCTACACTTTATAGTAAAAACCAAATAGATCATATTTAATTTTGTGGTATTAAAGAACAAAGGAACATATTTTAACATACTATTAACAAAATAAACATTTTTCTTTTTATTTAATGTACATACCGATTTTCTAAGTATTATCTCCTTATATAAGTGGCATGGTTCCCAATTCATTGTAAAATAATTGTGGGGTTAGTGCCAGAATACAATTATTATAAAAGTAATAAAATTAAAACATAAAGTAACAGTATCAAAACCATTAAGAGTTTTAAATAAAAATTCCCTTTTGTTGTCATTTAAACAAAGGGCATTTCCATGGAAGATCCATTTGAATAACAATGATTGTTATTAAAACAGAAGAAAAAACATCTGACAGAAAATGTACTAAGATTAGATTTTTGTTGATGGTCCAAAGTAATGCTAATATTTCAACTTATTTCATAACTTCATTTGTTGGTTTCTATTGACAAGAAAGCTTTGGGCTAAGATTTAAGTACAATTAAACCAAATCCCCTATTTCAACTTTCTGGATCTTTCACTCAGTCTTAAAGCCAGAGGATAAAATAATCACAAAGAAATCCAATATAAGTAATTATATGGCAAGTTCCATATGGGTGACATATACCTAAAAAAATATATATATGCTTGAAGTGTGCATTATTTGATATACATGTATATATATGTATGTCTAATTTATTAAAATGATACATACTTTATTTTTATTTTATTTTTTTTGTCTTTTTGCCTTTATCTAGAGCCGCACCCGCGGCATAGGGAGCTTCCCAGGCTAGGGGTCTAACAGGAGCTGTAGCCGCCGGCCTTCGCCAAAGCCACAGCAACGCGGGATCCGAGCCCTGTCTGCGACCTACACCACAGCTCACGGCAACGCCGGATCCTTAACCCACCGAGCAAGGCCAGGGATCAAACCTGCAACCTCATGGTTCTTAGTCGGATTCGTTAAGCACTGAGCCACGAAGGGAACTCCAAAATTATACATACTTTAAAACAGCTTATTCTCTTAAGTGAACTAATAATTAAAGCAAAGCCCATATGATGCCAAATCTCTTTAACTCTACAGCTAATCAGAATTTATTCAGAATAGTATGCTTCCATTTATCAAGTATTCACTATATTCCAAACTTGAACAAGTACCATTTATGAGTACTACAACAGCTTGGTGAAGTGGTAATTATTATCCCCACTCTCAGATGACATGATGGAGTTTTCACAAGTTAAGTAACTTGCTGGAGTCTTACACAGTTAAAAAGAGAAATAGGAACTAAAAGTCAGTCCTGTTTGAATCCTACCTTCAAGCGTTTTGTCTTCTACCTAAGTGGCTTAGAGATACAGTTCCCAAACTCCTCTATGCACTTCCCCAAAGACGCAGAAACTCATCTATGCTTTAACAAACTATTACATCCCCTGAATTGTCCTTTCTTAAATACCCTGCTTTGGAGCCACAGAATATAATACTTTGTTGTCTTTGGGAAATCTCTAAAATTAAAGTGTTGCTGGTGACAAGTGATAGTCCGCTAATTTATGATTTGGTTATACTCAGCTTATTCCTCTTATATAATATTTCTTTTCTTTTAAATTAATGTTTTCCATTTATTTCTGAAATAATATAGTTAATTAATTATAAACTTACTATTAATTTTTAACTCTATAAAATGTCTTTCCATAAAATCACTTGTGTGAATTCCCACTGACATCCTACTTTTGTATTTCATTAGTAAGAAAAAGCTCAAACCTGCTGGCAAAAACCTTTAAAACAAACTTTGAGACACTGAAATACTTTGGTTTAAAGAATTTCATTTTATGAGCTCATTAATGAATGTTAATATTCTTCACTGAAATTTACGACCTGAATTTTTATGCTTTTTAGCACTATGAGTTGTTTCACATACTAGCGATTTTTATACCCTTTTAGTATTCTAAATTGAGTTTGGGTGGTAGAAATGACACAATTATCTTATTTTTATTAGATACCTCCTCATAGTAGTTTTACACTATTTTCATCTTCTTTCACAGTTTAATCATCTACTAAACCTGTCTAAAATAATATGTCCAACAGGCTAATAAATGGTTCTGTTTAGCTAAATCTACTCTGGCTAAATAACCATGAAAATACTGGGTCTAAATTTCCTAAATTTCTAACTATCACAAGCCACTTTTTGTACACTCACAACACACAACACTCCAGAATATTTTACTTATTTTCAAAGGATAAAAGGGAAAGAAATACATGATGAAGTGCCATCTCTCCAGCTACTGGAATATGTAGAGCTAATGAGGTTTTTGACATCATAAATTTAGTAACTTTGCTTTCCTCTGCAATCCTTAGTATTTTCTGCCTGGTTAACACTTTTTTGTTCTTTATTTTGTTTTGTTTTTCCCAGAGCATTTTTAGATTTCAAGAAATTCACACACTATCATCCATAAAAAGAGGCAGGGGATAAGCTGAAGACATTTAAGGACCCATCGTCCCTTGGGTTCCCAAGATCCCCTGAGTGGTTTCCCAGTCTTCACAGGCCATAAAAGCTTTTTCCTCCCCCTAAATCCCTGAGTCTCTCTAATGGAGTAGCTTAGTTTTTCAGCTGCTTCCTCCAGAAGGTCAAGTTCCCTGATTTGAAAAGATAATCTGAATGCTAGGTTTTTCTGGCTTCTCCTGTTCCTCTTTAGATCATAGGCTGGCTATTTCTTACTAACTCATTAGTTCTTTGAAATATTAATAAGATATTTCTCTATATATACATATGTATTTAAGACATTTTAATAAGATTTGATACACTAATATATTAATCAATATATTAATTGATTAATATAATTAATAAATTCATATATTAAGCTATATTAATAAGACTTTTTTTCTAGAGGAGAGGGGTAGGGGGCCCAAAAAAGCAAGTGTGGGGATTAGGAGGTCCAAACTTCCAGCTATAAAATAAAGACATCATGGAAATATAGAGTACACATAGGAAATATAGGTCATAATACAGTAACAGCTTTGGTGACAAATTGTAACTGGCCATATGATGATCACTTTATAATGTATAAATATATCAGATCATTATGTTGTACACCTGAAACTAATATAACATATAATATTGTATGTTAATTATAACAATAAAAATAAAACTTAAAGCAAATATAAAATGTACTTTTTTTACCCTGCTATTAGAATCTAAAGACTGGTGGATTTTTATTGTTCTATATTGTATTTGAATAAAAGTTTGAAATGCCATTCTATTTCTATTTAACTATGAGGAATATATTTGGTTGGATCTCACAGTCACAGCAGATTGATTACTGATACTTGCCTAACATCTGGCTTACATGATTTTATCTTTAAAGATAAAAGTTGTTTTTCGTTTGTTACCATGACAGTAACAGCATTAAAGTTCTCCCTCAGTTTGAGTAAATTTTAGACAAGTTTTCTTTTGACTCTAGAAAAATGCTTTTTCTTGGAGCATCTTCTCTAGAAAGCTTGATTGTAAATTCTTTCTCTGCCGCTTTCAGTCATAAATCTCCTGGAAGACTCTTGCCACTTTTACAACCCAGGAATGTCTTTCTTAAGTACCTGAAGGCCATTTGCTGAAACACAAGCATCAAGAAAGATAGCATCTCCATTTCCCAGTCTCTGTGGGGAGGTGGGAGCCTAACCTCCAATAACATCGATTGGCAAAAGCCTCTAGCCTAATCACATGACCAACTTTCCTGTTAACATTCTTCATTAGATTCCGATAATTCCTCTGAATGCATAAAAACTCTCCTGCCCTTTGTTTCAATAAAGCTGGGTTCAATCTCTCTCCTCTCTTGCAATAATCCTGAACTCTACTGCAATATTCTTGAATAAAGTCCTCAAAGTCTTTAACTTTGTCCAGTGCCATTTTTCCTTGATATATAATTAAAGATGAATTTTAATTAATTTTGGGGAATTTACGCTTTTTTATCATGGAAGTAGTGGCATCTTCTAGATGTAAAAATTTCTACCAACTAGGCATACATACACACAAATGAATAGATAAAATACCACAAACTAATGGAAGTGAATTGAAATTCAGAATTCAATTCAAATACAAAGAGAATTCAATTTTACAGAACATATCAGTCCTCTCAGGCTCTTAATTACATTAAATACAAAAAATAGAAAGGCTTACAGAATTCTCATTTTACTTAAAAATTCGTTATCAACAAATTAGATTAACAAGGCCATTTTGGAGGACTCTGTGGTTGTACTCAAAAATTAAAATGAGAACAATGATGTGAAAAATTTCAACATGTTAAATTATTACTTAGTTTGCCCACTGTTCCTGTGGGTAGACACATCTGTTTCAATGGTCACAAAATTTATAAAATGGACATGAAATAGTCTCCTCAAAAATTAAGCAAGATAGATCTTTCTTACTAAAAGGATTACAACTACCATCTAACTGTTGTGACACTTTTTCTAAACTAAATAAACTGTTTGCCCCAAAGACCCTGTCTGTCCATCTGAATGAATTTTGCTCAGTGTGTGTGCCTGCGTGTGCATGTGTGTGTGTGTGTATCTGTGAGTAAATGGCAATGAAGGCTGGGAATGGAAGGTAGAAAGAAGGGGAGGGAGTTAACTTAGCTGCATTTTTATTATTTACACAGCATATATACTAAGAAACAATGGTGTGGTGAAAACAAAGTTTTGAAAACTAGTGAAAATACTTGAAATAGGCATTTGATATACTCCTTATTCAAGTATAAGGAATATATTTGGTTGGATCTCACAGGTCACAGCAGATTGATTACTGATACTTGCCTAACATCTTGCTTACATGATTTTATCTACATTTTATATGAACGAAATGGTTTGTAGGTCTTTATGTCTTCTGTGCATCATGGCGTTATTTACTGTAGGATGAAAGTACAGAATGTATTTGACCTTCCATATTTTGCCTGCGAAATAAAAGTATTGCTTGAGTACGATGCTAAAGGCTTCAAAGCAAAGGTTTCAGTTGGTTCAGAAATGGAACTCGATGACAGAGTAGGCAAAACACTGCAAAATGAAGCCTGTGGATTCCTGTCCCCTTCGTCTCAACATCTCCGTTCCTCTCCACTACTTTCTTCCTCTCTCCTTCTCCTCCCTCTCTCACACTCATCTCTGATGAGTATAGAAACTCGGCAGTTTTCATGAGAAGTTAAAATTCATGGAATCAATGTGTTGATTTGGTCATCAGCCACTTATTGAGTGCCTATTACAGGCCAGGCTCAAGAAATCAGTGGAGTTTTTACATCCACGTCTGTAACAGAAATACACATATACCACTTTTTATAAAAATCAGAACTCTTATTTCAGTGTTCTAGATTCTCTATATAAGTTCTGTCTTTTGCAGTCAGAGTCAAAAAGAAAAAAAGTCCTTTTAACAAGTCATTTCTGAGACAATAATGGAAAAGCGAAGATTATGTAGGTAGGCCTCTTCTATCAGCTCTGGTTTTAAGTAACTGTTCTTAATTAATTGACAATCTCATTATTCCTAGTTTCATACACGCATATTCATCAGATATTAGGAAACTTTAAAACACATCTCTGTTTCAGTTTACTCATCAATTTTTTAAAAAATACAATTCACTTCTTTGGTTATATTTCATTTGCCTTGATCTTGAAGACTTCTTTCTTAGCCAGTATTAAAGGTGATGTCTATTTTATTTACTTGGTTTAACTACTTTTGACCATTTTTGGTACACTTCCTGTGGTGGGTATGCAAGAAATTTATAAGATCAGGCTTCTCTCTCCTTCAAATCCCTAATGGCCACACTCTGACAGATACATATCTCAACACCTATATAGGTGCAGTAGAAACACAGCCATAGACATGCAAACACTCTCCACAAAACACTTTTAAGGGAAAATACATCATACATCAATGATCTTAGCCTTACATGCTCCTGTAAATTAATGGGAATATTCAGTTGAGGTGAGTATATGGAGATTTCTAAAATTATTTGAGAGCTAAACTGTCTTACTGCTGGCAGGACACTATTTTAGTAATACACTAAATGGTGCTCTTGGGTCTTTAAAGGATTTATGCACTTTCCAATGAAAAAGGAGTTATAAGATGCTGAAAAATGCAAGTGTATATATACTTTAATAGGCAAAGCAAAGCTGATATCAATATGAATACATTTTAAATTTATATCTATTTTATTCATTTTTCTTAGCCTGAAATATAATTTTTTTCAGGTTCCTGAAAATAAGAAACATGTTAGGGAAAAGAAGTAAAAAAATAAAGTACTCATCTTTACCCTGTGCTTCGGTCTAGTAATCCACTGCTGCACGTACAGATTATAAATTGGTGTCTTGGGGAACCTCTTTGGTATTTCATTTTAATAGCTCATCTCAGAGAATATATTTGGATCATGTATCACTGACATTTAAATTTTGACCCATATAGAAACGAATTTTCAAAAATACGTCAGAAGCCTAGGTACTATAAATCTTTCATCATTGTAGAATAATAAAACTCTTGCCATTAGTTGCTTAGGAATTGTTCAATAAATCTAAGACAGTTTGGGTTTAAATAGTCATGGCTCAGGAGGACTCATCAATAATGTTTGTAAAAATCAGTACAATCATTTTTGGCTGAGAATAAATATCTAGACATGATCTTACTTTGATATAGTTTGAGATAATTTTTTCATAATGGAAATGAATTATAAGAGATGTATAAAATATTTGCTGAATATAATGAATTAAATGTGTTCTGTGAGCTATATAAGCAGATGCGTTATTACAGCCTTTTAAACATTTTCCTAATTTCAAAATGTAACCTCATTGAAATAGTTAAATTTATCAAATTGGGTTAAAGGGTGAGGACTGCCATAAGCTGAACAATAATATATTAAATGTGATACTTCTTCATGTACTAATACATATATCTAAAAAGTTCTATAAAATGACTACTGTTGGTGTTCCCATTGTGGCTCAGCAAAAAGGAATCTGACTAGGAACCATGAGGTTGTGGGTTCAATCCCTGGCCTTGCTCAGTGGGTTACAGATCCAGCATTGCCGTGAGTTGTGGTATAGGTCGCAGACGTGACTTGGATCCGGCATTGCTGCAGCCGCGGCATAAGTTGGAGGCTGTAGCTCCGATTAGACCCCTAGCCTGGGAACCTCCATATGCCATGGATGCAGCCCTAAAAAGCACAAACACACACAAATGATTACTCTAAAATGACTGCTATTTTAAACCTGAGGTGAATTCAATAACTGCTTAGTGAATTTAATTGAACAGAAGTAACAGGTGAATCACATTCATTTTATATTTATGTCTATTCATTCTTCGGCTTATCCAATTTTGTGACCATGAATAAAGCCCACACATGTAATACTTAAAGCAGAAGAAGACTCCCAGCAAGAGCAAGAGAGTTCTTTCCATTCAAGTATTCTACTCTGTCTGCCTCCAGGCTCAACCCTGCCACTTTTCTTGAGTGGATTTGGGAAAATTCCATTTTGTGTTATTTTAACTAACCCAGATACTTCTTTCTTACTAAAACTGGAATTCTTTCCATGTTCCTTTTTTTTTCAGTGTTTGATACCAACTCTTACCCACATCAAATATCAAGAAGCCATCACTGACATTTCCTTCTCCTTCACAGTCTAATTTCCAGTAACCACGTCTTGTCAGATGTTACCTTATCTATACCTCTTGAATCTATTTTTTATTTCTATTTTCATAACCATCATTAGATTCATCATCTCTCACCTGGGCTACTGGGATGACTTCTAAACTGCTCTCTCTGCATGTATGCTGTTCTTTATCCAAATCAGTCTTAGTGCTATATCCAGAACGATTTACTTGAAATATAAATACAACTCTTTTCATATCACAGTTGCAGAGAATTGAATTAGTCATACTCCTTAGTTTAGGAGACATTACCATCGCTACAAATTTCTTTCTAGTTTTACTTATTTCTCTCCTTTTATTCTATATCCGCTGCTATAGGCAGATGCTCTGATATTGTCGATATCTGTTCCAGAATCTATAAGAATTCTTATAAAATATGAAAAGTTGTTTTTCAAGCATGTATGTTTATAGGCATCAGTGTATACATATTTTCATAAACAGTATTGTACTATAAACCTAATTCTATTACTTAACTTCTTTTTTTAACATAACATAGTTATGTTAAAGCGTTATGTTAACATCTGTTACCACAATGCTATAGATCTTTTTAGGTTCATTTTCATTCTCTCAAACTGTTGCAGTTTCAAATAAAATGAATCCATGACATTTTACTAATCCAGCCCCACAGAACTGACACTGATATCTCGCTACCAAAAGATCTCCTTACATGGATAGCATCCTTATAAAAACTCCTTTTTGAGGAAGTGTCACAATTTGAAATATGTGACAAAGTAAATACAGAACTAACATATGATCCAGCAATCCCACTCCTGGACATATATCTGGACAAAACTTTCATTCAAAAACATATGTGCACCACTATGTTCATTGCAGCACTATTCACAATAGTTAAGACATGATAACAACCTAAACGTCCATTGACACATGAATGGATTAAGAAGATGTGCCACACACACACACACACACACACACAATGGAATATTATTCAGGTATAAAAAAGAATAAAATAATGCCATTTGCAGCAACATGGATGGAACTAGAGATTCTCATACAAGTGAAGTAAATCAGAAAAAGATAAATACCATATGATGTCACATATCTGGAATCTAATATATGACACAAATGACCCTATCTACAAAACAGAAACAGACTCAGACATAGAGAGTGGACTTGCAGTGCCAGTGGGGAGAGAGTGGGATGGACTGGGAGTTTGGGGTTAGTAGATGCAAACTATTGCATTTGGAATGGATAAGCAATGAGATCCTGCTGTATAGCACAGGGAACTATATCTAATCACTCATAATGTAACATGATGGAGGATAATGTGAATAAAAGGGTATGCATATATTTGTATGTATAACTGGGTCACAGGTCACTTTGCTATACAGGAGAAATTGATGAAAAATTATAAATCAACTATGGTAAAAATTAAAACAGAAGAAAAATCCTCACAATAACATGCTTAAAGCTAATCTTCCCTATCCCCCAAATTGTCTTCTAATTATTCCAAGCTAAAAGTGTATGTTTATCCTTAACTCCTTTATCTCACACACCCTAAAAACAATCAGTAAATCAAGTCAGCTCTGCATTCAAAGTATATCTAGTTTACAATCACATCTCACCAGCTTCATTGCAGCCAATGTGATAAAATCCACTACATTTCTTACATCATTTTAGTTTTTTCCATCCCTACCATTCTGTCAAACATTTATTTAAGAAGTATAGTATTGAAGAAACATCCTTTATAATTAATACTACAAATTTCTTTATTTTCTCCTTTGTCCGGTAGAGTCAATTTTTAATGCACCAGGTATAATGATTCTAAAACAATATGTCACAACTTAAAAAATAAATTCTCCAATGTTACTCCACCTCAACCTAAATAAAAGCCAAGACCTTACAAAGGCCTGGCATCACTTGGCCCCTATTTATTCCTTGAAGAATATCTTAATCATTGTTATTTATTCACCATTTCAGCAATGCTTCTGTGAATAGAGAAGAACAAATAGTGTTTCTCATCACCGAGTTACACAATGGTTATGCCACAACCACTGTAGTTACTCACTGACAGTGCACCCTGAGAGGAATTCAGGATGAAAAACAGAATGAGGCACCGTGTGCTTTGGATAAACAGACCCTTAAATTGCTAGAGGTATATCTCAGGAAGAATTTCAGTGACCCCAGATTCTTGCATTTTCCCATACATAAAAAGCATTAAATCATTAAAATGAGATATCCATTATTTGGGATTAGCAGTAATATTTTATCAAAATGTAGGCCTGACTGCCTGAATTTCTAGCACACCCCCACAAAAAAAAAAAAAAAATCAGATATGAATGGTCTCCTCCAGGACCTCTTCAGTGTAATTCCTTAGAGCTACTGAATGGCCATCTCCCAGGCTAGCATCCTCAGGAATACCCTGAATAAAGCTTAAACTCAATATTAGGTTGTATGCTTTTCTTTAAGTTTACCTTTCTTCCTTATACTTAGAATTTAGCAGAGATATTTCTTTAGCAGAGATATTTCTGTCTCAGATCCTTTGCTAATGCTCCTTCTGATGGAATGCAATTCCCTGAGTTTTCCACTCAATCATTCTCTCAACTTTTTCAGGTCTTAATTCATATACCGCTTTCTTAATGATAACTGTCCTTCACATGCAACACATTCTCATCCTAGTTTTCCTAAGAACTTATTACTATCTAACATACTATATAATTTACATATTTCTCCTATTACCTCTTTCCAGCATTAGAATATATGCTCCTCAAGGGCCATGATATTTGGCTCTTTTTCTCACCAGTCCATCTCCATCATGAACAGTGTCTGGCACAAAATAGGACTCCAAAAGGTATTTGTTGGTGAATGAAAACTCTTACTAAAAACTTGAGTGACTAAAGGCACTGTCTTTTTAACAGAAGTAAATTTAAAACCAGGGAAGAAGATGCATCTACTGCTACAACTACAGCCCTAGAGATGGAACTCATGGTCTTTTCTGCATGCTAATCTTATTTTTCATTCTACCACTTGAACTCATAGGCTTCCTGCATGCTAATATTATTTTTCATTCTACCACTTGAATTATGCATATTCATTTTCATAAGAGCTATGAATTAATGTATGTCTCCAAATCATTTGGGAAAATTAAAATTCCAGGGATATGTCATCATGGGTCTACAACTTTTCCACTCAGGGGCATTCTATAAAATATCTATTTGAGGAGCATGATATTGAGCCAAGTACCTTTTTAGTTGAAACAGGTTAACACTAGAATGCCTGCCAAGTTGACTGTCAAATGTTAGACTAAATTATTTTTAATAGCTTACACTTTCCTACAAGTATTTATTTGAAGAATACTCTTCAATTACTCTGATTTAAGAATAAAATGAAAATGAGTTCACTGTACTGTTTGATTTGAACACATTTTTTGTGTATGTGTTTTTAAATACTTAATGCTAATACTTAAACAGCATTTGTAATAACACAAATAATATAATCAGATATTTTAATTTGACTTATTATTTCCCAAACATTAAATAAAAATGTGCAGTATTTACTTAAAAAACACACTTAAATCCCAACATCAGGTTTTAGTGCCAGTCGAATCCTTTATATACTATCATTGGATCCTGGGATTAACACAATTGACAGTGATTTAAGGATTATTTTATTTACAGTAAACAAAAGCTAAAAGTTTATTATGTCCAATGATATTTATTGGGCAGTTCTTATCATTTCAAACACAGTTATTGTCTACAATTTCATTTTTTGCTTCTCTCTTTAGTGAGTGTAAAATTAAAAAAAAATTGTTAGAAGATCCAATTTCTCTCTGATCCTTTTTGAAACTTAAAAAGCAAAAGTGAAAGTGATGAAAAATAAATATTTTAAAACCTTAGCATAATTGCTTCGGATGTGGCTCTTACTTTTGCTTCCAGAAGAATATGGTGTGTCCAAATGTATATGAACTGATTTACTTGCTGATGAATCATTAATCTCCACTTCCACGCACAACAAGCATCTATTAGAGGTAGGCCAATAGATTTGAAAATTTTAAGTAGAACCAATTTTTATCCAGAAAAAAACATCAGCAGCTATCACCAACGTGAGATAGCTCTAGAGGTCTTCTGAGTGTCAGAACTTTCAAATGACAAAATTAGTCTCAACGCACTGTGAAACATACAACTAGATTCAATTACTTGATAGTATAAACATTAAACTCAGAATAAGGACTTAGAGATAGACAGCTTAACAAATTTAAAATATCAATACATAAAATAAATTCAAATCCCTTTCTTTCTGCTGACAATCAAAATTAAATACAAAGAAAGATAAGCCCCAAAGGGATAATTATTTTGGTTTCAGTAGTGTTTAAATGCTGATTAAGTATTTAAAAACACATACACAAAAAAGTAGGTGGATTCAGTTATTATTTTTTTAGGTAAATGAAAATTTGTTTCATTCAGAAGATGAAGAATGAGGAAATTTTAATCCAGTGGAGAGTTGTTACCAAAATGAGGTAATACAGGATTGGAATATTAAATATTAAATCATAAAGGTAAAATGAAACCACCACAGAGAGCTTAAAGTAATGGCAATTCCAAGAAAGGAGGTACGTCAATATTATCTAATTCCCAAACTGATGCTTTTCATATTTTACCAAAATTTAGGTAATACAAATAAACAACCAAAGAAATAAAACTATTGGATAATTATAGGTAAAAAACTTTACATTTAAAACTTTGTATTACTTGTTTAGAAGACACGAGACACATAAACTAGGGACAATGTATTTCTGCCTACTAGTACTTCACTATGACAAATTTTCTAAAATTTTCATTGAAATTTTTTGAGTTATCAGATAACATTATAACAACCCTGACTAATTTGCTATTTATACTTTAACCAATAAAATCATTCCCAATGCAGGTAAAAATATAGGCCAAAGGCTTTCTAATGGAGAATTTCCTTTGGATCCTTAGAAAATATGTTTTTATATTTACAAATGCCTGATAAGTTCTGGGCTTACTGTTACATTCTCCCCTACATAAAACTATACTTTAACAAAAGTAAAATAAGAGGCAAAATGGTATAGTAAAACTAACTGATAAATAAAACTTTAAATTGTAGTTAAAGTTCTGTTAATAACTATTTCACCTGAGAAAGATGAAGGCTATTGGCTCTGGTGATGTGCAAAGATTTCCCAATTTCAAAACCCGTTAATATAAAATCTATCGTGGGAATCTGGAAAATATATTAAAAAACTTTCTGCTCTCTAGCAACTGGTGTTATGAATATGATAACCTAATTAACTGATTGGTAATCTACTAACAAAAAACATAAAGTACAACTTCCTCTAGTCAACTTTGCCTCCGCTGGCTATGCCGTAATTCAGCTTTTGGTTATTAAAATATAATGAGAGAAGTTCCCGTCTTGGCTCAGCAAGTAATGAACCCGACTAGCATCCATGAGGACGTGGGTTTGATCCCTAGCCTTGCTCAGTGGGTTAAGGATCCAGCATAGCCGCGAGCTGTAGTGTAGGTCGCAGACACGGCTTGGATCCCACATTGCTGTGGATGTGGTGTAGGCAGGCAGCTGCAGTTCTGATTAGACCCTAGACTGGGAACCTTCATATGCCATAGGTGTGGCCCTAGAATGAAAATAAATCAATAAATAAATAGAAGTAAAATATAATGAGACACCGTTTTGAGGGGTGAGGCCTACAGGGCAAATACAAACTAAAAAAAAAAAAAAAATTATCTCTGGTTCAAAAGGGGAAAGTGTTTCTCTCTTGTTCTTTTTTTCTGAGAGTATTTAAGAAATTTAGAGTTTAACTTCAGAAATCTTAAGAGTTGTGAATTTTTTTCTGCTCCCTTGAGATGACTGTGAATCTTTTACAAGCTAAATAAAACTTTCAGTGTCTTTAGCAGCCAGGAGTGTCTCTCTTAAGGACCTGGAGCCCCCTCTTTCAACTATAAACGACAAGGAAGACAGTGTTCTATGCCCCAGTTTCTGTGGGAAGGCAGGATCTAAGTTTAGCTAGTTCTTAGCTCCAAGTTACAAACATACATCCTATAACAAATATATGAGGAATTGATTTTTATTTTGCATAAAGGCAATTAGTTAATGCAGATGGCTGCCCAAATTGCCAGGTGAATTTAGGATGAAGTATATGTGACAAATGATGTTGTATTCTTTCTTGAGGACCAGTTATTGTTTGCCTTGAGAAAAATGCATATAGTGGGTTCTGTCTGCTTGGCTTTATAAGATTTCTTTGTCTTTTCAGTCCTTTTAGTGGATTGCCTAAGATGCACATCACATTCGAATTCCAATGTAGTACTCATTCAATAATAAAGCTGTTATCTTTCCTTTCTACATTGTGGAGAGGTTTTTGCTTGCTTGTTTGTTTGCTTATTTTCTGAGTTGGAGAATATTTTCTATTTAGTTATTTTCCTCAGTGGGCCTAAAGGTCACATTGTAAATAGACTGTACAATAAAATGATACAGACTGAGTTCTTCACAAGAGCCTACAAAAAACTGAGAGCAAGTCTTTAGAGAATTACAGTATGACAGGACCAGCAAACAAAACAGGATGCCAAACCCATCAATAAACGTTGGCCAGGAGAAAATTCCAAGAATGGATAACCTAAAATAAAATAAGGATATTCTAATTAAATTTAGTTCATGATTTTTCCTGCCTCTTAAAACTCTTCAGATTTTGTCCTAAATCTTATATGTTTGAATAAAAACAGTCCTGCATCAATTCTATTCCAGGAGTGGAGAAACTGAGTTGCAATGCAAATAAAAAATCTGGAGAAGAAAAGAACGTTAAAAATATTTAACTTAGGAGTTCGCATCATAGCGCAGTGGAAACCAGTCCAACTAGGAACCATGAGGTTGCGGGTTCAATCCCTGGCCTTGCTGAGTGGATTAAGGATCCGGCTTTGCCATGAGCTGTGGTGTAGGTCACAAATGCAGCTTGGATCCCGCGTTGCTGTGGCTGTGGCTTAGGTCGGTGGCTGTAGCTCCGATTAGACCCCTAGCCTGGGAACCTCCACATGCTGCAGGTGCGGCCCTAAAATGACAAAAGACAAAATATATATATATTTTGCTGTGGATGTGGTGTAGGCAGGCAGCTGCAGTTCTGATTAGACCCTATATATATATTTATTTATAAATATATATATTTATATTTATTTATCTTAATCCAAGGTCTTAAGAAAGATGTTAGAATAAGTTTCATATCGATGGTCAAAGGATTTCCGAAGGGGTGCTCAAATAGGTCCATTTCCTTCCACATCAAAGGATAAGGTAACCACTGATTACATATAGGAATATCAGCATAGTTTACAGGTTTTTATTTCATTTTCTTTCTTTTTATGGCCGTACCTGTGGGATATGGAAGTTCTTGTGCCAGGGGTCAAATCAGAACTAAAGCTGCAGCAAGAGTAGATCTGAGCTACATCTGCAACCTATGCCAGAGGTTTCAGCAATGCCAGATTCTTAACTCACTGAATGATAGCAAAAATTGAACCCACATCCTCACAGTGACAACTTTGGGTCCTTAACCTGCTGAGCCACCATGGAACTCCAGTCTACAGATTATTAATAACAGTTAACATTTTCAAAAGGCTTATATATTTTGTGCAATAAGAGTTAAAAAATAGCTTAACTCTCGAGGATAAACAAAAGAAGCTGTGAATCTGGGGATTTAGCCATAAATACTCCTGGCGTATGAAGTGTTCTAGACTACATGCATCACAATTAAAACTTAGCCTTGCCAATGCATTTTTCCAGATCTCTTGGTATTTTCCACACTTTGGAAATAGGACTTATCCCTAATTACCTGAGCAAATGGATGCTTGGGAAGCAGAGGGCTGGTGGTGAAAAGAAGATACTGGAGTACTATTACCATAAATAGATGCATGGTGAATTATTAACTGTGCAAAAATAAGAGCAATTATGTATACATCAGGCAGATTAATCAGTTGTCCATGTAAAAACCTCTAACTAAACCATAAATTCTTTGTTGCCTACCAATATATTTTATTTAGTTTTATGTTTGCTGTGTTTCTTGCTTACCCATAGTTCCTTATGAATATGTAGATCATAGCTGATGCTCAAAAGTTAACATTTAGAATTTTAGAAATTAAGAACTTTAAGAAATAAGGAATTCGCTGTCCTGCTTTTCAAAGTCTTTTTTGTTAAAGACTCCTCTAGGTGCCTGCTAACCATGTGGCCTTCTAGCTCCCTTTCCTGACGATTTTGTTTCTGTAAGTGAGGAATGAGGCCTGGGGAGATTTATGTCACTGCAACGCATCCATGGTAATTCTTATCATCAGGAGTATGTAAGGAAAACTCTCCTTTGTACCCCCGTATCTTACCCAGGGTTACATTAATAAGTTTCATAATAAGTTTCATAAGTTTCATAAGAGTAGAACCCAGATTTCCTTATTCGAGATTTAGTGAATTTTTCACGTCCCCACAACTGTGTATACTCACTGATATACAAATTTGCTCACACAACCAAAATGCAAGTAATAACCCTAATCTTAGAAGAACGTGAACACTCATCGATTTCGATATGAAAATTATTTTAACGCATGGTTGTGTTAGAGAAAAACTGTTTTCAAAGATCGAACTAAAAAAAGAAATCTAAGTCCAGAGGGTTTGATTATAAATTATTATGCTCCAGTTTCTTTTCTTTTTCTTTTTTTCCAGTTTCTTTTAGATGAGCTGATTCAGAAATACAGCCATCTCTAAAATAATTTATAATACACATTATAAAACAACTTTATACATCTGAATGTTTACCTATAGTTTTATTTTGTTTTTTAATCTATGCTGCTCCCAGGAATAGCATGTAGTCCTTTAGGTGCATGCTCTTTGAAGAACTGTCCAATTAAGATTCTGTCAGTGATTTAATAGGCAATGCATAAAACCTGTTCCCTTCAATAATGCTTCAGAAAGGTCCCTCAGAAATAAGTAGTCTGCCACAACACTTTAATTAAAATACGCACTACCCTCAACCTATTACAAGTAATTTGTATCTTCCTCTGAGAAAAAGGTCAATGGCCTAAAAGACTTTTTGTATCTTTCTGAAGTATTTTTAGGGGGATGTGAACTAGATAAAACTCATTATTCTCTTAGTGGTCTCTCAAGAATCAGAATTGTGTGCTGCAAATTTGTTGACGAGGAACCAACTGGGACATATTTTCAATATTTTAGGAGTTTACAGCTTTGATGGGCAATGATGACAACATTTTAGGAGATTTTTTTAGCCAGAAAACCCAGATAGATAAGAGTGGTATCTTACTTAATAACAATGATAGGCCAAACTGAAAATATTATAATGGTACCACTTCAAGTGTTGAGTAGTAATTCATTCCTATTAGAAATACATTTTTTAGGATTTTCCGTCGTGACTCAGCAGAAATGCATCTGACTAGTATCCAGAACACAGGTTTGATCCCTGGCCTCACTCAGTGTGTTAAGGATCCAGCGTTGCTGTGAGCTGTGGTGTAGGTCACAGATGCAGTTTGGATCCCGCATTGATGTGGCTGTGGTGTAGGCTGGCAATTACAGCTCTGATGCGATCCCTAGCCTGGGACCTCCATATGCCGCAGGTGTGGCCCTAAAGACATAAAAAAAAGGAAAAAATACATATTTTAGGGAGTTCCCTGATGGGAACTTAGTTTAGGTTCAGTTTAGTTGTCACTGCCGTGGCTTGGGTTTGATCCCTGGTCCAGAACTTCAGAGATGTCATCAAAAAAAAAAAACAAAAAGGGCACACTGGCATTGTGGAAAAGACTTTAGATATAAAAGACCTGTTTTTGAAGCCTATTTCTGCTTCCTACCTTCTTGATAATTACTTTCTTGGTTTTTTAGTTCCACATCTGTAGATGAGGAATATATAAGCTTACAAAGCTCATATGAGAAAAAAATGTATACTTTCAAGAGTATGATAAGAATTTGATAACCAGGAGCTGAGATGAAACCAATATTCTGCTTTAATTTTAATTTGCCAAGCTGCTAAGCTGTATATATGTATACAGTATACAAATCAATTTATATAAACATGTATAAATTTAGGAAGATTTGTCTCTGTGTGTGTGTATGTATATATATACACACACACACAGATATATACATACACACACAGAGATATAATATATATATACACATATATACATACATATATACATACATACACACACACAATACATGTATATACACAGAGATATATATACACACACACACACACACATATATAATACATATATATACACACACAGAGAAAGTATATGTTGCTCTACCATTGATTAAAACTAGTACCTTTGCCACATATGTGCTGGCAGACAGAAATTACTAAAATATGACTCCCATTCCATTTTCTTTATTCTATTATAACCTAGGGAAATAACCAGTGGGAATATTTCTAGTAAACAGCAAAAAAACTCATGTATTGTAATTTCCTTGTTTTCTGTGAGAAAAAGCAGAGTGTAAGACATATATGTTTTATATGTTACACACCATAAACACAACAAATATGTAAAGATCAATTTATCTCTAGGGTAAGTAATTCTCTTTTCAATTATTGGTCCCAGCTTCTCGCTGGGATCCATAGTCCGATGGCCTAGCTGTGTTGGCCACTACATTAACACTGCCTCATGTGCCATCACCTCTCTACCATTAAACTTGAATTTCTAGACCACTGAGAAGGATGGATGTGTCCAGGGCAAACTGATGGTTTTGCTCACTAGCTTTGTTAAGTTTGTGCTTCTTCTGTATTCTTGCCCCAGAGGTTTTCAAATACCTTCTTGTATTGAAACATTTATAGAAAGGCTATTTTAAAATATGCAGCATTATTAGGAAGTTTCAAGAGCAAAAAGGACATCAGTTGCATTATATGTCCAGAATAAGACACTGTGCTCCCTGTTTTGTATCTTGGTTTTAAATTAGCAATTTGTCATGAACAAATACTCAATAAACCTATATAGTTTTCCATATGTAAAAGTACCTCATTTCTTTACAAATATTCATTTTAAGGGTTTGTCAAGAGATGTAACTAAATCTTGTTAATGTATATTTAGCGTATCTCGAACTGTATTATAAAGCATTATTCAATATAAAGTGTTATATACAGGTACTTGTATCCATTTGTGAGTTTATATGTGAGAAACAAAACTTATAGTATGTATTTTGTTTTAAAATGTTGATGGGGGTTGTCCATTGAAATTCAAGGCAGATACTTCAATTTACACTCCCAAAAACATAATAGCATTTTAGCCACTATCACTTATTTTAAATGTTATTCCTTTGTAATTAAATCAGTTATTTGCTAAGATTTGCTTTGAAGATGGATTAATTTGAGTATATTTTAATGTTATAACATTATTTGTAAGTTTTCAATCTATTCCTATGATCCAATATGTAATAGTTCTCTTACTTATGAATAACATATCCATCTTCTACCTCGTGAATTATCGAACAGATTCTAAAATTGCCCTCATTAGATGCTCATGATGTAATTTTTCTTTTTCCACTAAATTTCCAATGAACGCAGAGAGGCATGAAAAGCCAGAATAAAATTTAAAAGTTGTGTTAATCAGTTTGATGAAAACCTCAGAAAGAATACCTTTTTTTTTCCCCTTATCTACATGACCCATTTCTTTCCATCCTCACATGGAAGACCACTGCAGAAATTCTAAGGCAATTTTGCATTAACTATCAGAGGAATTAGTTTGGTCTAGGTACCAAAAGGAAGATCTTAAAGTAGAACTGATATGTCTGTTTTCTATCTGAATTACCTTTTCATTAAGCAATGAATTACTTCCACCATTGTCAGTTAGTATGGAGTTTGTGCCCACAATGGACACTCTCCAGGGACCTTGAACGACTGACTGGGAACACCTTTTGAGATTATTAAATATTTGTCACACACAGGTCATAGTTTTGAGAAAAACTTTGGTCACTACAAAGTCTTTGGAATTTGAGGGAAGTCTTTATTGAATATTAATAACTATTTGATGTTGAAACTAATGCTCGAGACCTAGGCTCAAGTTTAGGAAACATTCGTGTCTTAAAAATAGTTTCAAGGCTTGTTAGTTGTTGTCAAAGTCTAAGGAAAGTGAAAATAGTTAGAGTGAGGGTAGAGTCAAGAGTCAGGGACCAGGAAATTTTAGTATACTGTGAACCCTTCCTCCCATAACAACTATTTTTTTTTTTTTTAGTAAATCTTGATATTTTACAAAATGCTTGATGGGAGTAGATTTTTTTTTTGTATAAACCAGTGAAGGGATTGTCTTTCATCCAACGTGTCACATGAGAAATAAAGAATATAGAGGAAATGAGAGATGCTGGCATTTGGAAGTTAAGTGAACAAATAAAAACTGAGGCAGTAAGTCACGGGAACTTAGACTTTGACTGTCATGGACTTAAAATTGAGCTTGGACAAGATCTTTAAGGGCCTCGGACAACAACAGGATTACATAATCTCTTTTATTTGAGTTTAGCAAGGGTTATTTCACCTAAGAAGTCAAATAAAGCACCTTTTTATTGTATATTTTGAGAGACAATAACTCAGATTCACATGAACCATCTTTATACACCTAGAATAGATACCACTGTGTCCTAGTGCATGATCATTTTAATAAATTGTTGGAAAAGTCCTTAAAAAGGATTATTGAATCGATATTTGTGAGAATGTGCTTTAGATTTTTTTAATGTGCCAGAATGGATTAAGAAGATTTATATTTTTTTGTAAACTTCAGGAAATACTCCACAAACAGCGATTAACTGTTCTTTAAAAATTGAGGGGCAGTTTTGAGGAGTTCCAATTGTGGCTTAGTGAGTTGTGAACTCAACTAGTATCCATGAGGATGCTGGTTCGATCCTTGGCCTCTCTCAGTGGGTTAAGGATCCAGCATTGCTGCAGACTGTGGTGTAGGTGGCAGATGCAGCTTGGATCCAACACTGCTGTGGCTGTGGTTTAGGCTGCCAGCTGCAGCTCCTATTCAACCCCTTGCCTGGGAACTTCCATATGCCACGGTTGTGATCCTAAAATGCAAAAAAACAAAACAAACAAACAAACAAAAAACTAGGTACAATTTTGAAAAGCTTGTGAAATTTTCTGACATACACCATTTTTAGGAAGTATTGTTGGCTGTATTTTCACTTTGACCATCAACTATTTTATAATTACATTTTAAAATTTTTATAATTTATTTTTGACATCTGTTGTTTTTCTAGAAAAAGGTTTAGATTTTGAAATTGTCCAAATTATATGAGATATACATATATGTATATATATGTATTTTTTTAATCTCTTTACTCACAGTTACATATTTTGATTTTTCATAATGGTATTTTTCTCTTTAGACTTCTCTAAAATTTATTGTTTTAACTTCTTTATTGTTCAAGTCTACTGGTTGCATAAGTTTTTTTTAATATGTTTCATATGTTATGAATTAAGGACTTATAAACCCAAGAAAATAGCGAGACAGACTTTTAAGCATTCAATTAATTTTAATAAAAATGTGATGTCTAATGAATGCAATTTTAATTGCTAAAAGAATTTTCCATCCTTCTCTAAAGAAGCTATTTTATTCTGCAATGGTTTCAATTTTAAAACAAAATACTTCCCAAAGCCAGCAGATTTTTAATAAAACTATTAATTATTTATAAAAATTTTATATTGACGTGTCTCAAACATTTCTGTTGCCTTTCAAAAATAAAAAGTACAAACAGGAGCTCCTGTGCAGCAGTGGGTTAACAGCTGCAGCTTGGATTTGATCCCTAGCCTGGAAACTTCCATATACCCGGGTGCAGCCAAAAAAAAAAAAAAAAGCAAATTTATTAGTCTAGAAGGAAAACAACAAATAAATTATATGTTATTGTTAGCCTTTGTGTTTGTGTGTGAATTTGTGTGACAGGGTGTGTGTATGTGTGTGTACTCACAGGACTCATAGAATTAACTACAACATGGAATAAAGATTGGCCCATAGATGAAAACGGTTACTAACATTGTGTTTCAACACAGAAAATACTGACATATGATATTGTAGAAGACTACGGAATTTAGATAATTCAGTTACTATCTTGTAAAAGTTATTGTTGAAAAAATTATTTCTAAAATTTATCTTTGTGTTAAAACTGAGATCTCCCTGAGGTACATAAAGTTTTCTTTTTTTGCTTTTCATTGACTTAAGCTTTGGAAGACTTATCTCCATCATGTGGTCCATGTAAGCAAATAGAACTGTAAGGTTAGGTACAATTTAATTGCAGTGCAGCAAAAGAAATGTTAGCTTACTCCTTAATTCCGGTTACTTGCTTATCACCTGGTGAGATTATATAATAATATGACTGCCTTTTCCTCAGGATTTTAATTCTTACATATTTACTAGATTAATTAAGCCTCAGAATAAAAATTTTAAAAATGTGTAGGTATTCATAGAATGCTATTTGATTCTTGCTATTCAAGAAGTCTTTTTGGGGAGTTTCCTTCGTGGCTCAGTGGTTAACGAATCCGACTAAGAACCATGAGGTTGCAGGTTCGATCCCTGGCCTTGCTCAGTGGGTTAAGGATCCGGCGTTGCCGTGAGCTGTGGTGTAGGTTGCAGACGTGGCTCGGATCCCGCGTTGCTGTGGCTGTGGCGAAGACCGGCGGCTACAGCTCCTGTTAGACCCCTAGCCTGGGACCTCCATATGCCGTGGGTGCGGCTCCACATAAAATGGCAAAAAGACAAAAAAAAAAAAAGTCTTTTTTCTTTTTAAAAAAAAAATGTTTTGGCTGAGCCCAGGGCATGCCACTGCAATGACAATGTCACACCCCCAACCTGCTCCACCACAAGAGAACTCCAGGAAGCCTTTTCTCTTAAACCTGTTAAACCTTACCTACACATAGCTAGACTGGTACTACAGTAACAAAACAGATCTCTTTCTTAGATCCATTTTCAGTACAGCAGAAGCTATAAAATAGATGGTATACAAGAAACCAAAATAAAACTTCATAAATGAAAAAAACAAAGACAAGTTTTCATAGTTGGAAAGTATCAATAAAATGCGGTATTAATATATGTCAAATAATACCCCACTTGTACTAAGATAAATTGCCCTACCTGTATGTCATGAAAGTCAAGAGAGTACATATATTTCAATTCTCACTTTAAGAAATGTTTCATATTTTAAAATATATCCTGTTAAGAATCATCTGTGGTACTAGAGAATACTAGAATGCTAAAAACCCATAAAGAACAAAATAATACCTTAAGGCTTCATCTACTTTTCTTCATGCACTTTCATATTTTGAGAATTCTGTCTCTGCTGTCCCTACATCTGCAACAATCTATCCTTTGTGCTGTTCTACTCACTTTTCAAGTACTGCCTTAGAATAGCTGGTTTTGTTGTTGACTCTCCATAAGTATAATCAGCTATTTTATTAACCATGTTTACAAATGTTTTAAAATAAACCATGGCATACATATATGTATATATAGCATTGTGCTTATATGTGCTATATATACATATAAACACATGTGTATGCATGCATGTGTGTGTGTGTATGTGTGTATATACTATGTGTCACATCATTTATCATTAGCTTCTTGTACAGTGGGCATGTCTTACCTCATACTACCAACATATATCACAGTGTTAAAATACTGCATTCCCTCAAAAACTACTGGTTGTGAAAACACTGAGTTAGTTCTCTTTTAAGAAACTTCATAATAAAGTCACGATGATAAATTTATTATGAGAGGGATTTGTCATATCAAATATTTGAACAACAATCTTTTCACAATGACAAGTACACACAAAGTGGTTTATAGTACTACCCGGAAAATCTTTTAAGGGAGATCAGCAAGTTGTAACTTGGTTCTCATTATTTAACAACTCATTTGAACTATGAAAACAAACTTTGATTTTGTCTTGATGACTACAGAACACAGGCGAATTGACATATTGAAGTGCTCTCTGGCAGTCATACGGTGTCTAATGACAGCTTCCCTACAGGGGTCCCCTGTTCATGAAAGTAGCTATTACCATGCACAGTTGTTGTAGCTCATGCCAGCCCAGTGAAACTTGGGAATGTTGTAATCAATGGCAATTGAAACTGTTAATAACATTAAAATTTAATTTGGACACAGGTACCAGACACAAGTGCTTTGGATATATCTCTTGGCACATTACTGGCACATACTAAATATCCACGTATGTTAATAAATGAACACTTAATTAACAAGGGAAATAATTCAGCAAGGAAAATAATATAAGACACAGCAACTTTCTCCCTAGATGCAATAGTACTGAACCAAAAATTGTCATATAACAGTCATTTAATGGAATGAATGAAGCAGGGGTGAAGACGTATTATGTTACCATGTGAAAATGTAATAGAGAAGTTGCAAAAAAAACCCAAAAAACTGAGAGCATGCCAAAATATAACAGAATGATTTCTTTTCAATCTGGCACACAAAAGGAATTTTATGCTAATTTAGACCTTCTTTCATTAAACTATCTGCAAATGATATTTTGGGACATTCTCATTCCTGCTCTCATTCTCTGTCTCTGTCTCCATCTCTATCTCTGTCTCTGTTTTGTTCTTTCCTTGTAATAATGGAATATATTTTCACGTTCTACTTTTTTTTCTGGCTGCATCTGCGGCGTGTAGAAGTTCCCAGTCACAGCAGCAACATGAGCTGCTGCAGTGGCAATGCCAGATCCTTAACTTACTGTGCCACAAGGGAACTCCAAGGTTCTACTTTTCTAAAATCAGTATCATATACTAAGCATGTTTGCATTTGCTGGAAATGTAATAGCTAACTTTAGCAATAGTAAAGCAGAAACAAAATACTTTCTCTAGCATATAATTGATTTAATTAAAATTTTATCTTGAAGCAATTGTAGATTTACATGTAGTTTGTGAAAAATAATACAGAGCTTTTCTGTGTATATCATACTCAGGTACTTCCCTGCATTGATAACACCAATTTTATAGAACTATTCAAAAGTTACAACCATATTTGCAGCAACATGGATGGAATTAGAAATCCCCATACTAAGTGAAGTAAGTCAGAAAGAGAATAAGAAATATCATATATCACTTATTTGTGGAATCTAAAATTATGTCACAAATGAACGTATCTACAAAACAAAAACAGACTCACAAACATAGAGTGTATTTGTGGTTGCCAGTGGGGAGGGAGTGGGATGGACTGGGAGTTTGGGGTTACCGGATGCAAACTATTACATTTAGAATGGATAAGCAATGAGGTCCTGCTGTATAGTACAGGGAACTATGTTCAGTCCCTTGTGATGGAGCATGATGGAGGATAATATGAGAAAAAGAATGTGTATATATTTATAGCTGGGTCACTTTGCTATAACGCAGAAATTGACACAACACTGAAAATCAATCATATTAAAATATAAAAAAAACACATTTAGGATATTGGCACTGAACAGAAAAGATACAGAATATTTCCAACCTCAAAAGATCCATCCTATTCCTTTTACGATCACATCTGTTTCCCTTTTATCTTCATTCCTCTATATTCCCTGCAAATACTAATTTCTTTTCCACTTCTATAATTTTGTCATTTCAGGAATGTTACATAAATGGAACCATAGAAATCCATCTTTGGGGGGCTATTTTTTTAGTGAGCATAATTTGCTGGAGATTTATCCAGGATTTTGTGTGTATGAATAATTTATTCCTTTTCATCATTGAGTAGTTTTCCATAGTGTGACTGTCTCCCAGTTTCACTATCAACCTCTTAGTAGGCACTTGGGCTGCGTCCACATTTTAACTATTGCAAACAAAACTACCTTAAATACTTATGTACAGGTTTTCTGTGAACATAAGTCTTCATTTCTCTAGGATAAGAGCCTAGGGGTGCAATTACTTTGGTAATTAGATGTTAATATGGTATATATAGGGCATATATTAAAGAAAACTCTATCAAATGAATTTCCAGAAAACTTGTACCATTTTTTCTTTTCCTTTTTTTTTTTTTCCCTGGCTTTTTATGGCTGCACCTGTGGCATATGGAAGTTCCCAGGCTAGGGGTCAAATCCAAGTTGCAGCTGCCACCCACAGCCACAGCCACAGTAATTTCAGATTGTGGCAACCCTGTATTCTTCACCCACTGAGTGAGGACAGGGATGCAACCCCCATCCTCATGACACTGTTGGGTTCTTAACCTGCTGAGCCACAACAGACACTCCAAACTGTACCATTTTGCTTTCCTACAAACAATGTATGAGCCACCCAGTCTCTTTATATTCATGTCAGTACTTGCTAGTGACACTCTTTTTTTAATACTAGCCACTTAGGTAAATGTGGGATGATGTAACTGTAGTTTTAACTTCCATTTCTCGGACTGCTGATGATATCTAACTTATTCCATGTGCAAATTTTCCCACCACATACTTCCCCATTAAAATGTTTCTGTAGGGTACAGAGTATTTTACCGATCTCTAACTATTAATACCTTGAACAGAATTGTGCCAAAGTTAGAGAAGGCCACGGTAAAGTGTTCAGTCACACATTCACACACACACAAACATAAAGCTTGTCTGTGCTTTTATAATAATTAATGGGATTTTTTTTAGGATTCTTTTCTGACTATGCTCCAAAACAGTACTTTGATGCTTGACAGATAAATTTTTCTGTGTGTGTACAGTGCAGTAATGCTTGTTATTCTTCAAGCTTACATGCATTAGTTGTTTTCGTCACCTGTAAAATAATTTAATTTCTAATGCCTGGAATTATTTTAACATAAGTGTATACTATTCAGCAGCAATTTTCACATAAATCTTAAATTTTCACATAAGCTTGATATGTTCTGGCTTTCTCTATTTCTAGAAATTTCCTCTATTTGGTGAAATTTTAGTAGTTGAGGTAACAATAACTATTGTTTTCTCTTTGAGGAAAGATGTCTCAGTCTTCAGAACTGTAGATAAAATAAACTAATAAACCAGCTATTGCACAAAGAGCTCATGTATGTGGGAAAAGTGTGAACTTAAATTTTAAAATACCATTTAAACCCTTGAATTACAATATTTGCAGGCTTCAAACACACATTTTGGTTTTTCACTGATTATATTTATTTCCACACAGTTGACAAGAAATTATTGCCCTTAGAGCAAAAGCTGCATACCTATTTCTCAAGCCAGCTAGTTCATTTCTTGATCTCTTGTGATCCTTTTGTTACTCGGGGAATACTTCAGTAAAGCTGCAGACTGTTCCTAGCAGTTTCATTGCTCCGATGGTGCGAAATGCATATCACACCACTTCCTAGAATGTGAGCTCTTTCTTCTCAAGAGGTTTCTATCTCCTATCCTTACACTGAAACAGAAAAATTTCTCTATGACAGATTCATACCATATACACAAAACAAACCTTCTACTTCTGTGACCATTTTGAAATAAATTTTGCAGTTGCAGGAATTTTGCAAAGGTCATTGGTCACTTATTTACTGGACACAGTCAACTGCTCCATTGCATTCATGAGTATTTTTGAACATAGTCGCTTTTTCAAGATTCTGAGGCATTTCCTCATTACCTTCTTAAAAAGAAATGGTTCACTTGTACTTACTACCATGTGTATAAATTTCACATAAAAAAAAACATGATTAAAATTCTCAGCATATTCTTCCAAGATAATCAACCCTTCTTTTCACAGACTATGCAACATTGGATTAGAAAAGATTAGTTGTTTGTATGTTTTAGAGATTAAGCCCTTGTCACTTTCATCATCTGAAACTAGTTTCTTCCATTCCGTAGAAAAGAAAGTATCAGAATGGAGTTTGATAAATACAGAATTGTAAATAGATATTTTAAATTTCAGTTCAGTGTATGTTTAGTCCAACATGTATGTATATTTCATATCTAACATGTGTAATGTTCTAACGGGTTGCATTATTTGGACTGAATTATTTGAGCCTTAGCTTTTTCCCTTATGATCCTACAGCCATATGCTGAAGGGCAAGTAAGACACACCTGGGGAAAGCCTACACCTAACTCATTTCAGCACACCTGCTTGGTTCTTTCTACTTATATGCCCTGTATTCCTGCTGACTGCAATTTTACTAATCCTCTGACCTCATAAAGACTGCCAGGGGCTGGCATGCGTGAGCAGCATGAAATCAAATGTGCCATATTGTTTAGCATCTGTTCCTAACGCCCCATGAAGTTTTCTTTGCAAACAGCACAAGGCTGTCAGCTTCAATCAGCTCGGTAGAGAACTCTACTAAGAAGCATTAGTCTTCATCTGGAATTGCTCTTTAAATGATCAGACCTTCACATGAGGCACTTAGGTATGCAATGGAGAGGTTTAATGATAAAATGCCTATATTACCAAAAGAGAAATTCCTTAAATTTTGCTATAATATTTCTTCTTGTTTCATGAGATTTGAATGTTAAGTATATCTCTTGGGACAAACAGCACAATTTTTAATAACTACTGCATGTTTATCTTTCTTCTTGAAATACTTCGCTGAAGGCTTTGATAAACTCTTTTGACTTTAACTCCTCAAGCATTCCCTTAATCTTATCTTCATTGCAGACAATAACAAAATGTAAATGTCTTAGTGCCCCTTTACTGAAACACATTTCTAAAATTTGTAACGCATTTGGAAATTGGATGTATTTGGGTTTCCTATCAAGAATGGTAATTAGAGAAAAATATTTCATAAATTAGCAATACACAAGTGCTGCGTAATAGGCAATGCCTAATTTTAGGTATTCTACACATAAACACATTTAAAATGTAGACATCCTTAATCTGCCAAATGGTTAATTTGAAAGGTACTAAATAAATATCTCCACAGTTCTAGTATACAAAAACATTTATTTGCATATTATGCTATTACAGATAATCACTTGAACTCTCATAAAAATTACATGCCTGTTCTTAAGATATCTAAGGGAAAAATCATTGCGGAGCTGAAAGAAAAAATGCATTTTACTAACCTAAAACACAGTAATGCCCTCTCTTCTAATTTGGCCTCAAATGTCAGTCATCTAATATGTATTATTTGTTTATAATTTATGACCTCACAGATGCTTCAACTAAGATTGATAACCCTATTATTTCTAATTTAAAATGTTTCCTTTTATTTTTTTTTGTCAAGAATCATCTGACTCTGATCATATTTGTTTATTACGAGTTTATGTAAAATTGATCAAATGTTTCCTGAGTATTTAAGTTTTCACAATCACATTTCAGAGCATTCTTGAACGTCTGGCATTTAGCAGGTAACATTTAATTGTATCAAACACAGAAGTGCTCTTGTGACTTCTTTGAAGGGATAATGAGGACACGGAAATTTTTATTTTCTTGGCTATAAAGGATAAGTCAAGTTCTACTATTTATGTATAAATGAGAGCTAAGATCCCACAGTAGCTGGCAATCTAGAGGCTCCTCAAAAGACAGGAATCTTGAAATAACCCTGATGTTGTGAAGAGGATGCAAAGAATAGAAACAAAGATAATGAGGGGGAATCTAATGTTATCATTTAACAGACTTTCCACTCTTTGGTTTCTTAATTTCAAATACTCTCTCCTTTTCTACTAATTTCCAGCTCAAACTAACCATATTCAAAATTTCTAAGCACCGTAACTTACAGCTACTAGATTGTAATTTCATTAATGAAACTAATATTATCATATGTGAAGAAACTAAAGGTCAAATAATATTAGAAGATATTTGGATCTCTAAGGAAAAACTTAACAGGCCTTAGCTGATTAAATATCTCAATTAAAATCCCAGGTATAGAATTTGATTTAAAATAGAGTTAACTTTATCACATATAAAACAGAGAAGTACTTATTTCAGTGGTTTCGATAGAAAATCTTTTCCCCCTGGCAAACAGCATATGTTACAAATCTTTCCAGGTAATTGTTTTAGTTAAATTAAAAAAAATAAATATTGAAAATATTGTGGAATAACTGAATATTGTTACTTAAAGACCATGGAAGCCCAGTTCTGCCCATGTGTCACAGCATTACAAGTCATAGAGGTGTTGAGATCATGGAGAAGAAAATGATTTGTGCCCTAGAATCTGAAAAAAATAAAATTTCCATTCAAAGGGTATATTTCCTTTTAAGGAGCAGATGCTTAAAACCTCAGTTAGACCTAAATGAAGTATCAGCACCCTTCACTAAAAAGTAAGTGGACAATGGACACTAACAAAGTATTTAACCTGTTGCTTCCATGAAAACTACAGCTTATGCAGGTTTTAGAGACAGACATTGAACTGGCCCGGGATTTTAAAACTGTGGCATTTTGGAAGAAGAACCTGAGGTGAGACAAAGGGAGCTGAGAGTTCAGTTTTGTGAAAGCAAGGGAAGAGCATCTCCTTCACAGGAAATGGTCATGTAGAAAAATGTAAGAGGACACCATTCATGAGCTGACTCAGTCAAATTTGTAGTGTGCGTGTTTGTGTGTGTGTGTGTGTGTGTTTGTGTGTGTGTGTGTGTGTGTGTGTGTGTGTGTGTGTGTGTGTGTGTGTGTGTGTGTGTGTGTGTGTTTGTGTGTGTGTGTGTGTGTTTGTGTGTGTGTGTGTTTGTGTGTGTGTGTGTGTGTGTTACGTAGGAAAGTGTTTAGATAATAGTATAAGTGAAAAGGAAGATTAAACTATTCCACCTGAATTGACTGCAAAAGCATGGAGCAAGTCCTGATTCACTAGTGAGAATTTAAAAAATAAAATTCTCTCTTTCTTTAGCTCTAAGCTTACCTGAAATGTCAGATGATGTCATTTCACAAACAGCTCAATTTATAACATTCAAGCTTTGCCAGTTCCCACAGCAAGCAGACTAAATAAAAGTTTCTCCCTACAATAAAACTCCATTATTTTCTATTCAAAATATTTGTGTAGGCCCAATGCATCCTTATAACATTTGAAAGTGAAATGATTAATTCTATACTTTTATATCAACCACACTCAAAAATAAATCAATTAAATATTTCAAGGCCAAATTTAATTAATTTAAAATTTAAAATATCTTATTGAATAATATACAAGCTAACTGCTTATTATCGATTCAGGTTGATCAAAAAAGTTTTTTTTGATTTTAAGCTACTAAGTAATGTGGAAGAGCAATATAATCATATTTAAAATACCCTCAGATAAACAACATTTAATTTAGAGATATGAAATGACTTCAGTGATTTCTTCAAAGAAATTCGTGATGACATAATGCTGAATCTCTGGATGCAAAAATTAAAGAAATATAAACAATTTCATATTTACATATGGAGAGGACTCCAATCTAGGGATCAGACGGACTCATTTTAGGAACTTCGGTGTTCTGTTTTATTGATCAATATATTTTTTTCTCTCCTTGCATTATTGTTTTTATAATTCATAGCCAATGATTAGTTTTAACAACATTAATCAAAAATAAATCTCCTCTGTGAATAAGAATAAAAAATTTGTATAGTATCCAGAAAAGTTCCAGAAGACTCTCTGTGTAAGATACGACTGCCTGGCTCTAGATTTTCATGTTCCCATAGTGAATGAATGCCATCAAAAGGATAACATATTAGCAGAGATTGTGAAAACAAAAATGAAAGCAAGTGTAAAGCAGAGAAGGCCACTGGGAGTAAGAGGACATGGGTCGTGTGAACAAGGCTGACGAGACACAGCCTATTCTTTCAGGGGTATGTATTCAGCCACAGTCAGCTCAGGGCACCACAGCAGCATAGTGAACCATGTAGGAAGACACAGGAGCTGAGTTCCACAGACCCAGACACGTGCGGGGAGAATCAGGCCACTGAGTGGTGAAAACCAGGTCTGAAACACTGAGACCAGAGGAAGTTTTGATGTGCCAGATGGAAGCAGAATTTGTGAGGCAGCAGACACTGTGGGGGGCAGACAAGCCTGTTGGTAGAGAGAGAAGAGTGGAGCAGGTGACAGAGAGAAGAGTGGATAAATAGAGGCCAATGAAAAAGATGGAGGAGAAGCTGTTTTCTAGAGCCACTTCGTTCCTGACTGCAAAGCTCTCTTGGTTTTTCAGCATTTGTGGGGAATGATCATCTTCCTTCATACTTAAGGGTACTTAGGAAAATAAACCATGCTTTAATTTTTAGAATTGCCATCTTGCATTATTTGATTTCCTTTTTTCCTTCTTTCCTTCATCCACTTAGTGACTTCTAGGCATGGGAAGATAAATAAGAAGCTGTCTTATGTTGAGGTGTTCACCCTCCTATTACAGGAGATTGATAAACAGAGAATCAGCAACCTCACATGAGGGATCAGGAGCCTTAATCTAAAGCTGAACATCTGCCTTGGTGGAGGGGTGACAGTATAAGCAAGAAAGTATTCAATTCTGTGCTTGCAAACAGAGTATAAACTCACTGAAAGAAAACACACTTTCATGTATTTTCTAATATCCAGGGCCTATCACAAAACATTGACTATTCTAGGCCATGGTTACTGAGAGCCCTCGCAAATTTGAAAATACTTTCTCAGGCTATGTAACACTACACCTTTTTATTCATAAACATAGGGGAGGAATTTAGCTTCTAAAATCAACATTTGCATTCTTAGTTATTTTATGCTTAAACTTAAATCAGTAAAGTGAGTACAGCATATCATATTTTCTCAAGTAAAGTCTTCGCCATCCTCTAGGTTTGCTCAGCAATGTTCTGTAATTTGTGTTAGAGCTTAGCATCAAGACTTTACTTAATAATAGTATCTTCAGCATCTGCCTATGCACTAATTATGCAGTTGGTGACCATATAAATGGAAAGAATTGGTCCACCTAAAGCAGAATAAAGCAGCTTGTTTAGGGCTCAAGCAATGTCATTAAAATAGTGAATTACTTAAATTTGATTACTTAAATTTGATTATGATGCATTTCAAGTGTTCTGCCAGAACAAAAGGGAAAAATATTGCATTTAAAAATTTTAATTGCAAGCAATACATGTATATTGAAATAAAATTTAATGAGTAGGAAAAATATGCTTTATTTCTCTTAAAAATACTATGTGGCTAAGTTAGCATGTATCTAACAATAATTTTAATACCGCCAATGCAGTAGACCATAATAGGAAAAAGTCCACATCTGGTAGAAAAACAGAACATGGTTATCACTTGATTAGAAATGACATTCTCTACAGTTTTCCTCCCCACATCGACTGTAATTAAAATTATTCCATATACCAAAAAATAGCACCAAAAGATGAAGGATACTTCCTACTTAACTAAAGTAAACCTGTTTTTCAATGTTATAATCATTTTTTTCTGAAAAGAAAACTATTATCTACTAGAATTACAAATCTCACATTATTTTTTTTTCTTTTTTACTTTTTTTTTTTTTTTGTCTTTTCTAGGGCTGAACCTGCGGCATATGGAGGTTCCCAGACTAGGGGTCGAATCGGAGCTGTAGCCGCTGCCCTATACCACAGCCACAGCAACGCGGGATCCGAGCACCTCTGCGACCTACACCACAACTCACCGCAACGCTGGATCCCTAACCCACTGAGAGATGCCAGGGATTGAACCCGCAACCTCATGGTTCCTAGTCGGATTCGTTAACCACTGAGCCACAACAGGAATTCCTTTTTATTCCATTTTTAACTAACATCAGATCATTCAGTGCACTCAGGATTGCTCCAAATTTCTTTTAGATAACTTTACAATCACAATGACAATGACAATGAAATGTAGGGATATTAAGAAACTTAATGTGGTGAATTAGGTAATGTTATAGTAATCTAAGAGAGAGAAAAATTCATGATCTGAGATTAAGCAGTAGGTGGTTATGTAAAGTATCACTGGGGGAAGCTGTGTGAAGGGTACCTTACTAGTATTACAAATTCTTGTAGTTTTAAACTATTAAAAATAATATAATAATTTAACAGTGAAGTTTTAAGGTAGAGAATAATTTTGATACATATCAGTAAAAATTAACAAAAATGGTGAAGAACAATTAAATCTGTGTTGATTCTTATCTTAAAAATAAACTATATCAAATATCCCATCAGTTATGTATTTCATCCATATTTCTGAAAAGTACAGTATATATGAGTAGATCATAGTTATTTTTGTAAAATTATACACAAATGGAAAGGTACATTTGCATCCAGGACTCTGCATCAAGTAAATCACAGATTTAAGCACCAATACATCTTATATCAATAAGGAAATTTGCCCTTGCACTACATATAAAACAGTTGTTAAGTTATGCCTGAAATTGCTATCAAATCAGAAAAAAAATGACCTGAATATATTGATTCCATGAAGATCCCTTCTGTAGCATAATGTAAACATACAACATGATCAAGCACTACCTAATCTGATGTAAAAGTAAAGGTTTGGTATTGGACGACAAGACCTACATCTAATTCTTCTCCACGGTTCCCATTAAGCACAACAGGCTCCCTAGAATATTGACGTCAATAAACAGAGTTTTTGAATGAAAAAAAAAATGAATGGAATTTTAGAAAATACTTCTTTAATACAAGCTAACTGAATCTCTAAAGGATTTTAACTGATTATATTTTTTCCTATGAGTAAATATTATTATGGAAAAAAGAAGCACTTATAAATCATTTCTTTGACCCTAGTATATACTCAAAGGTGTGTGTGTGAGTGTGAAGAAGAGCATAATTAACATTTTAGCAAATCAAGGACTTTCAATGTTTTCCCCATTCAATCTCAATTTTATCACAGGTTAATGAAAGGAAAATACGAGCAATCTTTATCTGTCCCTCAGTTTTCACTGTCCAGAAGAGCGGTGAGTGACTCGTAAAATATTTTAGTTATTGGAAAGCTATAAAATTATGTTGGTCATAAGCCAAAATCCTATAAAGAGATTCAAAACATTTCCTTAGGAATTATAAAGATAGGCAGTGGCCTTCCTAAACAATAACAGCATTCTGGAGACAATGTTTAAAATTAAAATGCACGCTAGTTCTTAGGTATCAATAATTCAAGCTTAATGAAACTTACTCCGTATCTGCTATTTACTAGGCACTGGGAAATACCCTTTCAAGCAATGTTTTATTTAGTATTCATTTAATATTCACAACAATTCCGTTAATTATTATTACTAACATTTAACAAATGAGATCACTGAGACTCACAGAGGCTAACTAACCTGCTTATGGTAACATTTGTAGCTTTTTGTCAACACAAAATTTGAACTCAGGTCTATTTTTCACAGGCCCAAACACTAAAGCAACTCCCTTCCAAAGCATTTGGAAGTAGAGAATGCCTTAAAGAAGATATCCTGGCCAAACTACTACATCAGAGAAAATAAAAGTGCTCATGTTCATCATCTAAAAATCATGAGGATTAATAAGGTGGAAATTATGGACAATATGGGCTCATAGTTTCTAGGGAAAAGTCTGCCTGTCAATCATTACTCTGAGTCTCTTCCTTCTTTGGCCTTAGGTTACTGGCTTTCTTTTTCAATCTCCCATTTTGCAAAAAGAGAGGCATCCTATGACTCTGGAAGGGTTATATACTCACTGGAATTGGAAAAAAATATTCATTTAGAGAAAGAAAAGAAATGAGTGAAGAACTAAGTATGAGCAGGCTTCAAGCTTCCATTATGACTAATATAAATTAAAAGATTTTAGGCAATAGACACTGGAGTCCACTCTCACCGATTGTCAAAGGTAAGTATCTTTCATTTTATACACTTGATCAAGAAGAAATATTTATTTATATTTTAAAAAGTAATGAAACCCATGTAACTATGAAATAAAAATATCTAACAACACACACAAATGGACAGAAGTCCATTATAAGTATGTGTGATAACTTAAAAAATATTTTTAGAAATGATCTGTGTTTAATACAGGGGTTGAAAAATTCTAGTCACTAGCTACTAATTGTAAAGTAGTTTATTGAGAATAATATTTTGTATTTTTTTAATCAATTGTTTTATTTGACTTTTAGGTTGATTTTTTTTTTGTCACAGTCATGTTGATAATTAATTTGTGATCAAAAGTTTGTCTCCCTGGTTGCCCTTGGATATTCCGATCTAATTATAAGTAGGGAACATAAAAACTTTATAACTGACAAATTTATCAATATTCTTGATTTCAAAAAACAAGTAATGATTATAGCATTAGACTTTAAAATCCATCATAGTATGGATTTCATTTTATATCTGGATTTTTAAGCATCTGATTTCATCACTAGTCATTTTAAAACCAGAAGCATGAATATTGATTAAACTAAAAATATAATAACTCTAGCTTGACTATAGATTTATATTTTATCTATAGATACAGATAGGCAACTAATTTGAACAGCACTATCCAAGTAAAAATAATTTTATTATATTGTTATTTTCTAAAAATATAAATAAGCCAATTATAAGTCAGACTGAACTCTAATAAATGCATTTGGACAAATCACTTGTAGAGGAGTTATTGGTAACCACGGCAGTATAGCTGAAAATAGTCAGTTAATATATGTAATGATGAAAATAGCTTTAATCCCAAATGCACAGTGAAAATGAATGGTCAAAGAAACCAAATCCTAGTATAATTCTACAGTAAATTATAAGGCATAGGGTAGGGCACATTACACGTGTGCCCAAGGTCAAAATCCTAAGAAAAATTTCAGTGGCTAAGAAAAGGTCAGATTGCCAAAGCCTTTCATAATCTAATTGGAAAAAATAACACACATGTTTTTAAAAGAATATCAAAAAGCTTTCCAACGTCTAAGAGTAGATACAGACCATGTAGGAGCAGCAACTAAAAAAAGAGCAACAAAGAAGAACCTGCAGTATCTGACAACCGTGGCAAATACTAATTGACCAAATCGTATTTCAGGAGTGTTAGTTCCAAGCCTCTTTAGAAGAAAACTTATATAATGATTCAAAAATAGTAGCACAATGCTACACCAATGTTTCTTGAATCTGAAATCATATCTTGCATTAAGGAAGCTGTCTTTTAATTGATGAGTTATGTTCATCAGCATTGTATTATGCTACATTGTGTCTTACAGACCACAACTAAAAATGTATGTATGTATAACTGGGTCTCTTTGCTGTACTGTAGAAAATTGACAGAATACTGTAAACCAGCTATAATGGAAAAAATAAAAATCATTAAAAAAAAACCCACTGGAAACCAAATTAATGTCAACCCCAGATAAACTCGGCAAAAAGAAATTTTCACAAAAATCTTTAGCAGTCTTGGGTGACTTTGGTTTTTGGACTTACTAGGTCCTGATATTATTTCTGACTATGGAACTTGCTCTCATAACCTCCTCAAGGGTTGAAACTAATCTTATCCATTGGGTATTCTTTTGACCTAACCTTGACTGGACTTGCATGGATATTTATAAAAAAGAGAAAAATCTCATCAAGAGCATTTGAGATCAAGCCCATTAATCATTGGAGGATTTGACATATTTCAAAAGTTATTGCTATTACAGCCTGTATCCCAGATTTCACTCTTTTAAATTATATCTGTCAATGGGCTTTTTTGAGATTGGTGCATGTGTGTGTACTTTATCACAGCTTAATATGCAAAAGTAAGAACATTTAATAAAAACATTTGGTTGACTTCAGATGTAAAAAACTTTAAAGTTCTATGTATTTTTAAAACATTGATTTAATATTTTATCATATATTAATAATGTATTGGTCTTTATGGATGTTCTTCCCTGTAGTGATATATATAAGAAACATCACAATTATAAATTATGATTTTTGTAATTACTGAGAAATTGGATAGTGAGTAGAAATGTTTATTGATGTAAATATTAAAATACCTCTGTCTTAGAATAATGTGTATATATGATTACTGAGTCACTTTGCTTTGCAGTAGAAATTGGCATAACATGGTAAATCTACTATACTTTAATAAAAATTTTTAAAATTAAAAAATAACATATCCCTATCTTTACGGAATTATGAACATCTTCATCTAAAATAGAGTAATATTTTAAAATAATAGCTATAAATAAATACGAGGATCCTCATCTAAGATGTAACAGTATCTCAATATTCATTTTATATAAACACATATATACATTAATGTTTATGTTCATGCTTGAGAATCATAAAAACAATCCTCAGAAAATTCTTTGACATCTCATTTCTGGCTAAAGGGGCATTGATATATAATCTATATTAATAAGAAAAATAGCAGAAGTGCATCAATTTTAAACAAGTAGTTTGTCAGCAAGATAATATATTCTCCATACCCTCTAAGAAGAAAGATCGATAATGTAGATACCTAGGTTCACAAACACTCACATAGATTTTTTAAAGGCAAAATATTTGACAATGCCATCAAAGAGAACAATATTCTTAGCATGCTCAATTGTAAAAACTATACATAATAATAGTAAATGGCGTTAGAATGAGGCAACCATTTTTCATAAAAGGCTAATTATCGAAGTGCTATCTCTTTTGCAGCTTTTTTTTAGAACCATTGATGTCAGAGGCATTTTATTTTCTCTGAGGGAAGGAGTGGCTAGCAATTCACTGTACTGTGGTGAAGTCTTTTGAAAAATTACTCCTGATTCCTGCTCCCTTATGCATTTTTCTCTAGCCACTTACTACTGCAGGTATTATCATCCCAACTTAAAGGAAACTAAGATTCAGAAAAGTTTAGTAGCATGTCAGATATCTTAGAAATGGCAAGGCCAGTTAAGGAACTCTAGACCTCTGATCCCAGAGCTGGTCCTGTTAACCGATTAGCAGTACTGCCCACAGAGGATTCCAAGATTTACAAATTACCAGATTGAACATATTAATTTATCTAAAGGACTGGATCAGTCAGAAACTACTGTGCCCTGTTGTGGAAACTCAGAGAAAATAAAGTCCACAGGTAAACTTTGACTGAACCAGTCCATATGGGGGAGCATAAATCTTAGTGAATGTTTCCAGTAATTTCATCCTGATGACCCTAAACAGTAAATTCATTCTACTCTCCTGGTTTTTTCTTTAATTGAAATATAGTTGATTTATAATATTGTATTAGTTTCAGGTGTACATCAAAGTAAATCAGTTATGCACATACATAAATCCATTATTTTTCCCATATAGATTACAGATTATTGAGTAGAGTCCCCTGTTCTACACAGTAGATCCTTGTTAATTATCTATTTTTATACAGTAATAGGTGTCTGTTATTCCTAGTTCTGATCTTATGGTTATTACATACTTTTTTGAGTATGGTTTGTATATCTGCCTACTGGGAGAAACAGCAGTAGACATTGACTCTTCTGGTTCCCAGGACAACTATATTTCTCACCTACTAATAAGCTTACACTCTTGAGCATAAGCGATAGGTTTATGAGATAGTGAATGTGACTTTAATGTAGAGAAATGGATTTCCCATAGGTCTAATAATATAATCAGTTTTCCAAGCTTGTGAACCTGAACGCTATAGTGCAGACTGAGAAAAATTCATGGAAAAAAAACTATTTTGTGAGATAATTAGGGATGCATCTAATCATTTTTTTACACTAGGCATGTACAGCACACACACAAGCATGAGCACACACACACACACACACACACACACACACATTCTATAACATCAAACTTCTGAAGGAGATGAGGAATTTTTGCTTTCCTTTTCATGTAAATTTTCTATTGTAGTAATCCACAGAGCCTACTGCAACACCTAGGTTTATAATCAATGCTAGCAATCAAATGTGTATTTTGCAGGCAATGTCCAAGTAACAAAAGACATATACTGTTGCTACCAATGATTTAAATATTTTTCAAATCCTCTAAACTCATTACCTTAACATTAAATATAAATACCTATGAATTTCTGCCACTTTTATATGAAAAAATCAGATTTCTTGGTTAAAATGTGATTGAGATATAATGTTTATTGTGTTTGATATGTCCACACAACTTGCCAACATGATATATATGAAAGCAATTGTAATAATTTCTTGTTAATATTATCAATAAGTGGCTGAAAGTTTTCCTCATTATCACTTTCACTACATTCTTGAGACTGACATTATTAATCACTGAGAATTGTACTGAGGATCTGTAGAACTGATTTTCTTACTAAAATAAGAATAAAGAATTCTCTGAATTTAATTTTAATATGATCTATTTAAATTATCTTAAAGAACAGAAATATTTAGTGAGTTACCTTCATAATACTAGGGCGTTTTTGTAAATCTTTCTAATTCCATTTACTATTAGGCACCAAAGTACTAAAGTCTGTTATAATGAGAAAAGTTAAGTGCATAAATTGGCTATCCAGTTAATATAATCATTGCTAATTACCTCTCTACTCTGCTACTTTTCTTTTTTTTTTTTTTGGACTTTCAGCTTATATTTTCCCATTGAGAGGTTTGTGAGACACCTCATTAATTATATAGGTTGTGCATCAAATTTGGAAAACTGGCATATTTGAAGTTTCTTTGATTTATTTTTCTAAATAATTTCTGTGGCTTATTATACCTATAAAACTATAAGCCTAACAAAATTTCTTCAAGTATGAAGAAGATATTTAAACTTCAGTTTATCAAATGGGGCCTAATTAAATTTAAAAGTTTTTGCACAGCAAAGGAAACCATAAACGAAATGAAAAGACAAGCCACAGAATGGGAGAAAATTTTTGCAAATGAAGTGACTGACAAGGGATTCATCTCTAAAATATACCAACAGCTGATGTGGCTTTATATCAAAAAAACAAATAATCCAATCAAGAAATTGGCAGAGGATCTAATTAGACATTTCTCCCTAGAAGAATGGCCAAAAAGCCCATGAATAGATGCTCAACCTCACTAATTATTAGAGAAATACAAATAAAAACTACAATGAGGCATCACCTCACAATAATCAGAGTAGACATTATCTAAAGGTCTACAAACAATAAACGCTGGTGAGGTGTGGTGAAAAGAGAACCCTCCTACACTGTTGGTGGGAATGTAAATTGTTACAACCATTATGGAGAACAGTATGGAGATTCCTTAAAAAACTAAAAATAGAACAACCATATGATCCAGCAATCCCACTCCTGGGCATATATTCAGATAAAATGATAACTCAAAAAGATACATACACCCCAATGTTCACTGCAGCACTATTTGTAATAGCTAAGAAATGGAAACAGCCTAAATGTCCATCAACAGAGGGATGTGGAGTTCCCGTCGTGGCGCAGTGGTTAATGAATCCGACTAGGAACCATGAGGTTGCGGGTTCGATCCCTGCCCTTGCTCAGTGGGTTAACGATCCGGCATTGCCGTGAGCTGTGGTGTAGGTTGCAGACGCGGCTCGGATCCTGCGCTGCTGTGGCTGTGGTGCAGGCCAGTGGCCACAGCTCCGATTAGACCCCTAGCCTGGGAACCTCCACATGCCGCGGGTGCGGCCATAAACCCGCGGACATAAAATGACAAAAGGCAAAAAAAAAAAAAAAAAAAAACAGAGGGATGTATATGGAATATTACTCGGCCATAAAAAAGAATGAAGTAACTCCACTTCAGTAACATGGATGGACATAGAGATTAGCATACTAAGTGAAGTAAGTCAGAGAGAGAAATAAACATCATATGATATCACTTAAAGCGGAATCTAACAAAAATGATGCAGATGAACTTATTTACAAAACAGAAACAGACTCACAGATTTTGAAAACAAACTTACAGTTACCGTAGGGGAAAGAGGGTGGTATAAATTAGGAGTTTGAGATTAACATATACACACTACTATATATAATATATAACCAACAAGGACCTAATGTATAGCACAGGGAACTCTATCCAATATTCTACAGTAACACACGGGGGAAAACAATCTGAAAAATAAATGTGTATATATATATATATATCTCTATATATATATGTATATAACTGAATTGCTTTGCTGTACACCTGAAACTAAGAAAACATTGTAAGTCAACTATACTCTAATAACATTTTTAACAAAAAACAAATGTTCTAAGGGTCCTGATTTTCTGCATGGGAAAAGTCCTGATTTACACTGTAATAATGCAAAGATTCATTGTGTCATATAAATGGCATTTTTTATGAAAATTACATTTATTTTCCAGAGAAAAGAAATTTTCAGTTTATGAAAGTAATTCTTGAATATGCAAAGTTAAACACTGAAAAAATTTCCAACTATCTAATCTGTAGATGTATACATTTTCCACCAAAAATTTGGAAAGATTATATTTTCCCTCCTACCTAAAGTAACCAAGGTGGTAGGTAATGTCAAACACCTTAGTCACTGACTGGTTCTGAATAAACAGTGGCTAAGAACTATTTTACAGCTACTGACCTTTTCTACAGAAATGTAAATATAGGCACAGTAGTACTCTTCCTATGCATCCAAAGAATCCACTTTTATTTTTATTTTTTTTTGTCTTTTTAGGGCCACACCTGCAGCATATGTAAGTTCCCAGACTCGGGGCCCAATTGGTGGAGCTTAGCCACCAGCCACAGCCACATCAATGGCAGGTCAGAGCCCCATCTGCAACCATGCCTCAACCTGAGGAAATGCCAGATTCTCATCCCACTGACTGAGGTCAGGGATGGAACGTACATCCAGAGGGATATTATTCGGGTTCTTAACCTGCTGAACCACAACAGGAACTCCTTTGTTTTATTTTTTAATAATGAGTTAGAAAAGTGTACTAGTGTTCTTTTTCTTACAGCAATGCAATCACACATCATTAAATTAATAAACCTTTCCAACTCATTTGGTCCATTAGGCAGTCAGAATCTCACTCACATGCCAGTTCCTAAACTGAAACTTACACGGTTCGTTAAATACAGCATGTCATTGCTGCTTTATTTAAAGAACTATCACACAATTCCAAACTTCTTTTGCTTTTCATTTTTAGATGTTGTTTCTGAATTTCAGAGGTAGCCATTTCTCTACACGTGCATTCTACGCAAAGTATGCATTGTGGATATTACAGTGCATAAGTTGGAAAAAATGGAAAGAAGCACAGCATGCTTTAGAGAATGGCCCATTCTTCTGTTTTCTTAAAAAAAAAATCCCTTCACAACAAATAGCTTTCTGAAGCTGTAGACACGGGCTTGCTTATATAATTACATTTCTGAAAATGCAAATTTAAAACATGTATTTAAATATTCATTATGATGATTGAAAGTAATGAAACAGTGGATAAATGGTAAACGAACACATACGTTATGTGTATGTGTGCACAGATATGCAAAAGAGACAAAAAAAGACAGTTTGAAAGGAAGGAGATACTTCTCTTTTTTGTGCTTTTTGTTTTTGTCTTTTTAAGGCTACAGCTACAGCATATGGAAGTTCCCAAGCTAGGGGTAGAATCGGAGCTGCATCTGTCGGCCTATGCCACAGCCACAGCAATGCCAGATCTGTGACCTACACGGCAGCTTGTGGCAATGCCAGATCCTCAACCTTCTGAGCCAGGGATCGAACCCGCATCTCATGGATATTAGTTGGGCTCTTAACCCGCTGAGCCACAATGGCAACTCCAGGAAGTAGATACTTTTTAAAAAAAGCAGGATATTAGATAAAAGAACAACTGAACTTTATAGAATAAATGAAGAGAAAGAATGTGGAAGTTGGTCAGTTATACCCTTGTTTGAGGTCTCGATATGGACTAAGAGAAGGAGAAACTAACTCAAATTTTCAACTTTAACTTGTCTGCATCTCATATTTTTTTAAAAGTGTAAGAGGATTAAAATATAGACATTAAAATGTAGACCATAAAAACATGAAAAATAAATACATAGGATTTTTACATAATGTTTAAGTACATAACTGATTTAAACTTCTTCATGAGTACCGATTTCTACTGATAACACTGAAAGAGAGTAAGAGTGGAATAGAGTGAGGAAGAGTAAATAATCTATACTTTTCAATTAAAGTCGTTTCAGTTTTCCAGTGTAAACAGACTCATCCGAGATCATGAAAATAAACAATTCATAGCCCTGATTTATATAAAGATCAGGATCAATTATTGTGATGGTGTATGAGCTTAAGTGGTCATAAAAAGCTGGGAATGGGAGATTGTCATGCACCTGTGGATCTTTTTTTCATCTTTTAAAATACATTGGCCCACTATAATTATAGTCCTTGTCCTAACTTGTTTCTGGACATCCTATTGGCATCAGACCACACTTTACACTTGGTAATTACACAAGTTGTAAGAAGTGTAATCGCCTCTGTTGCTGTCACAGCCCTATCATGGCTCTCACAGATCTTTTGACTCCCCAGATATATTTATGATTTACTTTCTGGCTAAGGATGTCTACTCTGCAAACCCTACAATGAAACTACCTCATCAGGAACCTCAGTAGTCCAGTGGAAGCCATATGTTCTCTCATGGTACTAATTTCTACTCCCTTGGACACCTATAAGAACTCCAGGATTTCTTCAATGTCACACAGTTGTTGAGTGGCATTTATGGCAGTATCTCTACCTATCTTTCTTCCTATCTATCTATCTATCTATCTATCAATCATCATCTATCTTCATGCCTAAAATGCCACACGTATTCCCAGTTTTAGCAACCCACATCAGTGTGAGGGCTCTCTGTTTTTGCACTTTGCTCCCAACAATACAAAGAAGATGTAGGAAAGAAATAAAAACAAAATTGGTTTTCAGCTATTTTTTCAATCTAGATGGTGTTTCAAAAGTCTTTCATTTTTCTTCCCCCAAAGCAAGGATCAGGAAATAAAAGTTTTCTTTTGTGAATTTAAGTTCTAAATCTTATTTACTCACTACTTAATAGTTTAAATGAAAGAGAATGCTTGGGGATGTCTCCTGGGCTAGTAAGAGCTGGTGCAAATTGTCAGGAGTATTTGCATAGGAAGGTTAGAAGACCATCCACTAAAGAAGAAGTCCTTAAAAAATATATATATTTGTGGGTATACATATAGACCAGATAGACCAAAAGCTATCTGGTCTTTTTTAATGGATTGAAAAAATAGGTTCTTGAGCTAGACTAAGAATTTTCATCCATTAATTTCCAATGTAATATAAGCAAAAGTTAGATATCCATTAGTTTCAACTGGAAGCTTTCTTGTTATTCTGTATTTTCATAGCCTTTGAAGTAGTAATTTCTTAGTGGTTCCCAGGATGTGAGGTTTCCTCTTAGGTAATGGTCACTGACCTTCTTACATCATGCAGACGAAATCACATCTCAATACAAAATTGGTTAGGACTTGATAAAACAAAGCTTGGAGTTTGAGAGATGTATTTTAAAAAATCAAAAAGTTTAAGAACCCTAGTACCTGACTTCCTCTTGCTAACTTCTTTCACTTGAGTCCTCTTTCCTGAGAGGGTAAATGCCTTTTTACCTTCTTCCTGTCGCTCAGAAACTTGTCACCCTTCTCTTTCTTACTATGGCTCATTATTAAAAGAGCCAGTCAATGGGAAAATTTAGAGCAGGTATTTCAAAATGGGAGAAAACACATAAATAGGAATTTGAATATTCAATTGTGTTATTGAATATAGACACTCATCTAGTCTGCACAGAGAGATCAGATTTCACAAATAGTTTTTCTTGTGTTACTAAAAAGCTGTTATAGTTTCTAGGGAGGAAGGTAACATGAGAAGCCAAGCTAATTTCCTTGTCAGGAGAAAGGGAAGTATAAAACTGAGCAGATAAAAATAGAGAAAGACCTCTGTTAACAAGTTTAATTGTTTTGTTTTATTTTTCCATCACTGAGATTATGAGGTGAATCATAGATCTGACTCTTATACTCCTCTTCATTCTAAATGGTTCACGAAGGATGTCCCTAAAAGTGGCTAGGTCGACCAGATGTCTTTTAGTCGAGAGAATATAATTTAAGAAATATATGTCTAGATGGTCTGCCTTGTACATATTTTCAAATATGCATTCTCCTTTGTTACAATAGGTGAATTATTGAAACAGCTTTTTCTCCACCTCTTGTTTTCGTATCTTTACTTATTTACAGGCATGTTTCTGTATGATTTCTATGTTTAGCTAAGGTAATTTTTTGAAAGGATTGACTGTACACAATTTTATGTGAAGCTATGCTTAATTATGTTTAATTACTGAGAAAAGAAATACAAATATCAAACAGGTTTTGCCTTCAGAATTCCACAGTCCAGTGGAGGAGAATAAAACAGAAAAAGGTACATTCTACATGATGATATAAACGGAGCTAGAATGAAACATGGGAATACAAAGAACCCAAACTGTGGATGTGAAGAATATAAATATAGTCCAAGGGGCTGGTGGCAGAACAGAGATTAGAAGAATGATTAAGGTTTTAGGGAGTTCCAATCAAGGCTCGGTAGTAATGAACCTGACAATGCATATTCAATCCCTGGCCTCACTCAGTGGTTTAAGGATCTGATGTTGCCATGAGCTGTTGTGTAGAGTGGCTTGGATCCTGCATTGCTGTGGCTGTGGTGTAGGCCAGGAGCTACAGCTCATATTCGACCCGGGAACTTCCATATGCCGTGGGTGTGGCCCTAAAAAAAAAGGAAAACAATTTTCCTCTTAGACACAACACTGAAAATTCTTCCAGGAGGAAGGAGCAATAAAAGGAAAAGTATCTACCAGCAGGTGTCCATTATTTGAGCATAAAATTTTGGATATTCGGTTGTGCAAATGAGGTGGGAACATTAGGCAGGAATTAGGTTATAAAAGTCTGTATGCCATGCTAAGGAGCCTCCTCGATTTTATCCACTAGGCAACAAGTAGTCTTAAAATAGTTTTGGGCCTACCAAGTGCGTGTTTTAGAAAGCCTACTGTAAATACAGTAGGAAGGATGAATTTGAGGTAGGCTAATCAGGAGTTATTTGAATTACATGATGATTAATTTCATGTGTCAACTTGGCTAGGTCACAGTACCCATTCATTTGATCAAATACTAGTCTGGATGTTTCTGAAAATATTCTTAGATGGGATTAACATTTAGATCCATAGGTTTTGAGTAAAGCAGCTCACCCTCCATAAAGTGAGCAGGACTCATCAAATCATTTAAAGGTCTTAAAAGAAAAATAAACTGCAGTTCCCATTGTGGCTCAGCAGTAACAAACCCGACAAATATCCATGAACATATGGGCTCGATCCCTGTCCTTGCTCAGTGGATTAAGGATCGGCGTTGCCATGAGCTGTGGTGTAGGTGGCAGACATGGTTGGATCTGGCATCGCTAAAGCTGTTGCGTAGGGTGGCAGCTGTAGCTCCGATTCGAAAATGACTTCTCTTAAGGAAAAGAGAATTCTGCCAGTAGAAAGCCTTTGGAGATGAGCTGCAATAAGAAGTCGTCCATGGGTCTCCAACCTGCCAGGCTACCCTGAAGATTCTGCGCTTGCCAACTTCACAACCATATGAGCCAGTTAACTAAGTCTCTCTCTCTCTTTCTCTTTACATCCATAGACATCCTATTGGTTCTCATTCTCTGGAAACTTGAACCAATACAAACTGGGCTAGGACAGACAACTCTAAAAGCACACCTCAGTGAAACCAGAGAGAACTCTAATAAGACTGAGAAGATTCTGCAGGCAGACCAGGGGGGCTGTCCAGCAGCTAGCATTTCATACCTGTTTGAAACTCAGAAGCGTCAGGGTGAGATCCTTTGTGATTGTGGTTGTTGATGCTGCTGCTGTTGTGGTTTTTCATGAGATCACCCATGAATAAAATGTAGAGTGAGGAAGAAAAAGGATGAACCAAACCCTGTGACAAAGTTTAAGAAGCCTGAAAGGAAGGGAATTTAGAACATAAGGAAAGAAAGCTCTGAGGAAATGATTAAGAGAAATTAGGGTGTCCAGTCAGACAAGGTCCTTCGTATATGTATAATGTGATCCAGTATAATGCACAATGCCTTTTATTCAAAGCCTAGCAATCACTCCTGAGATGATGATGATGATGATTATTATTTTGTCTTTTGTCAATTTGGGGCCACACCCACGGCATATGGAAGTTCCCAGTCTAGGGGTCTAGTTGGAGCTGTAGCTGCCAGCTGATGCCACGGCCACAGCAACGTGGGATCCGAGCCGCATCTGCAACCTACAACACAGTTTATGACAACACTAGATCCTTAACCCATTGAGTGATGTCAGGGATAGAACCCGCAACCTCATGGTTTCTAGTTGGATCCGTTAACCACTGATCCATGACTGGAACTCCACTCCTGAGATAATTTACAAGAACAATTTTATGTGACCAATACATATTTTATTCTAAAACAACCCTGTGCTTTTCCCTCTGCTTAAGTTTTCACAATTTCCTTTTTCTTTAAAGTTTTAAATTGTTATTAAATTATGTCTTGAGTGGATCTCTTTTCATTACGTTAGTGTCCATCATGAATTTTTTTTTCTTTTTTTGGCTGCACCTGCTGCATATGGAAGTTCTCATGTCACGGATCAAATCCAAGCCACAGTTGCAGCAACACTGGATCCTTAACTCACTGCGCTGGGCCAGGGGTTGAACCCAAACCACCTCAGAGACAACACCAATTTTTAACCTGCTGTGCCATTGTGGGAAGTCCTACTATGAGAATTTTTTTATGACTGAGTATTCCCTTTCTATTATAAACTTGTATCTGCCTTTGATATCTTTATTTATTACTTACAAAATGCATTATTTGTGCCCTGGGTAGCTGTTTTATTATGTCTATATCACATTTTTCTTTACCATCTTTGTATATCTCTCCTATTTTTTTTCTCAGATTTTGGGGGCAGTTTCTGTGATTTGTTCTCTGTATAATTGATTTGAATTTTCCACAGAATATTCAGTTGTTTTCTGTGTTCAATTTAATTACATTTTCAGTTTCTGTTTAATTAGATATTTTATTCACCTTGGCAGCATTCTTGTGTTTTCACTCATTTATTATAAAGTTCCTTTTGATTTTTGTTATTAAGATTAGTAATAGCAGGAAAGATATTCTTCTGCTTCATAACATAATTGCATTTTCTCTTGAAAAGAATTTTTATCCTAATAAGTAGGAAAATGCTCTTCTCTTTTATTTTTTATTTTTTTCGTCTTTTTGCTTTTATCTATGGCCGCACTCGCGGCATATGGAGGTTCCCAGGCTAGGGGTCTAACAGGAGCTGTAGCCGCCAGCCTTCGCCACAGCCACAGCAACGCGGGATCCAAGCCGCGTCTGCAACCTACAGCACAGCTCACGGCAACGCCGGATCCTTAACCCACTGAGCAAGGCTAGGGATCGAACCCGCAAACTCATGGTTCTTAGTTGGATTCGTTAACCACTGAGCCACGACGGGAACTCCTCTTCTCTTTTAAAATAAAATTTTTACCTGACATACATTGAGCTCGGGTTATGAACAAAGAGATATCTGTGTAGATGCCTGGACTGCTCTTGGCTGCCTTGTGTTATCGTTTAGGTGCTGTTAACTCCATCTGTCCACAGTGATATCAAAACATCAACAATACCCATGTCCTCCAGTAGATTCTGAAGGAATTCTCGCTCTTCTATTTAGTTCTATAACCCCAATGTTTATACCCCACATAAGGTAGACATTATATTTGCCTCCTTCATTTGGCCCTTACCAGGGAAAAAATGCAGTAGTCTTTAATATGGAAAAAAGATGAAAACCCTTTTATTCATTGATGCTTTTTTAGAGTATTATGGCATAGAGACCAATGAACATGTTACAGAGATATTTTAACCAATATTATCTATCCTAAATTAATATTTGGCCTTAAAAGTATAAAGGACAGTTGTCCATCTTGTCACCCAGAGCACTGTGGCTGTTTATAGACAAGTTCTCTTTCATGTTTCTGAATTAGAGCAATTTAGGAAGTAGACTAAGGATTCTATTAAATCTAGTTGGTATTTCTGGCACATAGTTGTACAAGATATTTCATCATCTTTCTCCTTTAATTAGGACAATCAAGCAAATATCTGCACAGTGTCTATGTGTTTTTATTTGTATTATTATGGGTTGTCACTATGGATTACTTATTTGGTGTTTTTTAATGAGTAAGTTTTTAGAAAATCAGCACGTCAGTCATCATTAGATCTCCATTAAGGCTGTTTTTCTCATTTAGTCATCAACATGTCCAATAAGTTAGCTGTTAATACCATTATTTTAAAAATAAATATAATTAGACTGACATGGAGATTAAATACTTGTTCAAATTCAGGGGAGAAACCAGTGATTGAACACAAGTTTAAATCCAAAAACTGCTCTTACACATTATATTGAATGGTTTTCCTTTAACATGTCTGTTCTGCTTGTAGACTTTATCTTAAGACACTTGCATTTTTATGTGTATACATATCACAGTTATTTTATATATGATGAAAAATAAAGCTATATTAACATTTCAGAAAGCTTTAATTTCTTGCTCCCAATCCTATACTCACTTTGATTAGACACTTTGATTTATGTCAGACTTTTTAATTTTTTTAGCCACAGCAACTCCTGCGACCTACACTACAGCTTATGGCAATTCCAGATCCTTAACCCACTGGGCGAGGCCATGGATTGAACCCGCGTCCTCATGGATACTAGTCGGGTTCATCACCACTGAGCCATCATGGGAACTCCAATGTCAGATTGTTTATATTCAAACTCTTAGAAACTTGCTCAACTATTTTTTCTAAACTTTTATCTGATTATCAAATTGTGATACATAATAATTGCAGTTTAGATAATCTTAGTTTACTCTCTGTGTCTCTGCTGAGTTCTTAAAATCTAATTTGCCCTTCACTAAAAAAATTACTCAAAAATAGTGTTAAAAAATAGATAATTATCCTGGGAACATAACTTAAAACAGACAATTTAAACACAAGTGACTGTAGCATGAAAAGTATTGTGTAATCAGACTAAATTGACTTAACTACTTGACCTTGATTTAGAGCTGGTGATGCAGCCTTTTTAAAGTTATTATTCAATTAAAAATAAACAGAAATAAATAATCTTGGATATATCCGGTAGACAATAAATAAGAACCATAGTAGAGCATCTTGGATCTAAGTTAAAATTCTGGTTCTGCTACTTACTAACCATGTGTTTTGGACAAGTTAATTCAATCTCTAAGTGGGGATAATAACAGTAAATGCTTTATTGGGTTGTTAGGGGAAATGACTTAACGTGAATAACACTCAGCTATTATGATTTACAATTGTAATAATCATCTATTTTATTACTTAATATTTTCCTCAATAACTACAATGAGGTAATTTACCCATTATAGTTATCCATCAAATAAAAAGTTATACAGAGCACATTTGAATAAAACGACATAATCCCAACCATTAATCTTATTATATGATCTTGACCATCTGTGATACTATATAGATGAATATAAACAGATTAACTCAAGCTGCCATCATAAAAAGCAAGTTTCTTTAAAAGCTAAAATATTTAACTATTAATATTCATTGCTGTTTTTAATGGATGCATTTATATTAATAATCATTGTCGCTGTGTTTAGTTGGCAATTTCTTTAATTGCAACTATTTATATTAAACTTACATGTTATATTAGTCATAAATAAGTACATACACATACAAGTAAATATTTCATATTTTTCATTGTATGTAATTTATAGTAATTAATGCCAAATTTCATCAATATATTCATATTACTTTATTAAAACTCAAACAAGACACATTCTGTATTATGCTACTATATATCCTTCAGAAATTAGGATTTTTAAAAGTCATTCTTTATAAGTAGTGTATGCTGCACTCAAAAAAAAGGTTTAAAATGTCACTCAAGTACAGAATCTTAAGGAGGAGATTAATTCTAAATAGAATTAAATCCTTAGCTTAATCACCAAGATAAAAATAATGAATTCTCAGATATTTTCCAGAGTATTCCTGTTGGAAATATAATGAATTGTCTTACACTGAAAATAATGTGACAAAGTGTTAATTAATAAGTGAAGCTATAGGAGTTCCCACTGTAGAACAGTGGGTTAAGGATCTGGTATTATCTCTGTCGTGGCACAGGTTTGCTCTCGGGCCCACTGGCATTGCTGAAGTTACAGTGTAGTTCACAACTGTAGCTCAGATTTGATCCCTGGCCTGGGAATTTCCATATGCTCACTACAAATACATTACATAGACATAAAATATGTCATTTCATATTTGATTTTCAAGATATATTATCTTTGCAAATTTAATTTAATGAGCTCTAGGAAATGCTAGTGTCATTATTATAATAAATATTCTTTCAATTAATTTTTCAGACTTAATTTAGAAAAGTCAGCTCACAAATAATTCTAGCGTTGTTTTCCAAATAAAATTTCAAAAAATATTAATGAATGACTATTTCAAATTCATGAAAATGCAGATTATAAATTGCTTGTGGGAGTTCCCAAGGTAGCACAATGAGAGTGGCAACATCTCTGGAGTGCTGGAAGGCAGGTTCAATCCCAAGCCCAGCACAGTGGGTTAAGGTCTGGCATTGCCACAGTTGCCAGGTAGGTTGCAACTGTAGCTTGGATCTGATTCCTGGCCTGAGAACCCCATACACCATGAGGTGGCCAAAAAAGTTAATAAATAAAAATTAAAATAAATAAATTGATTATGAATATGTAATACCAAAATTACCCTTATATAGTATTATTTCAATTGATTTTAGGTGTATTTTCCCATACTGTTCTTCAATGGATTAATTTGTGCTATATTCTAAATATTTACTGATTTAATAAGTCCATAGATAGGACTGTAATAAAAAGGAAGTAAATTTTTAAAATAGAATTGTGTGAAGCTAGAAGCCAGAGAAAGTGAACACCTATAAAATATTAACCATAAATTCAAAACAATCTTGTACTTCCCATTCCCAATTTTGCTAATTATTGAAATGTAAAATATAAAATTTACATTAAAACTTACCTGACCTTATTTTATTAGCACACTCAGCTTTATCTAAAGTGTAGTTTCTATTCTGGTTCTAATCTACAAAGAATAAGCAGAAAAAGCAGTAAAACTCAAGAAAGCTATAAGGCCCTTGGAGTTTAGAACATACACATTATATATTGCTCTTTCCTGTCCTTCCTCTCAAGCACAGGCACTGGCCAATTAGTTCTTGGGTTTTATTTTAGAGACCAAATAAGAACAAAAGGTCAGAAGAGGTTTGCATCGCTGATACTATTAAACTGTGCTTGGAGTTTCAGAATTTAGATTCAGGTTATTATATGGATTACAGCTGCATTGCTTGAAATATTTAATTTTCTGATGATTCAAAATGAGGGTTTATTTCCTGCTGTTTATGTGTTTGTTTCTGTATGTGAATGTGGCTGTGAGCACACAATGATTGTGTACTGTCAGGAGGCTGCCAGAATTATGCTGGAATTCAAGGAGAAGGGATTTGCAATTACAATTCGGCTATCCAAATACCCAATTATCGGCATTCTGGAAAGTAATGTTTAGTAATTAATTACTAATACCCTGCTGAAGGGATACAGAGTCAAGGTGTGAATTTTAGATTGGTAAACAATCTTATAAACATATGAACTAACAAGTCTGTACTTTAATGGCTAATTTTCTTAATTCTTTGTTTTCTCCTGCAGAATATCAGGTCTTCTACGGCTTTTCATTTAGCACATGCTATATATAGTTCATGGTTAGTCTTATGCCCTTGTTTTGTAATTAATTTCACTAAAAGGAAAAAATGCTTAGTACTTGCTTAAACTTGGACCAAAATGACTAAATTTCTCGTTACAAAGGCAAGGAAAGAAAACGTACTGCTAGGCTAAGACTAAGCATGAAAGATTTCATCGAGGGAGACAATTTGTCAGGAAATTATGAGGAGGTACAAACAGAGGGTTATAATGGAAGCAGTCTTGCAACATTAACTATACCATCCACTCGTAAATTCTGTAATAAATCCACACACACCACACTGAGGGGCGGTGCAGGGCGGATGGTTTTCCAGCAGGTGGGCCCTCCCACTGCTGGCACTCCCCCATGAAGTGGTCGTCATGCCACAGAAGTTAGCCTCACCCCCCACCCCCTGGCTTGGGGTGGGCGCTGTGATTCAGGCCCTGAGGAGTTAATTGGGAAAATGGAAATGGCAGCCCAGAATGGTGGACGGAAGCTATGACACTAAATCACCTTCAGCATGACCGATTAGTTACTCCTCACCAAAACATAGTTTAATCAGGGCAAAGACCAGATTGGAGTCACAGGGACAAAACCGCCTTTAGAAAGTCGTTGTCACTCTTATAAAGGCGCCATTAACCAGCACCGTCACTCTATCCAGAAGGTAAACCTAATCTCGTTCTGCCAAACTCGAAAGTGTATTCATGTTTGGAATTTACAGAGCGGTTATCACGGTTCTAATTACTCACTGACTGTAAGAGATTAGGTACATTTACCCACTAAATTAATAATACTTGAGGGAAATGAAGTACTTTTTTTGTCCAACAAATTTAAACTATATTTAATTAGCGATGATGTCATTTATATATATATATATATGTATATATATATGTATTGTTTGAATGCACTGAAGTAGACAGGAAAGGAAATAACTTAATGAAGAATATGGAAGTAATTTAATTTCAATAACATGAATGCAATGAAAGGTGGCAGAAAGAACACGAACTTTAAAACTGTAGCACCCATGTTTCCAACCTTGCTTATCAGTGTGACCTCGGGAAGTTTACCTAATTTCCTTAAGCCTCTGTGTCTTTAACTGCCAAAAGGGATATAATATTTACTTTGCAGTGTTGTTGTGAAATTCAATAAGGTCTGGTCTATAAAGCATATAATCTGGCCGAATATAAACCACATGCTAAACAAACACGGGCTGCCAGGCATCTCATATGTCACTCCCAGATCTAAAGTTTATAACCTAAGGGTGATAATTCAGGGTGTTCGAAAATAATTCAGAATGCAATATCTCAATCAAGTAAACATTTAAAACTTTTAAGAAACTCAGAACATTTAGGATCAAGAACAAACATCCCACTCTATCAACCAATTCATTTCTCAGTATTACATTTGTCAAAATGGTTCAAAAAAGAGATTACCACCCTCTGGAATATGAGCTCCCTCATTCAGACAAGCCAGCAGGGTCCCTTTCAGGCAATGCAAGTTTTCAAAGTAAACATCTCAGGGTCATCCAGATCATGATGGTGTTTGGCAGCTGACCTGTTTCTGTCACAAGTTTTGAGTAAACTTTTTACATCCCAGCATCAAATTAGAATTTCAAAAGAGAGATTTATCATTCCAAGGAAATAAAACATCCTCTCTGATAAAATGTACCTTTTAAAATAACATTAATTATTAAGAGCTCACAATGCATGGAAATAGTGTTATTACACATAGCTGGCACTAATTGATTAGTTATCGCGAGGCTCTATGTTAAGCCTTTTATAAGAGTTCGCTCACTTACTACTTGTAAGTTCACTCATTCCTAAGGGTCAACAGCACTGACCATTTTATAGGTAAAGAAACTGGAGTTAGATTAAGTGACCTGCTCTATGTAAGCCGCAGTACTGGAGCCAGAATGGGAATCAAGCCGTCTCCAAAGCTCGTGCTCTTAAAACTTTTCATATCCTTACTATGAGCAAGATTGTAAATACCCTTATGTCTTTATTATTTATTAATACACATATTTTTAGATCCCTTTATGTTTCTAGGACTGTTTTATGCTCAACATTAATAGAAAAAATAAGTTAATTCACATGATATGTGGAATAACTGAAGTTAGAACAAAAGAAATATGAGTAAGAGAAATAATAATAGCGAATTCTTAGCTGTTAGGATATGCCAGGCACCTCTGAAGAATTTTCATTATTTTAGTTGTTTTGATGTTTACAGCAACCCAGTAACAATACTGCATCCATTCTACAGAGTAGGAAACTGAGCTAAGTTTAAATAATTTGCTAAAGGTAATGAAGTGAATCAGTGGCAAAACCAAGATTTGCATGCAAAGGTCTGGTCCAAAATTCATTATTTTAACCACTGCTTGAGGGATGAGGAAAGGTGTTTTTGACAGTACTGGCAATCTAAGGTAGATTGACACCAACTTTCTATGGGAAAATACCTTACCAGCATGCAGTAGAGACTCAAGCCTTTTCCTACTTATGTAGTATTTATTATTACAAAATGAATTCATGTTATGTTCTTAAACTGTTGCATACACAAAACAGATGGTGATACGTCTGTGAGATTTTGGAAGGAACGAATGTTTGCTAGGGAGAGCAGGAGGTTCAGAAGTTTTTAAAGTCTGATTCTGAGTCCATGTTTTATAACAATTCTGTGAGAATTGCAAATAAAATCCCACACCACTGCTTTTGCCCTGTGGGCCACTTGAATAAAAACTCCCTATTTCTACTTTCTGCTATTACTGAGCCCTTTCATCTCTCTCTCTCTCTTTTTTTTTTTTTTTTTCAGTAACTGGAGACTAGATTATAATTAGTGGGGTCCTATTTTGTTTGTTGTGTGTGTGTCTTTTATCTTTTAATCAAAGTAAAGTCAGAAAATCACAAATATCCTAAGAGGAGGAAAAGTTGGGTCAACAAATTTCTCTAGAAAAATCTCAATATTCTATTGATTCCAATTCTTAAATGAAGGAATTTTTGAGGAAGTTATGCTCATGTGCTGTACACGCTGAAGCTCCCCTGAAGCAGATATCCTTCCAAGAGAAGATGGCAGACAGGAAATAGAGTTATTTTATCTCACACTTGAAGTTCTGATTACTTATTTCTGGAGGGATTGTTATAAGTGACAGCAGAAAGGATCTAGGGTTTGGTGGTCATTTACAAACAACTGCCAACCTATGGCATCTCTTCATAAGCAACAGATCTTTCCTCCAGAAAGATGAAGTAGGATAGTGTAGGAAAAATTTACATGAAAAAAAAAAACCAAGTTTCCTTCTTCCTTTGTGAAAAAGAAAAGCCTGACATTTTACTGTAGTTATTACTGAGGGAGTCAGTAAGAGCTAGGAAGTGGATCCTCAAAGCACCACACTTTTACTGAAAAACTATCTTACTGAAGCACCTTGAGAATCTGGGAGAAAGAGGGCAGTGGTATCTTCCTATCAAGGGAAGCTGGTCAGATGTGCAAGGACCCGAAGAATGCCACTCTGTGATGGAGTGAGGGGGAGACTGCAGCTAAAAACAAACACCCACAACATTAAAATGGAAACTACCTATAATCTGAAGCAGTTTTACAGAGAGTACAAGGGGGGAAAATTAAGACATTAAATTTGAGGCTCCCTTTTGTAAAAGTGAATCTAGACCTTTTAAGAGTATAAACACTCAGTAAAAAATAATGTATTACCTACTATGTGCCTGGCAAAGATACAGAGTAAATAAGAAAATGAAACCAGCTTCTGTACCTTGAGGAATTCCAACATTAAAGGGACTGGGGGGAAAAGAGTATATATTTAGATGAACTGTAATTATATATTTAATACAATATAGTATGCCCTATTGCAGAGACAAAATCTATAACTAAACATTGATAAAGAAATCTGGCAGAAAGGAACATCCAAATAGAAACAAACCAACCAATAAATAAAGGGGATCTTTATGAGATAGATGTCTGTCAGATTTGTGGCTTACGGGGTAGCAATTTAGTTTAGCTGACAATTCTCTGTTAAGAGTTAAGGAGAACAAAAGAAATCCTTACAGGTTGCTGGTGTTGCTGATATAATCACTTTAGGAAGAAAAACGATATTAATAGTCAGTATTTCTAAATATACACTCTAGACTCTAGCACCTAAAGAAACACTTCTACAAGTGCAACTACATTTATCAATATATAAGGATGTTATTAGAATCATGGTTTGTCAGAACAAATTAAACAATAAAAAATACTTTGGAAACAACTCAAAAGAAAAATTGATAGATAGCTAAGTTATGTTTGTAATGAAATTTACATCAGTAAGTAAATTGCAGCTATATGCATTAAAAGGGATAATAAGCCTTTCAAATAGATTGTTGACCTAAAGACAATATACTGTTTAAGGTTTATACAGACATATATTCACATGAAACAAAAGCAAGAAAAAACATGCAGGGGTGTGGTTCTTTATAGTTAGAGTTAGGAGATATTGGTAAAGTTATTTTTCCAACCAGATGATGTGGCATAGGTATTCATTTCATTGTTTATTATTGTTATTATTATCACTTATGGCTTTAATATATATTACATGTATATATATTTATTTTACATATATATTATTTTACATGTATATTCTTTTGTAGGATAAAATATTTCATATTGAATAGAGTATTAATAATGGCAGCTCTTGAACCGTTGATGTGGGTAATCAAGGCTGGGCCTGCTTTCCTTGAATGTGTTAGGCTTAAAATCCATAAGATACTGGGAATTATTACACTTGGTGTTCAGAACACAAAAGCACTCTTTCAACATAGAAATTAATAAATATCACTGTGTAGACCACAGATCATCTCCTATGCTTATGAGACCTTAAACAGCAGCAGGAGACCTGGGATAACTCGTGGTTATGCATCAGTTCTTCCCAGGTCATGGTGTACCTTTGGAAAGGCACAATCATAGTAAAGTGAAGATCTAACTGGCTTTCAGTGTAGGTTATATCAAAGATAGATATTTTCCCACAAATACTCATAAAGGACTAATTATCTGGAAGGCATTATCCTCTGCCTTGGGAATAAAACAAGGGGAAAAGTGTCAAAAATCATGGGTCTCTTTTCCCCTCCTGTGGGGAGGGGGAACAGATAATAAACTATACCATCCAAAAATAAATTACGTTCTGATGAACATGCTAAGAAGAGGAGGACAAAGCAATTAAAATCATATTTAAGCTTCACATATGGATGTACATATCCATAGATTCTGGGTAGTAAATGAAATGCATTTGGGATGAAGACACAGCTTTGATCAATATGAGAACTGGTTGGAAATATAGAGATGGAAAAGTTCATTCCAAAGTAATGATCCTATTAGAAAGGGAAACGAAGAAAACTACGGGAGTAGCAAGTTTTTAGATGGATGCACTAATGAAGGATAGCATATTCCAAAGGTACTTTAGCCATCTTAGGTGGACTGAAAGTGGTTATGAGTAATACGTCACTGGGTTAATGATGAAGATAAAAAAAAGAAACAACCACAAAAGGAGATGGGGATATATGATATATCCATCATTCACCAAGGTATTAAAGGAGCACAGGATTCAAGATTCATAAAAAGTATAACATTATTTTATATTGCCCCCAAATTAACTTTTAAAAATTTCAACTTTAAAAAGTTGGAAAGCAGAAAGCTAAATATAGTATTACGTGCAATCTCAATCTTAGAAAGTTAAACTAAAAGAAAGTATGATAAAAGATATCAGTGACTCTACAGCCAACAGCTATAAACAGAAATACATCTTAAAAATGTCAATCATCTTGTAAACATTTGCTTGTAAATAATGTAACACAGAGACTATCTGAAATGAAAAAAGGAAGTGGCAACTAAAGAAAGCAAAGGGATTGTGTAAGAATCTCTCTTACACATTCTGATTTTTAAACTTTAAAATAAGATCAAGGATAAATATATATCTTGATATGTATATATGTGTAATCATATATATGCACAATATATACTTATATACATATATATACTTATTTACATAAACATATATACAGATCCTCTTATACGTATGTGTCTGAGAACATTATGGTCTTGATAAATTACTTAAAAAATTAGTGTTAGATCAAAAGAATGGAATTAGCATCCAGTGATTGGAGTTGTATATAGAGACATTGCAACAAAATATCAAGACATCAAATAACAACAAAACTATCCAGTGTTTTAATAGGGTGGTTTGCTTATCATCCAAAGGAGGGTTTAAGCAGATGCTGAGTGACCACATGAAGGGAACATTGTAGCGTGAACTCTTGAAATATTCAGAGGGTTGAACTAAAAATGTCCCAATTCCTTTGTAATCCTTAAAAAGTAAAATATTCTCCCGGGACTTCCTACTTCTCAAGGGATTTCCTTTCATCCAACATTTGTGCCACTCATCACACAAATCTCTTAAGAATTTTTTTCCCAATTTGCTTAATTAATTGATTTTTTCAATTATTATCCACATCTGGGTATTCTTGACTTCTCAGTCACAACATACATGACTTTCCATCTTTGCTTCATAAATAGCACTTCTGTTTCTGTTCTTTCTTTTGCTGTCTACTTCAAACATCTAATCCGATTAAGTTGTAGCTGGATGCCACCAACTTTTACTCCATACTCTTATGACTACAGTGAATACTTTCTTAGCATATTCATTTTAAAATTTAAACACAGGGATAACTCACTTACAGTGAGCACTTGAACCAGCCTGGACTAGTCTATTACATTGAATCATAAAGACAGAGTACCAACCAAACAAACGACGACAACTAAAACACGTAATTGGGTTATACTGATATCAAGAGAATGATGTTTTAAAAATCTCTCTTCAACTCGTTCTTGCATTTATCAACTCTTTTAGCCAGGAAATTACTGTTTGTATCTACCCGCAGTTCTTTACACCCTGCAATATAAACTCATTTCCTTTTGCTTAATTCTCCAGCTGGTTATCTCAATAGTAGAGTGATATTATTTTCCATAAAATGAGAAGTAGAATAATGTCATATCAACCATACAGATCACGTATTATACTGGTCATAATGATGGACTCCAAGAAGCATCATAAAACAAGTTGGCAGCTATACTTGCTGTGCTGAAAACACAACATTTTGATAGCAATGACATGCCCAGTTTGCTCCAGTAAAAGATGTTAACAGCCACATATTTCCATGTATTGTATGGCAGAGTTATAATGAAAGTGAAATACACTTTTTGCAGATCAATAACACTCCCCCAACAATTCACACACTGTTTACTACTTCTTACTAGAGTATGGCAAGCAGTTTTTGCTGTTCACTCTAGATATAGATGCAATCATAATGTACTAATGAAATATAAAATTGATTTTTTTTTACTACTCTAATATAAGGGGATTACAAATTATTTCACATTTTCTAGTACAAACTAATATGAAGTGTTGTATTCAGGACTGCTAAAACCTGCAATGACTTAAGTAATCTGGAATATTTTTTAACAATTATGAATCACTTCCTTGAGATAGAGAGTACACTACCTTACAAAATTATCTTGATACAATCATTACAACTTAGTCTTTCCAATTATTTGAGGTACATATAAATAGGCATAGCTAAAGGAAGGATGGTCTTCCATCTTAATTATAAAAAGGTTAAGTTGTGATTTAAAAGACAAGAAAGATATGCCTAAAACAAAATAAACAGATAAATGCCAAAATCCCTATAGAAATGAACTCCTTTTTATTACCTCAAGGAATATATTAGCATTTATATTTTGGTCAGCGGCGGTTCAAATTAGATAGCTCCATAGGCAACAGAAACCTCAGAAGATCCTGAGGACAAAAGTGATTGTTTCAATTATTTTCTTTGAATGGCTTATCCAGCCTTGCCCTCAGCATGGGGCAAACTATTGGGAGGCTGATGCAGGCAGCCATGTAATTATGCATTTAAGTCGATTTTCTTAATTAAATTAAACATGCTTCAGAAAAGTACATGAATTGAATCGGAAGATTCCTGTGGCCTGGGCACTGGATAGGAACAAGGCTCCCAAGATGAGAGAATTGATGGCATTTTTCATGAGTTTTTAAAAGATGCCTTTTGCTAGAGGAAAAAGAATACTTGAAATTATAAGACTTAGAGAAAATTCTACTTTTCCTCTGAGAAAAAAAATAATTTTAGAAAAACGATGCTGTAGAAGTTGCTGTCAACAACTGCTAGTTTGGCTGATAGTTAAGCAAGCATAAAAAAAAAAAAATCTGTAGGGGAATAAGAACCTACTACTTAGCAGAGGAAAATCTGCTCAAGAGTTTGTAAGAACCTATATGGGAAAACATACTGGATATAAGTACAGCTATGACTGATTCACTTTGCTGCACACCTGAAACTACCATGGCATCGCAAGTCACCTCTACTTCCATAAGGTTAAATTTTAAAAAAATCTGCAGGGGTATGTATACACATGTCACTACTATTTAACACATGAACCATAAATTAAACCCAAACGTAAGTGAAGGTAAAAGCAGAGGTCAAAAGAACAAAATGATTATGGGTAGAATTAGTGACATTTGTATCAAAATATTCCCAAGTTTTTGTTTGTTTGTTTGTGGGAGAGGAGGGAAGGTGAATACAGAGATGAACCAACTCCTGGGACAAAGGAAACTTTCAAGCGTTACTAAAAGAATGTATAAATATGTATGACTGGGTTACCTTGCTGTATAGCAGAAATTGGCACAGCATTGTAAATCAACTATAAATTAAATAATACATAAATAAATAAATAAATAAATAAATAAATAAATAGTTACTGGAGTCTTATAAAGCTATCATTCGCCTGACAGTTCCCAAATTCACCTCTAGCCACCCACAGGCTTATGGGCAGCGTTCAGTGACCTGAACAAGTATCCATGTCTAGGAAGCAGTTATTTTTCCTAATCCTTCTTTGTCTTTCATCTCTCTTTTTTTGATAAATAACCTTCAAAATTTGCACTGTATTGGAAAATATGGGACCCTTGCTCAGCGGGTTTTTCTCTGTGAGCATATGCTGCTTTATCGCCATTTGCACAGGTCTGGTTTTCCTTTTTGGAAGGTTAGGCCACCTGCCCTCCCAGTCTCCTTCTGTACACAGCTGCAGTGCCTTGTGGACAGATGCTGGGCTCATTTTTTCCATTTCGAGATTCTGTTTCTAGTTAGAATTATGTATTAGTGAAGTCAGAAAGAAACTACTCTTGCTAAATCAATACGCAGCAGAGTATTTTTAAGAGAGCCTCAAAGAGGAAGATCGGTGAAGTTAAATAGCTAGCTTTACGCTTCCCCCTGAGGATGCAGAGTACTAAAGAATAATAGCGGTTTGGCCAGCAAGGGAAAGATATTTGCTTGGATGTGAAGATATCCTAGGCTCTAAGCAAAGGGACAATAGTTTAAAAGCAGAGAAGAGAAATTTAAGAATTCAGTCGATAAAAATATAATGAGCTAAACTAGACTTTGCTGAAGTAGCTGATTTTTCCCACTCAAGACATCCTCATAGTTTATTACACAGTCAATAAACTGACGCAAAATCATCAATGGATTATATAGTTATTTTAGTGATTATTAATTTTCATAAGTGATCTAATTTCTGGTTTATCTTTTATTTACCATGACCATGCTCTAATAGAATTAGATCGCCAGCTGATGGCAAAATATCCCTTGGTCAATGCAGCCCAGAAAAATTTCAGGCTTTACTAGACTGGCTCATGCAGCATATTGCATAAAAAGCAAATATAGAGAGGTAAATATAAAATATTTCAAAGCAGCTTGTGATTTCTAATATTCACTTTAATGTGAAATATCATCTCTAAGGAGAGACTCATTTATCAGATTCTCAGGTTTAGCAAGCATTGATTAAAAGTTTTCTAACTTCTAATAAATCAATGTGCTGTGCTGTCTCATGAACTAAATTCCCCACACTCAAATGGTAAGTAGTAATATATGTGTATCATGATTACATACGGAATGCAGTCATAAAATAATATATGACAATCTTTAGAATTTCACGATAAACTTGTAAAGATTAAGGTGAATAAATTTCAATTAACAAAAATAAAGCTTTATCATCTTTGAACCAAAGGTAATAGATGTAAAATCGCGGTGGTACTTACCACAGTGAAGTTCATAACTTTCAATATCCAAATTGTCATGGCTAAGTTAACTATCATGGTGACCAACAGCAGAAGGACAAAGAAGTATAAGCACCTCTTTCGCCATCCATAAATTCCCACTGGGTAAAGGTGTGCATTCTCAGCCCTTGGCAGGTTATTCTGTTGTGTTGCTAGTATGTATTGTTCTCGTGTCATCTGAAAAAAAAAAAAAAAAAGGAAAAGAAAGAAAAGAAGCATTCAAAAATAAAACCAATGATTTTCTTTTAAATCAAAAGGTACAAAATATCTAAGAATAATGGGTAGTGAATGCTCACATAGTTATTTCTGTGTAATTAAAATAAATTGTTTCATTAAAATGAATTAATATGTTACCCAAACTCTCCAATCGTTATCATCAGTTTTGCTTTGCAAGCTCAAACTAACCATTCTGTCCCTAAGATGTATCTCACTCTCAGTCAGGTTTGCCCCATCCTAACCTTGGCTTTTGCTCTCAGAGTGTGTTAAGACTCTCAGCTCTGCTTCCACTTGCCCAGAGCCCAGTGACTCTACACACAGCTAGGCTACTCTTGGAATAAGATTTACTTGTTTTTCAGAGTAGACAGAGGCCACCTGTACCACAAGGTGTTTTGTGGCTTTATCTAAAAATGTAAGATGTAAGTATCCACTGTATATGTTTTAATAAAATGTCAATTTTTTTTGTGAAAACTTGTGGAAAGAAAATCACTTTAGTTAGAATTATATAGATATAGCTATTCAATTAAAACTTTTATTTAGAACTTTGTTGATTATTTATTTTAGTTCTGTTTCAATGAGTTACCAGTACCAAATTCATCTCTGAAAGAACCAAAAGTACCTTTACTATCCTAGGACATAATATAATGGTATCAGCAGAAGTCAGTTTCAGAAAAGAGAGGATATTCTTGGCAATATATAAATTTAGGTTCTAAATTAATTCTTTCAAAGATCAAATACATAATTTGCTGTCTGATACAACCTAAAATAGGGATAAAAATGTCAATAAATATTCATTCACTGGGTATACAATTTTTAGAATAACATATTCATTACCCGAAGGATAGAAAATTTAATTTTAATAAAATATAATTTTCTATAGGACAATGATTGTTCAGTTTTTTTCTCATTAGGTTTTTCTCAGATTTCTTTTCTTGTGAATGTTATTAAATAATTAACACAACAACAATGCTGATAAATTATGCTAAAATAAAAATGACATTAATAAAGTATTAAAATTACCCAAGTAATATAAAATGCGTAACAAAATTATTAACTTGTGGTGTTCACTGGTTCAATCGTATTTTAAATAAAACATTGAACTATATATTGAGAAATTTAAAAAAATCAAAGTTATTTCATTTTCTCCTATTTTTTCCTTTAGAGCTATAAATTCAAACTGTATTAGTACACTGTTAAATATTATATTTCCATTTTTTATGAGTGATGTATATTATACTTACTATAATAAGAATAAGTTCATAATTTTAAGGTCTGAGAAGAGCTAATACTCAGATGTTTAAGAACATTGTTTTCATAATATAAAGAATTACCTATTTTTTACTATTGTTATTATTATTTAAGTTAATATTGTCTTGAAGCTAGCCAAAAAGCTTTAGTCCTTCTATTCTCATTTGGAGGGAAGATATGAAACTAACTGCTATGAAACATGAAGTGATATAATGGATGGCATAAGACCACAGGAATTTACTTTGTCTGAAGATTCTGGTGGAGGTTTTTATAGTTCTGACAATGGTTGTGATTCCAAAGCAGAGAATAAAGGAAAAGGATAAAGGGAACTTTAGATACCACCACAATTAAGAGAAGAACAAGAAAGAGCCTTGTTCCCGAGAAGAGAAAAATATGGATGTGATAGGGAGAACAAGAGTCCAGAAGCCTGAATATGTCTAACTGACAAGTAGGAGACTTTACCTGATCTAGCTAGTCTCTGACGTCACAAGTAATATGCTGTGACTTATTCAGATCATTTATTCCTTTAATCTTGTATAGTAGCAAACTTCCTTTTTAGAATATCCTTTTTCCTGCAAATTCTAGTTATACATGATGGTGAGATTAACATGCCTTAGAAAAGAAATGAGAACCCAAGCCTCTGAAATAATATGACATATTATAAAGAAAATGGTCTTGCGCAGTGATATATCCTAAAAGAATATATCAGTTGTACTGATGTGTCTCTGTGGCTTAGTCCTCTCCATCTCCTCCTGAAATATAAATCCAACATCCTCTAAGTTATTGCTTTGTAATTCTTTTGTTTTTCAAAGATGTGTATACCCCTCTTGGATATTTAAAGTAATTAGGACTCCCTTCATCCTAGTTTTGCAATTCTATTAGATACCATATTTCGTGTCTGAAAGCATTCCTTAGTATCAAGTGACCTCTAGAGTCCAGTCTTTCTTAGTTAATGGCAAGGAAGTCTTCAGCCTATTTGGATCTGGATGGTCATCAGCATTCACATTAAGATAAATGCATTTACTTGTATCCCCTTATAATTCAGGGAAGGGCTGATTCCAATTTGGACTTTGCACTTTCTTTGACAAAGACACATGCTTTTAAAAATGTGAGTAAAAAGTTTAGCAAGATGCTATGAGGATAAATGAAAGACGCATGGGTCCATAGACTTAGGCCTTGTGAATTTTTCATTTTTTCCCCAAAGGTTTGGAAAATCTGGCTTTCAGAAAGGATTATTTTGTTTAGTAAATTTAATAACATAGTGGATCAATACTAGAAGAGAATAAATGAGTCATTCATTAATCATTAATGACCTAACCGTGGTTCATCACCAATAACCTAGCCCTAGGGAATTCTGGTAAAGTCTACTGAGCTAGATGAAATGAGAGGGAAATTAACTGAGTACCAGAGCCACTGGTTTACTCTCCTGCCTCACAGAAGAGGGCAGCAGTACAAAGGACTAAGGCCAAGGGAATGTTATAAGTATTATAATATACCTGGCATCATTATTTATTCTCATCATTATTGAGACTCTAGGCAGAAGTGGGCCTTCATTTGACAAAAATATGTTTTTAGTGACAACTATGTGCAGTTTGCTGCATTCATGAATTTCACATGTTTAGGGAAAACACAACAAACCAATAACAGAAATATATATATATATGTACACAGAAAAATAATACACCAAATAATAATATAAGACAATAAATACAATGATATGAATTCAATATATAAGCAACAAAATATTAAATAGTGATTTACGCTATGAAGGTAATATGCAAGGTGATATAATGGCGGGGGAGGAAAACTACTTTAAAAGTGGTGGAACAAGAACACCTTACAAAGGAAGTGACACCAAAGCTGAAATTAAAATAATGAAAATCTTCTACGAAGACAGTTAACTTAGGAGATCTTTGAAGAGCTTAACCAAATAAATCTTTTAAGATCTCTTTAAAGGTCTAATTGCAGTGGGTTCAATAGAAAATGAAAAATGAGGAAGTGGAGAAAGTGATTAGACATTTTTTGAGGGATGGGTAAGAGCAAAGATTTGGGATTTCAGATGAGAATATGCAGTCCCGTGTTGGGGAACTAAGTCAGGGACCAGTGTGACTCTACGTAGAGAACAGAAAAACAATGAGGTCACTTGATATGGCACCAGCAGCTGAGGTGACAAATTTGGGATCCAGAAATGAGTTACGCACTCTCAGAGGTGTGATGGCTAAGGAACTAATGACAATGACCGAAGATCAGCCAGTCAACTGGGCTCTATAAGGTGAGAGTAACATAGACAGGTTATAATGATCATAATCCAAAGAGAATAGTTTTTGGTCTTAGATATGCCAACATGCTGACTCTCACCAGCATGTGCAAAACCAAAATGTGCTGAGCCTTGTACATGCCAGACTCTAGGACTTGTGGCATCAATGCTCTCCTCCTCCTCAGGCCACTTCATTAGATGTTCCATTTCTACAAACTGGCTCCATTTGGATTTCAATGTGTAAGACCTAGAATACTCACAGGTACCAGTACTATCTTTTCCTTTCCAACCCCAATATTCTTTTCTCTCTTTCAGCAAGGTTTTATCATTTATTTTCTAAAATGGGAGTGGAAAAAGGAGGGAAGTTGTGAATATAATTAGATGGGGCATCTTTCTCGATAGCCAGGAAAGGCTAAAGAAAATCTGACCTATTTTAATATCTGTGAGAATAGAAAACAAAAAAGAGGTTAAGGGAGATTACAATGCATAACATAATTGTTTTTAAATTGCCAACAGCCAAATTAAAGGTAAAAATAAAAACTGTTAAAAGAATGCTCTGTTTTATGTTTTGCTAGGAAAAAACATGATCTGAACGGATGACCAAGTGACTCAGTCACAGGTTTGTATCCTCAAGCCCCTAATAGGCAGGAGGTTTGAGCACCTTAAAAATGGCAGTAAGAACAGACAAGTCAGTGTGTTTGACCAAGAATAGAAGAAAGGACTCTCAGACTTTGCCGGAAAGCATGAGGACATTTGGAACTTAGTTGAAGTCCAGATTTTGAGAAACTATTCTCTCTGGTACAGATTTTACCCCTAAATTGCCTATCTGATGCTAAAGCTGTAAAATGAACCCAATTTTATATTTCAAGTCATATAACTGATGTAATTGTTTTTAAGCTAATCACATTCAACACTTTTATAACACTACTCACATCGGTACTAGATATAACACAGAGATGCCAGCACAAAGACTGGAAGGAAATAGCAAATTATTTATTTAGCTCACTAATTTCATTCCCTAAAATTGAAATATGAACTAAGAAGCTCATTTTTGCTCAGACCTGCTCCCTGTGTTCCCTGTTATGGGAAATATGAATATAAAAGCGAAGCGTCTGTCTCCTGGAAAGTAAGCTAGATAATTTGGGAAATTGCTTTTAATTTCTCTTTACAGAGTTAGCACTTGGCACACTTAAGTAGCAATATGCAATGTCTTTGTGACCATAAAAATTGAATCTCGGTTCCAAATGCCCTTAACTTCCTCCCTGGGAGTAGCTTCGATTCCAAGAGAAGTGGTGAATCATGTTGGTGTCACTGCTCATTAAGTGTTGATCATGTTACCACTGTCTGTTATTTGTTCAGACAAGGAATGGGCACAGTAAGCTAAATGCAGTCTCAGATTGATGTGCCAAGGTTGTAATCCCAGCCTAGCCATTCTGTTCTGTGTGTCCTAGGGCAAATCGCTTAGCCTTCCTCTGTCCCAGTTTCCTCAGCTCTCAAATGAATATTATATCGGCTTATATAAGAGCAATATGGGAATACAAAAGTAGGATGTTAAAGTTCCCCTTTCCTTTTAAATGGGAAAACCATTTAAAATCTGATCTTCCACCTCTTAGCTAGCGGCCCCCTACTTCCGTGCCGCATAAATATTTATATTGAAATGAATTTTTTAAAGCCATGATGAAATTATCATTTCCAAAACAAAAATCCTGATATGACCAAATTATATGGTGTAAACGTTACACAGTACAAAGGCATTTTCTTTTCTCTTCCCAGAAAATGAGTCTCTAAACAGCCACTAATGCTGAGAGAGACTGAAAACAATACAGTAAAGCCCACTTACCATGGCAATTGCAACTTTTCCCTATCTGTGATACTTAATTCTCAAAGGCACATTCCAACACGAGGGCAGTTAAAATTTGCTATTTAAGAAAAAAGTCCATTTGGAATGATTTTCTTTTTCCAGTTGGTTTATGGAAAATTCTGTAGTCAGGTTTTACAGCCTGGAAAAGGAGCAGCCTTGCCACTGAATTTCAAGAATGATGAAAGATACCTCAGTCAAATGGAGCTGCCTCTTGAGATAGGAAATAGAAGAGGATTCTAGCTAAAGCAGACAGTAAAAAAGAAACTTAAACAGGCATTAAAAGGGCAGCACATTCCCAAGTGAATAAAACTTTTAGAAAAATGTAGGCATTTACAGAGAAATGTTTTCAGTGACCTGGTCATCATTCTGAGCTTATTTTACATACTCTATGTACCCTAAAATTAAGCACGTTTATATAGGAAATACTTTTTCAGTATTTAATTGGATGAAAACTCCATCACAGTTTTTGACATGTATTGAGTCACACTTAGATTTAGGTTCCTAACACTAAAGTTACTCAATCCTTGGACCCCTTCAAGTGCTATTAACAGAAAAACTTAGCCATGAAAGAGATTTTGAAGGAGGCTGGAATGTCTTTTGCCCACTCAGAGGTATAGCACCACCAACAGATAAAAACCATAGGTTGTTATGAGCACCATTTTACACTAGATTGCAAGCAGGAGAAGCCCCTCGGCAAAAACTGCCGCATACTCACAGCACGAGAAAAAGGAAAAAAACCTTTAGGGAAAAACAAATTTGCCAGAAGCACAGCTAGAAAGCTTAACTGGGCAAGTGAAAAGCCCATGCTATTTAAAGCAATAAGAATCAACAGGAAAACATGTTTAAAGGACAATAGTAAGAAAGAGAATTGGAAAACAGAGTAAGACTTACTGGCTTTTGTTCTAATGGCAAGCAGAAAAAATTCATGAGAACAAAAAAGAGTATGGCTTCCATAGCCTTGATTATTAGTTAGAAAGCACCACTGGTTATGAAATATCTAGCAAACAAATTTCAGAATATGTATTCTACTGAAAGTTTTTTTTTCCACTTTCACAATCTTAGTTACATTTTACAGCATAGTCAATTTTTTCTTTTTCTTTTGTAAATTTCTCTAACATATAATGAGCTCTTAAAAAATGTGTTCTGCTTTCGGTTAACTCACTTTTGGAGATGAGGAAAAGAGATTCATTTTAATTTAGAATGTAACACTTTCACTACATTAAATAAAGATCCTCATAATTGGAGTTCCCGCCGTGGTGCAGTGGAAACGAATCTGATCAGTACCCATGAGGATTCAGGTTTGATCCCTGGCCTTGCTCAGTTGATTAAGGATCGAGCATTGCTGTGAGCTGTGGTGTATGTACGTTGCAGACTCAGCTTGGATCTTGAGTTGCTATGGCATAGGCTGGCAGCTGCAGCTCTGATATGATCTCTAGTCTGGGAACTTCCATATGCCCTGGGTGCGGCCTTCAAAAAAAAAAAAATCCATATATTCTTGTCACAACAATTTTTTATTCCCAGCCCAACTAAATGTTGACTATCTGGATGAAGACAAAGCCACGGGTCCAATAATTAAATTTCAAATATCTTCAATTGTTTGTTTCAAAGGGGGAAGTGTAGAAGTTAAGTCTCACTTTGGATGTGACAAGTTAGAGGCAGAGAGAAAACGCAGACCAGTTTAGCATCTGATGACATGAAGAGGGCCAGGTGTAGAAAGAAGCCTGGACGGTTATCATGAAGTGGGGCCAGTGTGGACAGATCTCTCCATCAGTGCTGGAGAAACAGCCCCCCGAGTCTTGGCCTAGATCCTCCAGTTCTGCTGTTGGATCTCAGCAGGGTCCATAGAGGAGAACATGGGCCAAGAGAAAAGGCAGTGCTTTGTCCATCATTATTCATACTAACCTCGGCTGTGGACACCTAGATCATGAGCATAATCTATCTTTCCACCAGAGGTGAAAAATGGAAAGAGAAAAGTACTGAAGACACTTTGATTTTGGTTTCATATTCTATAAATCAGGCTCCTTTCAGTGCTGGTATTAGAAAACTATTAAATAATATTAACTGGTTATTCTTCTTAGCTGAGGAAATTTGGAATGATGTATGTGTTGTGTTTTTTGGGTTGTTTTATGGTTGTTTCTTGTTGTAATTTAGAGAGGGTAGTAGAATATGTCACCCCAAAAATATGCCACTTTGGCACATGAATTATTTTGGATTATTTTGAACTACCAGCACTTGAAAAATAGCCATAATCCAGGGGGTAGGTTTGTACATACATAGGTCCAGGAAAAGGAACTCAATTGTCATAAATCCCCTCCAATGAAGTTTCATCAATCAGGGAAAACTGACTGTCACCAGAGAGGAGTCTAAAAATAACATCACACCTCAACTAACTTTGTCACAAACTATCATATCTCCTTACTCTTCTAAGGGCCCATTCATCTTTCCTAAAAATCATTTGCTATCCCCTAAGAGACCTACGATACCCCCCTCTTTCCCTCTTAAGATGATAGTTAAGCTTAAATTCCAATCCACTTCTCTAAATTATTCATTTTTCCCTGTGTATCTCTCAGATATGCATGAAGGATAGATTAATAAAATTCTATTTGTTTTTTCTCTTTAGTCTGTTTTGTATTATAAGACTCTCAGCCAAGAATGCATAATGGTGGAGGGGAAATTATTTTTCTTTCTTTACACTCACAATAAGATTATAAATCCCTTTGCTTAGAATTCTTTTTTGCTCACACTAGCATCACCTACAGATCTAGATATGCTATAAATGATAAACTGAGATTAATACCCACTTTTATAGGATACCTTCTCCACGACAGGCATTCTGTGGGTAGCTTTGGTGTTGATTCAGCTGAAATCAAATTGATTTTTATATTAACTCAGGAAAGGGGGCACTTTAGGAATCATAACAGTGCCATTTAGTACATTACTGTTACATCCATGGGCTTCATTAAATAATTCAATAAATATTTGTTGACTCTACAGATGGATGAATATATTTAGAAAGCATATAATTCAGGCAATTGGAAATGGATTTAGGGAGCATGGTGAGAGCGAATGGAATTGCATTTGATTTAAAATAATATTGTAAAATCATAGACATATTTTTTTTTCAAATTGTCAATTGGAAAAGCTGGAGACATTTCGTGCTTTTAATGGATTAGATGATATCTCAGGGACAGTGGTGGGATATTTTTGAGAAAATGATCCTTAAAAACATATCTCTAACTCAAAGTTCAAATGTAAGCCCCAGTTCTAAATCTGCAGCACACTAAATTAGGAACCTTCTGAATCCAATTAAAAATATTACAAAAAATTGAGCTATTTATTTGTCCCAGCATCCCTGATTCCATTGATAATGGCCCAGTATTTTAAGGCATTGTACTTAAAACTAAGAATGTCACTGATGCTTAGGTCCTACGTCTCTTTTGGGGGAATGGAGGGCATATAGCTGTTTCTTTAAATCTCATATTTTCCACAAATATCTGCTCATAGTCCATACTGCAAACATTCTGTTTCAGCATTTATCATATTAGATTATTTTAAAGGTTTTCGACTTCTGCCTTATTTCTTATCACTCTTGCTTAGTCTCAAGACACATACTCCTAAAACCTAAATTATATCAATCTTTATTCATACAGTAAACAAAAGTTAGTTTAGCCCTTTATACTCACAGAGCGCCTTTATAGAACCTAGAGCTGCAGCAATAAAGATGACAAAAACATCCTGCCTTCATGGAGTTTTAATTCCCAAGACGAGCACGAACAAAGAAAAATAAATATTGTAGAGCAGAGGGAGCTATATCCACTCTTTCGGGACAGAAAATGATGGAAGACTATATGAAGAAAATATTGTATATGTATGTGTGACTAGGTCACTTTGCTGTACAGAAAAAATTGGCACATTGTAAATCGATTATACTTTAATAAAAACAGAGAAGCAAACAGAAAAAAAAAGCAAAATATGTCAGGTGAGACAGTATGAGGAACTAAATAACATAAGGAAAGAAGATAATGAAAATACATGCTGTCATGGAGACAGGTAGTCCATCAAAGCTAACTGGAAACTCAAGCTTTGAGTAACGTCCACAAGGACATGAAAGTAAGAGCATTTTCAGTGGAAAGCACTTCAGTGGAAGGAGAAGGATGTCAGTGGAGGGCATTTCAGTGGAGGGGATGAGAGCATTTCAGTGAAGGGTGAAGTATTTGACTGTCGTGCCTTTCCCTCTTTACTCCACCATTTGACAATTTATATATTTTTCTCTTAAAAATGATGTGACACAGTTTTTGAAGAAAATGAATATATTTGCTTTCATTGACTTTTTGAAAACTTAAATCATGAAATAAGGTGCTAAAAAATGCATACCTGTATAATTTAGAAATATAACTAAATATCTAGCTGTTTGTAGATAACAAATTAAAATGTAATTTGTATAATCTAAGATGTTTTTTCTTTGTCTTTTTTAGGGCCGCTCTGGCGGCATATGGAGGTTCCCAGGCTAGGTGTTGAATCAGAGCTGTAGCTGCTGGCCTACACCACAGCCACAGCAACTCAGGATCTGAGCTGTGTCTGTGACCTACACCACAGCTCATATCAGTGCCAGACCCTTAACCCACTGAGCAAGGCCAGGGATCAAACCCTCGTCCTTATAGATACCAGTCAAGTTTGTTAAGCACAGAGCCATGACGGGAACTCCATTTATTTATTTTTGTAGAAGTATATTCTCTCCAGAGAGTTGCAGAACTGTATTCCAGGACCTAATGGTTAATGTAGGCTTCTGCCTGATGATCTGAAAAGGCTGTGGCCATATTATAAATTAGTGAACTTGGCAAATTGTATTTAACTAGTTTAAAAGTACTCATCTTACAACTGAGAAACTGGACAGATAGAAAGTTTGACCAGAAGAATACAAAATAAATGTTTAAAAGAATGTCAATTGCCGGTTCTAAGAATAACTAAATATCAATAGCCAATGTGATCCCTGACATATCACATACATACGTATATATATACACTTGTATATATACATATGTAATGTATATATAAATATAAATGCATTTATATTTATAATAAATTTATTTATCTCTCATACATAGTACTTTAGAAAAGGTAGATTGGAATCAATAGGCTAAGAAAACTAACAAAAATCCCCTGTTTAAAACACTTTAAAAAATCTAATTTAAAAGAGCAAAAATCCACATATTATAATCCAGTTGAAACACTATATGGATTTAATGATAAATTACAAAGTAACCACTCATTGCATGATTTCCAGGATACATTATTAAGGTGAAATTACATTAGTGCATGGTCTAGCACCATCTGTAGAATTTTGCATTTTAACTGTTCTTTAGTGCTGCCTACCAGATATGTCTATGCCCGGCTTATGTTTGGTCATATTCCTAAACTAAAAAGCTAAACATTTCTATTCAATCTGAAAATGAAGCAAAATGAATTATTTTTATCAATACCCACCTAAATTACTTTTTATAAAATAATGAAAACAGAATCAGTTTCAGTGGAAAAAAAACTGAATCATGAACACTGAATGATTCTTCATATAAGGAAAGAAAGGAAACTAACAATAATAATAATAATAGCAAATGATCTCATGGAGATGGTCATGCTCTAGACACTAACGTCCAAAAGTACTACTCACCGACTCTTAACCACCGCTCAGCTCAGAGAGGGAAAACTATAATATCATCCTTTTTTTTTACAAAATCAAGGAAACACGGGCTAGGAATTTAGGAAGTTTCTTCAAGAGGAAATAGGGGCAAGAGCTACTGGAGGTAGAAGATGTAAAAGGTAATTTCTGATTTCTGAACTCACTTCAGCAGCCAGACCCCATGCAGCCTATGGGCTAAATTCCTTGACTGAAGTTACCTCATGTAATCATCAACATCACTCTACAGAAGGTGAGTATTACAAGTCTCCCTTTAGTAACAAATACCCTGCAGCTCCAAAGTTAATACAGTCAAAGTCCCATCAATGAGCAGGAAATTGATTTTTGGATTCAGATCTGTAGAGTGATATGTTGAGTCTACGATCTGTAGAGTTATTGTTGACTTTTTTGATTTTTTTTAACTTTTGTCACACTGCTTCCCCAGCAAATATTTACTGATCACCTACTACATGCAAAGCATTTTAAAATGTATTCAAATATACACAAAGACGACTCTAATATCTATAAACAAATAGGCAAATGAAGGTAATCTATGCTTCCTCCACTGTGAGATTTTGTGCTACAGGGGGTAAGGAAATTGGCTTAAGTGACATGTGTAGTCACTTGAGACAGTAAATAAGCATGATATTAAACATCTTTGATTCACATGATAAACCTATTCTCTTTTGTATTTGCTTCCAAGATTTCTTAGTGCATCAAACAGAAAGTTGTTTCTATGTCAGTAAGCACATCACTAATTTCCCGCCCTTTCCCTCAGAAAAATATGTTAGTGAAGTTTTCAGCCAAACGGTACATCTTTAGTTAAGATTTAATAGCCTTATTTTGTTTTCCTTGTATTTATCTTTTCTGTTACCTTACAACAGGTGAAACTGGCCATATCTGTCCAGTTATCTTTTAGAATGCTGACTTCTGAAAGGTGAGACTAGTTTCCAGTTTTGGTATTGGTCCAATATTTCCTTTAAAACTAGCTTTATGTATGTAGAAGTGTATGTGGTATATAAATATGGGGAGGGGAATCATGGGGTTTGTAGAAAGAGACTTAAGTTTGGAAAATATCATAAATAAAACAGGAAGAGTTTTCTTACTAGGCTGTCTGTAATTGAATGGGCTAACTGTGAGAAGGTGAGATCCCTGGAAGTGTAGGACTTGAGTAGACAATGGATGCCTGTAAGCACATTTACAGAGGATCAGCAGCCCTGCACTGAGGGGAGGTAGGGAGGTGCTTAGTTCTTCAAGCTCCTGGGAACTATGGGTCCTACAAAAGTAACCCAAGCACTTTTGATAAATTCTATGGGATTAACAGATGTCCTAGGAACTTGATGGAGGGGACAGACACTCTCTGGATAGGATATCAGGTGATTTTGCAGAAGCAGGCTTCATATAACCTTTGAGGTTTTAATAAATGAAGAATAAGCCAGGATGGGGACATTACAAACAAAGAAAAAGCAAGAGAATAGGGATGCAAAACTTGTAAAGTATATTTGAAGAAACTTAGGCTGCCTAGAAAAATATAAAAATAAGTTCTTGAGAACCAGCCTATCAAAAATATGAGAAGAAATGAAAATAAATAGGGTTACTGGAACATAAGAGAAGGTGATTTGCAGTTATATTTGTAGAAATACATTTTGTTTCAGAATATGATTATACTCTTATCAGTCCAATGGGTTATTTTTCTAATTTTGAATTACAATAAACTAATTTTCTGCTTCAAAATGGAAACAATTCATATTGATGAATGAAGGGTAGAGAATAAAATTGTCAAAGGCTTAAGATCAGTGTTTACTTTACCAGATAGCTTGTTATAAAGCTATATTCATCCAGGTGGTATTGATTCAGGGGTAGAAAAATAGGTCACTGAAATATAATAGAAGTTCTAGAAACAGACATAAACAAGTGGTTAATTTGAGGTTACTGGGAATAGCAAGAGTTGGAAAAAAGAATTTCCTTACATATACTATAGAAAGCCCAAAACTTATAAACCATGTTCAGTGGATGTTTTATAACACTAAAATATTGGGGGAAATCTCATAAATGTTCATTACAGGGAAACATATATATGTAATAGCATATTTAAAGAGTGTAATAATACCAAGAAATTAAAATGAATTGAACTAGATCTACATTGTGTGTAGATCACAAGAAGAATAATGTTAAGTGACAAAAATAAACAGCACTCTATCAGTATAATCACATACATGTATACACACAAAGCTATATTCACATGTATAATCTGTAAAAATATAAAACTATTTCAGAACAGTTATTAGCTCTGTCCTCTCCACGTACAAACTTGGACATGATATTTATGTTGTATGTACCTTTCCTGTAAAACCAGAATGATGAAAATCTGCCTAGGGTTTGTTTGAGGCATTTGTAACTCTATATTGAAAATAAATAGGCAAATATATAAACACCTCCTTTGGCTCAATACCAAAAAAACAAACAACCCTATCAAAAAATGGGCAGAAGATCTAAACAGACAATTCTCCAAAGAAGACATTCAGGTGGCCAAAAAACACATTAAAAGATGTTCAACATCACTAATTATTAGAGAAATGCAAATCAAAACCCCTATGAGACACCACCTACACCAGCCAGAATGGCCATCATCAAAAAGTCTATAAACAGTAAGTGCTGGAGAGGGTGTAGAAAAAGGAACCCTATTACACTGTTGGTGGGAATGAAGATTGGTGCAACCACTGTGGAAAACAGTATGGAGATTCCTCAGAAATAGAATGACCATTTCATCCAGCAATCCTGCTTCTGGGCATCTTTCCAGAGAAAACCGTGACTCGAAAAGACACGTGTACTCCAGTGTTCATTGCAGCACTATATACAATAGCCAAGGCTTGGAAACAACCTAAATGTCCATCAGCAGAGGACTGGATAAAGATGAGGTGGTACATAGACACAATGGGATATTATTCAGCCATTAAAAGGAATGAAATAATGGCATTTGCAGCAAAATGGATGGACCTAGAAATTACCATGCTAAGTGAAGTCAGTCAGACAATGAGACACCAACATCAAATGTTATCACTTACATGTGGAATCTAAAAGAAGGACACAATGAACTTTACAGAACAGATACTGACCCACAGAGTTTGAAAAAGTTATGGTTTCCAAATAAGACAAGTTGGGGGGTGGGGGATGCACAGAAGGCTTGGGATGGAAATGTTACAATATTTGGCTGTGATGATTGTTGTACACTTACAAATGTAATAAAATTCTTTGAGTAAAAAAAATATATAGGCAAAAAAAATAAAATATGTAACACGATTCCCCTAAAAAAAATAATAAATTGGCACATGTGACCTACCAATAAAGTGGTGTGTGTCTTTAAAAAAAAAATATATATATATATATATATATATTGGCAAATATAAAGTGAAAAACAGGATAAGAAAAAAAATGGTGTGAAGTCAATTTGCTTACTGTTGCTTACTGAAGAATATCTATTCTGATCTCAGCCTTCTAGAAGGAAGATAAAACTGAAATTTGTAATCAAAGCCAGAAAAGGAAGGACCCAGGTACTGCCTAACAAAGGGAGCTGTAGTGAAACGAGGGGACATATGGTAGGGGTAAGAGTTAACCATAAGGTGGCTAAAGTGATGTTTAGGAATGAAACACTTATTATTCACATGCACCTAAGAAAATGGCCAAATTGGGCTTGAATTAAATTCTAAGAACTTATTTTATGCTTTAGGATGGATTCCAGCTGGTTGTTTCTTAGGAACCTGAAGAAACTTGCTTAAAGCTATAGGTATGCTCTCATGCACCTGCTCTTGCAATTTTTTTTTCTTTCTTTTTCTTTTTTTTTTTTTTTAGGGCTGGGCAAAGGAAATCAGTTGAGACTTAGGGAGTAGCTAGGGAGTATGGTAATTTAAAAAAATATAGACTTTTTTTTGCATAGGGACAATTATTTTTCTTCTTGGTTTTCTTTTGTGTATCTACTCTAGGTATAGTTCTGCATTTGGACAGATAAATGGACTAAAAAAGTCCATGTAAGTTCCCTCGAGTTGAAGCAGATGTTATATATGTCAGAGTTATGTGGTTTAGAGATGAGAATTTTTGTTCCACTGAGTACTGTGGTTGCCTATGGAAGTGATTTAAGGTGCAGTTAACCATGAGTGGTTTTGAAATATTTCAAGTCTGTTGGGTTGAAGATTTACTCATGCATAGCTTGTTTTACTGCCGCCCAACACAAAGATAGTGTGAAGAAAAGGTCTTGGAAAAGGATAGAGCTGGTACAAAAAAAAATATAAATACAGAATGCTCAGTAATCAATGGAAGGAAAAGGCAACATTGGACAAACTGTAAAATGGGTAAATATTAGGAAAAGAATGTCCAGGGACACAATTTTCAAAACTAAAAATGTTATCCCAGCTATAAAAATAATTTAGAATATCAATACCAAAACAGGACACGGAAGTAAGGGTTAATTTCAATTATACTTTTTCTCTCATCCAAACAAGTTTCAAGAAAACAATTATGGAAGTTTAAAAAAATGGTAACATTTTAAGTGCAAGTGTCCTTATGATAGAAATCTTCAAAAACATGAAAACTTACTCTACAAATAAGAGGTTTTAAGTCTAATCAATGTATTATAATAATTCTTATAATAATTATCTAAAAAAACTTTAATGAAAATATTTAGAGGGTAATGACAGTATAAATAAGTAAATAAATAAACTGAAAAAAGTCAACAGCAACAAAAATAAAGTAAATATATATGGAGAAAAATTAAGTAGTACAACATGATATTTCAGAAATCATAGTTACATTTATTAAGAAATGGGCTAGAATAAAATAGTGAGAAATTTAAAATTTTTGAAAAAACTTATTGGTAAATATTTGTATGGTTCACACACACAAACACACACACACACACACACACACACACGGTTTAAACCATCTGTAGCAGATGTTTAATACAGGGAAAGGTAAATTGGCTACATCATATGTGCCCATTCTGATCAGTCTGTAGTAGCTGCTTGGAGAGATGGATGGAGGGGGCTTCTCCTAGACTCTGGGGGAAGTAATGCAATGATTATGGTGTAGGAGGCTGACTCACAGAAGCCCAGTTTGCTCGTGTTTACCACCCGTTCTCACTTTCAAAGAAGGAAATTGAACATTAATAGGCATGATTTCAAAAGTAAATGCCTCTCAACATGCATATTCACTACACCTCACAGCCACGCATACCTATGAGATATTCTCTCCTAAAATAGTAAAATTCCAAGGCTAGGGAATGAGTTGTGTCATACATTTGTTACTATTTTTTTTTCACAGTGCTCAGTGTGCATTATTGACAGAATATATTAGACTCCAAGTCCATAATAAACTTCCAAGGCTCACAGCGTGAAGCAATAGATTCATGGGAAAAGAGTGCTCTATACCAGTTTTTTTCAGAGACAAAACAGAATCACTCATGTCTTGTATAATGCAATTTCAGAGACAGGACAGCTTCCCCAAGAGTTACTAGTCTTCATTAAGGAGAAAAAACAACACACTTCCTATAACTTTTCAAACTGTCAGTTATTCCAGAACACTCTGAAAAGGGTAGAGACTATTAAGATAAAGGAAATAAATAAAGAGAATTTAATGAACAAAAAGTCAAATTAGAGTCTACCCTTTAAAAACCTTTATTCTGAATGCTTTTTATATACATTATTACAGAGGACATATATATGCACATAGACACACATATATATAATATAACCATGTATTTTTGGGTCTATCATTCAGGTAAAATGCTCCTGAAGTCACTTTAATAATTCCAGAAAGATAAGAAATCTGTGATTAATTTGTCTTTAATATTTTTCAGAGAGGAAGAATTTTAATTATTCCTTAATAACCATTCCTATCAAGTATACTGAGTTATCATGTCCAAGTTCTCTAGCCTTCTTTCTGAAATAATTATATTCAAATAATTATGTAACTATATTAAAATCCTTATAAATTATAAATATATCAATTATTAAACGATTTTGCTCTTAAATTGTATTGGTATTTTCTTTCTTACATTCTTCCCTTCTTTCTTCCTTCCTTTCTTTCCTTTTCTTTTAAGAACTTTTATGTCCCCCCTTCTGAGGTACACATCCACATAAGATTTCCTAAATTATTTCTGTAACAAAGCAAGGTATTAAATATAAGAGTGTACTTGTTTTTTGTGAACTTGTCTCTGTTAGGGATGCAAGACTATAAGATCTTGCTCTTTTTTTCAAGGAGTTTACAATATATTTGTATATTTAAATGTTAATATAACATATAGATTTAAGCATGCAGTGAGGGCAACATACCACATACGTTTACAAGGCAGAAGTGAGAACAATTATTAGGTGTTGGATTTAGAGAAGGAGGTGGGTTACAAATGAGTACTGAAAGACAAAGAGAATTTGAAAGACTGTCAGGAGAAAATATATGATTCACAAGAGGCCAAGAGCCCAGACAACGCGAGAGAGTGATGCAAGCTGGATTATGCAAGTAACCCTTGGGTGGGAAGTAGGTAGAAAATTAGTATGATTTTATTTTTGTGATGTGGATTTGGGTTAGTTCTTAGAGGGCTTCTATTTTAGGCAAAGAATTTAAAATTTTGTGGTGAAAATAAAAATGTGTGTCACATTGGAAAACTCTCAGCTGGTGAATAGATAGATGTAATTACAATGCTGTAATTACTGTGCTGTAATTATGAAGAAAGAAAACAGAAGAAAGGTGAGAAACAGTCTTACATGAAAACAAGATTATGATAAAAGATTAGGCTACTATGTACAATGATTTTGAGTAAAGATAGTAAAAGTGAAAACAATAGCGTTATGGGTCATTTAGGACCAAAGACAGGCTAAATTTATTTTTTTTATGGTACTGAGAACAATGTCTAGAATATAGCATTCTATAATATATGAAAAGGAAGGGAGGGGAGTTCTCATCATAGCTCAGCGGAAACAAATCTGACTAGTATCCATGAGGACACAGGTTCGATCCCAGGCCTCGCTTAGTGAGTTAAGGCTCAACATTGCTGGTAAGCTGTGGTGTGGGTCGTTGCTTTGGCTGTGGCCTAGGCTGACAGCTGCAGCTCTGATTCGACCCATAGCCTGGGAACTTCCGTATGACGCAGGTGAGGCCCTAAAAAGACAAAAATGACAATAAATAAATAAATAAGTGAGAAAGGAAAATATAAAAACAGTTGTTAAACACATATTTGCTGTAGGCATTGGGCTAGGTAATTTCACATACAATATTCATCGTTTGATTATAATAACCTCTAAGAAAATTTCTATTATGCCCATTCTCACATAAAGAAACAGACTAAAGGAGGCTAGAAAATTTATTCAAAATCATTTGACAAGCAAATTAGTAGCTAAGTTTGCATAAATCTTGAGCCCAGATACTCTCCACCACATGGAGCTAGGAAACAGTAAGAAAAATTCTAACGTACTTGAGTTATAAGGTAAGGATGCTTAAAGACCATGAAATAAGTAGGAAAGTATTCTGAAGAAGTCAATATTCATGCGATACCCTAAATTTAGATAATCTTTATCAATAAACATTAGTTTTTAGTTTCTCCACTCAAATATAAAAACCTCAAGAATTGCTTGCATTTTCAATTGAATTATTTATCTTGAAAACTCAACTGTAGCTACATAATATTTAACAAAAATTTTGACTGGATAACAGTTTATAATACTGTTTTTCTATCTTTTTAGTTCTGAAAATGATGAGTTAATATTCTTAGACTCAGTATTTTTTTATATTTTTATTGTAGGGCTACTCAATTGTTTTAACACATCATGACTTCCATATTATGCAGATTGTGTTCTCTCAAAGGTTGCAATATTCATAATTGTTAAGACTTAACCTGCAACCAAGGCAAAAACAAACTTTTAGTCTTTTAATAACATGTAAAGTTTTACTCTCACCCTACAAAGGTTATTAATTTATGAAAAATAAATAAGGTACATTCTCTGAACTTGAAAATATAATTATCATCAAAATTAATGACATAAGATTAGTTCAGTACTTAACAAAAAATGCTTACATATTCTTGATATATTTGATATGCAAAGATTAATTAAATTCTTACTGTCAGAAATAGATAAGAGGACTCATTAAAAATAAAGCAAAGGTTTCATGTGACTGGCAATTCTGGGTACCAGGAAACCATGAGTATCCCAAGAAGAGAATTTAAATCACTCTCAGCCAACAATGCAATAGAGAAGCTAACCTTGTAGCTGCTTTATTTTAAAATGCTCAAAGAACAAAATCCAAATAGGTTCTCATAAATCCAAAGTGAGATGTCATTAAGCAAAGCAAAGTTATTCACTAAAGCACCTCAGAAAGTCTAATTATTGTGATCAATAAGGCATAGCCAGGGTTGACTACAGTTGTATTAGAAAAATACTGTTTATCACTGCAACTTCTTTTTTAAATAGCTATTTTTAAACATTGTATACAATATTATTTCAATTTGTTATAATTTACAATTTGTTTTTACTTTTCAAATTTTATTAGAGATACAATTGTTTCAAATGCTGTCAAGATAAGAGATAATAGAAGAGACAAAATTTTGATGGGACAAATAAATAGAGTCAGGTGAGGATGGTAATCGCCTGCTTAAATTACAGATTATACAAGGTCATGTTGTAGAACAAATTCACTAAAATACATAGAATACCAAATATTTACAAATTATCCCTACTTAATTCTTAAGTGAATAAAATGATACATATTTTGAAATTTATTATTCATTATATGTTAAAATTGAGAAAGTAATTTTTAAAGTTAGGCATAAATATTAAAGGCTTACTATGTGCGAACTGCAATAAACATTTCATTTATGTGTCATATAAAAATTCTCATTTCATAATGAGATTTACAAGATTGCTTAGTGATAACTGAGTTCAAACTTTAACAGAGGATATCGCAAGATTTTCTTTGAAATGTCACAGCCTTTAAAAAATAGAATTTCGTGATTAAAAAAAACAGAACAGAAAACATTAATGAATACATGGATGGATATGATAAAATGGAATCACTCATGCTTGCATTTGGAGTTTAAAAAGCAAAGACAAGTAACAAGCACAGTAAGAAGAGAGGCCAAGGCAATCTGTATTGAGTTTATAAATATATCAGACCTTCAAAACATAAGACCTTCAAAACCCTAGACAGGCAATTCATAAGTTACACTTTAACAATCACCATAAGGATAGTCTGTTGGTTACTTAACATTGTGACAACTGCATTTTAGGATAATGCCTTCAACTTGTTCAAATTCTTCATTTAAATTTTTAACAGAGTGACCTGCTTAAAACAGTGTATCTTATATCTTACAGCCATCAATATAATAGATGCACCCAATCCAATAGGAAGCAGTTCTTATACTTCATCTCTATCAATTTGTTAATGACTTAGATCATAGATTTTTCAGAGACGTTGAATCCTTAGTCCATAAATCCATAAAATTAAATCAGGGAAAAAAATCCTTCTTTTTTATCTGTCCCAAACAGCAAATATTAAAGGAATCTAGCAAGAAGTTTTGCTATTTATGTTTTCCAAATGTATTGCATTATAAATAGATTTATTGGCTAAGTTTGTAAGAGACTCAAAATAGTATCCACACTGTTCCCTTGTCAATTTTATAGATTACTTCATGGATCACATCTTTCTCAGCAGCTCTTGACTTTAAACAAAGACATTTAGAAAACTGGGTAATAACACTGTGAATTTACATACAAGACTTATGTAATGTAAATAATTGAATAATAAATATTGTTAGAAGATAAAATGATATAATAGCATTGGAATCACACAAATCTGAGTTTTAGACAAGATTGGCTTGGCCAGTTTTTCACGGAGAAACTTGAACATGTCGCTTGATCTTTTTAAACTTCATATTTTTAAACAAAATTTCAGAAACTGAAGAAGAAGAATCTCAAAATCTTCATACATATTATCTATAGTATCATTATTTGCTTTTAATTTGATGCATCATGGGTAGAAGTTTTTCTAATTAACTATAACTAAGATTAAGAGGGCAAAAATATGCAGCACAGTCCCCTCAACTAAAAAAGATATATATGAATAAATTTTGAACTAAATTATCCAACCTCTTCATTTTTACATGGAAACAGAGACCAGTGGAAATCTTCCACAATTTGCCCAAGGACATCTGGCCCTCATGGAATGTGAAAACAACATTCTAGTCCAGTATTTCATCCGAAAGCATGTGATTTCTTTCACCCAGATATAAGAGAAATTTGATGGGTACAACAGCCATTTTGTTGGTCACTGGAGTTATTCAGCTGATCTGTCTGGCAAATTGTCCTTTCGGCTTCACTAAGTCTTATGTGTACTACAGAAAGATGGCCTTCCCAAATACATGAGGGACATTCTTTGGTAAAAAAGCCTGTCACTCAACAAGAATCTAGCAGTTGAATGTTTTTACTTTATTCAGTAAGTTTCTTATGTCATGCATCCCTTCCATACAAGAAGAACCAGTATTAAATTGCTTACTATCTCATAGGACAAAGAAGATGAATAAATAAGCAAAATTAGCATAGGGTAGGAATTAATAGTTGACTTAATGTATAAATAGGAGATCAAGAAAAAAATAAAGCAGCTCAAGAGAAGAACAAATTGTTACTATTTTGGAAAATCAGGAAAGGTTTCCAAAAAAATGTAAAGAATAAATTTTAATCGTTCGGAATAATGTTTTCTGTATTCCACTGTATGTACAATACCGTTAATGTACCTTATGAATAATTATTTGCACCAAGAAAGTATTATTTTACTCAGATGCCTCATTATATTTATCCTTTAATATAATTAAATTTTCTATTCTAAAATTTAAATTATAATTTTCTATTATTTCCATAATGCAAATGGCGGATCAGAGTTTGGTATAAAGTCTATTTTGCAAAAATGAAACACATGGCAAAACCACTAAAATCTCCTGCTGAGTTGTGTGTTCTCTTGGTAGAGATAAATACACACACGTATATACACAGAGTGAGTTATTTTACAATATTTTACTTTTCACAAGTATCGTGACATTATTCTCAGACCAAGTGAGATTCTAATAGATTTTCTCAAAGTTGTGCAACAGTAAATGAGAGATAGGTACCACAGACCAGAGTCATCTGATAAACTTCATGCACTATTCAATGATTCTTATAAGCTCTCCTCATAAATAATAACTAATTGCAAAGAGTACAATTATTTTAATAATATCAAATAAATTCCCTATAAAATTTGAGTTCAATGGTTCCTTGTTTTTTAAGTGTTTATCCAGCTCCTCTAAGGATTGAAACCAAGTCTGAAAAAAACAAATTCCATGTTTTATTGCAATTCCTAACTTTAGTAATCCATGCCCCCTTTAAGTAAACCACTTGATATGTTATTATTCTTATGGTTCATATCATAATGCTGATTTCTATTGCTTTTATATATTTCAGCCTAGCTATTAATTGAGGTACGAGAAATACAATCACATGGAGTATATATTTAGAATACAGAAAAGATTTATTATCCCCAAAGATAAATAAGGCACAAAAAAGAATAAGCCTGTGAAGAAAGCACTTCAGTAATTATTTTTTATCTTTTAATTCACATTTTATGGATATGGTAAAATGTTAGCATAAATGGATATTGATAACATCCATCAACATTTTTCTAAATCATTTCATATGGTCATATAGCAATAAGGAATAAAATTCAGTCTTAACTTAAAACATTGTTTCCTGCATAATTTTAATGTTTGAAAGTTGAATAATTTAGAAAAAGGGAACTTTAGCCATTAAAAATAAGTACTTTTGACATCCTTGTCAGTGGGGCTTAAGTCAGCATGTCTGTTCTGATAGTGCAATTTGCTTGGCTTTATATTGTCAATTATAATTCCACTTTCTCGCTAAGTCGATACAATTAGATTACTACAGGGACTTCATTACAGCCACAGGGAGGACAGCAGCTGAGGTATACAATTTTCTTCCTATGATGCCAGCACTACTAAACAGTTATTGGAACAATGGTCTGCAAAGGGACAATAAAAGCTGCTGTCTTAAATATTGTTATGCCATTTTATCATCTGACGAAAGATCACCCAATTAAAAAAAATGTTAACACGATGAAACTTTGGCTTTTACCACTTGTCTGATTTAGGAAGGTTACTACAAATCAGTTACTTCTCATTTATTCATTTAGACATAATTCAGATTATGCATTATCTCCAGGCTTTAGATTCCTGGTGTGAATTTGAGGGAGTCAGAACTTATGGATATATGATATGTCTTCAAATAAATGTGTACAAATGAAGAATAATAAAATATTCTTAATTAAATTGCTATTTGCTCGTAACAATACAAAAGTCAAAACCAAAGTTTCCATTTTAGGCTGATATATTCCAGTATTCTTTCTTACCACTGTAGCTTTAAATTGTATGTGTTAGGATTCATATTCAGAATCTAGTTCCAAGGGGCATACTAATTGATCCCTTTCTTTCTTAATTATACAAGGTTTATCTCTTCTGAGTTTTATGCTCTGTTTTCTGCCATCTACCTTGGTATAATATAACTCATGCACATTATTGAGTCTTAAAAATCTGGCACATTTCACAACTTTTCATTATTCTAAAAAGCAACAAAGTCTGTAAAAAAGCAATACTTATAATATTGTCAAACAAACAAATAAACATTAATAGTTAGAAATTTCTACCAAAAAAGCCAAGACTCTTTTACTGGAAAAATTGTATTTTATATTAAAATGATATTCAACTAGATTTTACTGAGTGCTTATCACACCACAGGCACAGAGATGGGCTCAGAGTTTGCAAAGGTGAAAGCTTTTTCCTATACTGGACCATCTTACACTGAATTGGATTTCATTCCCGGAGTTGTACACGCTCCTTCAAGAGGTTGAATTTTGATAGAGTTAATTATTTGATGCAACAACAGTTTTCAGACTTGAGTTTACCAGAATCAATCAGAAAGCTTGCTTAGAGGTTAGACCCCAACCACAGAGTTTGGAGTGAAAGTCCAAGAATTTGCACTTAAATAGTTTTTGGATGATGTTGATTCTGTTGGTGTATAGGCCAGACCTTAAAACCTTAATGGGATGGGAAAAAACATGAAATACAGATGATCTGGGTTCATATTTGCCACTTCCTAGCCCTGCAATCCCTTTCCTTCAGTGACTTTCAGCTTACTTTTTGTCCATCCTCATAGGTCTGTTGGAATGATCAAAACATACAATATTTATAAAAATTCACAAAGACAAAATCATATAAAAACACAGTGACTATATTTAATAAAAGCCAGTAGTTTATGCCTATGGTAATGTTATTTAATATTCTGCATTGTTTTCTGTGAATGGGCATATTAAGTATTACTTGCCATTTTCCATACTCTCTATATGTACATTGGTTAGTTTTTAAATTAAAAATAAAATGTATATGAATGAGTACATGCATGTGTACATTTGCATGTGAGGAGTATTATAATGATTATGAGGATGGTAATAATTCAGTGTTTCCTTATTTGTGAACCAGACACCACATTCTGATTTAAGCTTTTTTAAAAGGTATTTTTGGCTTACTATTATAGAGACATCGTCATATCTATACTGTTACCATTCATTATTGAAAACACAGTAGATGCCCAGCATGGAGAAAAGGAGATATATATTTATCCTAATTAGGAAAATGTTTGTTTTCTTATTTTAGTCTTTTTCTATGATAAATTATTTGATAATATCTAATCTTAGCTTTTTGCATCATATAAATGACTTTAGTTGCATGCATTTTGCTTCTTAATTTATTATCACCTAACCTTTTATTAGCAACAATAATTATAATGATTGAAACTGGGATTTGCTCCTTTCTTTCATGTGCCCCACTAGGCCATTTTCTCCTGGAGAATCACTGTCACTCATTACCTTTTATTTAAAGCCCTTCAGGCAAGATTAAACAAAAGTCATGTCAAAATAGCTGTACTTTTTTTTTTTAAATGTATTATTTTCTCTAAATCGAGGTATAAATAAAAACATAATGTGCATGCATATGCACGTGTGCATGCATACACACACACACACACACACACACGTATTGATAGGCAGCTAGAAAGGGAAACAGAATTAATCCACAGGTAGAACTACGACATGGCCTGTTTGACAGACAGAACAGTGTGTTGAAAGTCTAGTGGCTGTTTTCAGATCCCACAGAACTTCATCAATAAATAGCAGGTTGGCCTTGAGTAAATCTCGTCCCTCTGCAGCCTCATCTTTTTTCTATGACAATGAGGGTATCCAAACACTCGGCTTCTAAAACCCTTTCACCTTGAGTATTCTTTGATTTGGTCTTGGTAGAATGCCTTCAGGAGAAAATTAATAAGGCAAAAATCTTTTCTATAATAGCTTATGGAGAAAACAGGAGTGAAGCCTCAATGAGCAGAAAATTAAATTGTTCTCATAATGCTCCCACTTTCAAAAATGCAACTCTGCCATATTAACATAGGAGATGCCCTGAATTCTATAATAATTTGACTGAAGAAAAGATCTAGGTTGTCTAGCAGCTATGAAAAGTAGCAGACCTACTCAAAATGAAGGAAAATGCATGTACAAGAAGACACCGCAGAAATGGGCAGCACTGGGCCCTCCAGCTTGTCTGTCTACAGTGTTAAATAATGAGAAGCATAAAACCTGTCACCTTCAGACAGATGGACTTCGAATCCTCGAGACAGGCTGTGGTCTTTATCTCATTTAGTATCTATCATAATGACAGGTGAAAATATACTCTGCAGTATTTGTAAGCCTTTCATCTTAATGGATTGATAGTCCCAGACGCTGCCCTTTATGACTGGCTTCCAGCAAAATATTCAACAGAACCTCCCCCAATTAGACCATGAACTCTTGGCAGAACAGGAAAGCTTTGCATTAACCTCCTTCTATCCAACACATGGAATAACACTACAATAGAAAGTGTTTCAGAGAAAACATGAAAGAAAGGGTAAGTTTATTTGTACCTAAGCATGTTTGTCAAAGGATAATTTTATCATTCAACAATAAACAGTAATTGAAATTTTTAACTATAGTGATTAGTATTTTGATATACCAAATACATATTTTAATTTTACATAAACAGATATTTCTGTGTGGCTTAAACGATGATCACTGGTTATGGAAAATGTTTGGTAATAAAAATACCTAGTGTTTATTTTTTTCTTTGAAAATTGAGCAAGAGTTCTCTTGGACTGCAGTACTTGCAGCAACTTCAATAACATTAAGTAATCGGTGTAGAATATCTTTGATGTGCTTCAGTAACCTTTTGATAAGTCATGGCAATAGATTAGAGAATTCAAAATAACTCATGGTTGCCTTTAAAAATCTGAGATAGTATAGAATTTTCCCATATTACAGCATTTTCAAAAGTTAAATTATAAGCAGCCATGAACCGCTTATAGACATTCTTAGACAGTTCCAAGTATTTTTGGAATGTGTTAAAACATTTCAAAACGAACAAGCTGCAACTGCACTCTCCTAACAATACCAGGTTTTATGAGAGGGCTGGTGTTTTATTTCTCCAACCAAGGCATTCAGTAAGCATTGCTTAAGGAATCTTGGTACTTGGTCGTATAGGCCCTTGGAAGACATAGAAGAAGTTCAAGGATTTTGAAGTTAGTTTGGAAGAGCAAAAGTGATAAACTAATATTCAGTGTTTCCAACAGTAATAACAGGTATGAATAGTTGAATCAATAGATTATAGAGGTGGAAGTCTTTTAGCAAGAAAACAAGCTAGGAAAATGTGATTCACATTTTTCTTTATTTTTTTTTCCTTCAGGGTTTACTCAGCCACAGTGACTCAACCACTGTGGTGTGTAACAGTAAAACCACACAGAGTCACATTTTGCTTTCTCTAAATTTAGTGGCCTAGAGAGTAAATACACAAAACAAGAATTCTTTCTGGCACAACCCTCTCTGAGCATTTATATTATTTTCAATTATTCGTATGGCAAAAAATCCTTTGAAGAATACATAAGAACATAAATCTTAGTCTGAAACACTGATTTTTTAGGAGATATTATTGGAGAAAGGACAAAAGTCAAGAATTTATCTAAATTTTTGCTATTTATTACTAAACTGATTTCCAAAAACATTATACAATGGCCAGCCTTAGACAGTAGTGCCCATTTCAATGACCTGGGAAAGGGATGATAATTATTATTTTAAGTGCATAGATAATTTTGTAACAAAAATTTTATTTTTTTCTGATTTCAGGTGAGGTATTTTTCTTATATATTTATTGGCAATGTATATTGCTTCTTTGAATTATTTCTTCAAATCTGCTAATTTTACCAACTGAATTTAAAGTTGTTTTTGCTATTTTTTATATACCCTTTATACACTGAGTTCATCAAGATTTTGTCCTCTTTGCTAAAAATGTTTCCCTACTAGTATCATTTCTGATTTAGTATCACTGTATTAAAGTATCTTGAAAGAGATTTTTTAAACTGACTTTTTGGACAATTCACATGCCTTTTATGCACAGAGGCAGAAGCTGTAATTCTTCCCAGAATTCCGTTCCATTCCTATACTTGGAGCATACTGGGTGGTACACTGCCATTTGATTGTTTCGAAAAGCTTTTTATGACCATCCTTGGGATTTGGTGGCAGGATTTTTTTTTTTTTTTCAAAATGACACATCTGAGAAAATCTATACGGGGACATTGCAATACTGCATTAGACAGAAATGCGGAGGAAATGGTATTTTTCTTTTTATATTCGATGTTTGATGTTAGGAGAGTTATGTATACTTCTTTAATCCTTAAAACCCTAGAATGTCAATATATAGCAAATGTTCTGCTTTGAAGAATTAATTGTCCTGAAGTTACACAGCTCATAAGTAAAAAAAACAAAAAAAACAAAACCTGGATTCCAACTCAAATTATTCTCATAACGTGGTATGACATTGACTTACATGGATGACATTTAGGTAAACTTGATTTAATTAACAATGTATATGGCAATGTATATAGCAATGAATAGCCTAAACAATTACTATAGGTTTGTATATTAAGTTCTTAACTATGTTTCAAGATTCCAAACAATGTCCAATTATTTTAGAAGCCAGTCTTCATATGTATACTGAGATTTTTTTTCTTCTGTGCTTTTATGGCATGATTTTATGCCCTATTGTATTATTCTACAATTATCTGTTAAAACTGTCAATATAATATCCCATATCAAAATTTAAGCTTCTTGAAAGCCTAAATTTCTCTATAGATAGCTCCTAGTTACCACTTCTCAGCTAAAAGTCAAGTTCCTAAGATGTGAACCTATGAAATTACAGTTTAAAGAAAGTAAGAGCATCACCCAAGGAAATGGCAAGTGAATAAACAAAGCATGGTTGTTACAGGATACTGGGAAATCATATACTAATCATGTAGTAATAGAATTGGCAGGGAAAGAAAAAAGTACACAAGCCAAGAAATACTCAGGTATGACTTCACAGACACAAAGGGGATTTCAGAAAGAAAAGTTAGAATAAATTTTCAGAATAGCATGACAAACCCTATATTTTACAGTCAAGAACACTGAGGTATATAGAATGACTGGCCAATGGGGACCTAGTGTAAAGCACAGAGAAATCCACCAAATATACTGTGATAATCTATGTGGGAAAAGAATCTGAAAGAGAAGGTATGTGTATACATATATACCTGAATTACTTTGCTGTACAGCAGAAATTATCAAAACATTGTAAATCAACTATACTTCAATAAAACTGAAAAAAATGAAAAAAAAAGAATACTGAGGACCTGATAAGTCATATCACTTGAAATTGGTCACACAAATTAAAATGCTAAAGAATGGGAGTTCCCATCGTAGCTCAGTGGTTATCGAATCCGACTAGGAACCATGAGGTTGTGGGTTCGATCCCTGGCCTTGCTCATTGGGTTAAGGATCTGGCGTTGCCGTGAGCTGTGGTGAAGGTTGCAGACACGGCTCGGATCCCGCGTTGCTGTGGCTGTGGCGAAGGCCAGCAGCTACAGCTCCTATTAGACCCCTAGCCTATTAGACCTCCATATGCCCTGGTGCGGCCCTAGATAAGTTAAAAAAAAAAAAAAAAGACAAAAATGCTAAAGAATGGTTATCTACGTAAATATTTTAATTATGCTCATTCAGAACAACTTCTTTTGTCTTTTTGTCTTTTTTCTAGGGCTACCCTCGTTCCAGGCTAGGGGTCTAATCAGAGCTGTAGCCGCTGGCCTACACCACAGCCACATCACATCAACGCAGGATCCAAGACCTTTCTGCAACCTACACCACAGCTCACGGAAATGCCAGATCCTTAACCCACTGAGAGAGGCCAGGGACTGAACCCTCAACCTCATGGTTCCTAGTCGGATTCATTAACCACTGAGCCACAACAGGAACTTTTTTTTTTTTTTGACAAACAACTTTTAATTAAAAATACTAGTAAAGAAGGTTAAGCACACAAAGATATAAAAGAAATGGTTTCTATCTTCAAATAGTTTTAAATTAACAGCATTTTAACAGTGTTAAATGCTTTTTTAACTAAGGTCACTATAAAGTTAAGATTTTTTTTCAGGTATAATTTAAATGTTCATCTAATTTTACACTGAGAGATAAAAAAAGCCACAAAAGGAATTTAGATATGATTAATTTTTCTTGCCACTCATATAAACTTGATTTTTTCTTAGCTATAAGGTACAAATTCACCTTCTTTCCCTGGTAGCAGGTTTTTATTTATCACAGGCTTTCAAAGAAAACAAAGTTGCTGCTTTCTCCTGAGAATTTCCACTCTTTTGGTGATGAAGCTCCTTGAGGTCAGAACCCCAGTCCTATCATTGTTTTGTGCTTCTCAGAATACAGTGCAACTTTTGACTACATTTTAAGCATTTAAAAGCTATACTTTTAAATAAATGATTTAGTTAGACCAATATATCATTTAGTTAGACTAAATGATTTAGTTGTACCTGGCCTACTAATCTCATCAAAGTAAGACTGCATAGCAATGAATCTCACACTGTTCCTATGTTAAAAATAAAATAAATAAATAAATAAATACATGGTTCAGTTTCCTTAATGCAGCCAAACAAAAGCTCAGAAATTACACTGATTATTCCCTGAGAAATGCCTATTATTCTTATTTAAACAAGCAAATTTTATAGGATACTATAAAATATTATTAGTAAAATATTAAAATCTCATTTGTTACCTATTTAACCCATAAAACATTTATAAAAATGTTAATGTAATGTTAGGATGTCATTTTCTACATTAAGCAAGGCACAAATTGAATTCCAAAAAAGAGGAATGACAAATTGCCTTCATGCCATTGCCAACCTCAATCAATAGTCAGTGGCTGCCTGGGGTGTCTTTTTAAAGAGGAATTGTGAGGCCTCCTGTAGGCTCAGCAGGGAAGCATGCCAAGATCAATTATTGATGTCTGCCACGGGCATATGAGAGAGTGGATGACAATGTATAAGCCATGAATTTTCTTATCTGTGCACTAGAGCTTGAACTATGCAGTCATTTTAATTATTAAGAGATAGGCATATTCTTGCCAGATGAGTGTCATGACAGGAAAAATAAACTCTAAGAATGTACACTGACTTTTAGGAGGCCTGTTTACTACTTGTTCCAATGAAGTATTAATACACCTCTAAAAGGACTGCCATTCTTCCAAGATACTACCGTCAGAGGAATACAGTGTCACAGTTCATACCACTGTTTACTTTGTGACTTTAACAACAGTTTTCCAGAAATTTAAAAAACAAAAAATGACCAGGAGAATTATGTGTTATTTTCACTTAAATGTATTCAAATGTGTCTCCAAGTGTCAAAAAAGGAAAAAAAATAGAAATTCAGAGAGGTAATTGTTTAAATCCACAGTCTTCTACTGTCCCCCTATTTCAGAATAAGATTTGGCTTTGATCTCCAAACAGACCATTTGCTAACAGTGCCTATGGGGATCAGATAAACTAATAAATGTCAAAGTCCTTTACTTGCGCCAATATACTATTAATTAGTGCCAGTATTACTATCTTCTCCTGCTTTTATTCACAATCTTGATTTCTGATTTTGAACCTAATCTCAGTTATCTGAGTCCAATTCCTTTTTCCAAATTTCCCGATGCTTTCTCTTCAGTCTCTTGATTTTTGGACTATATGCTGGCTACATTAGCCTGCCAAAAACTTCAGCAGAATACTGATCCCCTAACCTGTAAAAATGCTCCCTTGAAATGCAAAAATCCATAAATAACAGCAAATGTGATCCCCACTGGAAAGAAAAATATTTGGTAAAATCTCTAATTTCATTCATTCATGTTTGGTATCAAAGCAAAATGATTAAAGAGATAATTAATTTAATTTCTTATTTTCAGATATAAGCAACATTCCTCTAGGAATTATGTAATGTTGTACTTGTGAGGAATAGTAATCAAGACTAATATCCTCAAATTAGAAAATATACTGAAATTTTACGTAAAAATTAGAAAAGATTCAATGAATGAGATGGATCTTTATGCTGAATAGAGGCAATGAAGTAAACGTTGCTTCCAAATTCTACATTATTTTATTCACTTTATATATAATGAGATAATTACAATTTCTATGAAGCTTTTTACAATGTGCCAGAAAACCGAAAATCATTATTTTACCTCCTTTTACGTTAGTATCACATTTATCAACAAATCTTGCCAATTGCACCTTTAAAATATATTGTTGATACATCTATTTTCTCTAACTTTTCTACTACCACCTGTATATAAGGTAGAATCAAGCCTTACCAATAGTGCTAAAATAACCCCTTCACCTGGCCCATCACCTGTAATCCATTTTTTTATCTACCAATCTGACTTGCTTTCAACACACATATCTGATTGTACCATTTTCTTGCCTCATATTCAGTAGTGGTTTTCTAAGTGCACTCCTTATTCGGTTTATAGACCCCTCAATCCACACCACCTCCTTTTTCTACAAGTTCTAGCTACAAAGGCCTTATAAGTCCTCAACTTCACCATAGATCTTATATTCTTGCGCATTCTGGCTCCTTCTCATCCTTCCAGATCTTCAGGTATTAACTTACCTGCCATATGTTATGTGACTACATCACCTAAGTAACTCTCATTCTTTCCTATAAAAGTCTATTTAATTTGCCAGAGTTCTTCCAGAAGTTGCAAATAAAATGTGTTTGTGCTTTACTATTTTCCTCACTACACTAAACTTCTGAATGGAGGAGAGCAGATTTTTTTCTCTCCATGTTACATGCAGTATCTAGCAGTGTCTGATGCACAATAAGTGCTAGATACATATTTGTGGAAAGAATAAATAAAAAAGAATAATGCAGTTTATTTGTGGTTGCTATTATTGGTGGTGGTGTGACAGTCATTAGTGATGGCGATGGGTTTTTGGCTTAATTGTGGTAAGTTTTTATAGTTGAGCTATAACATATTTCTGATATTAGACAAATTGCCAAATAATGGTGAATCCAGGATATAATTCAGTGTCTAATGACAATATCATTGTTTCTTAACAGTACATGAGATTGTTTTCGTATTCAGAATATATTTAGGAAACATCAAAGTGGGAAAAGTACTGGTCTATCACCCAACAGCCCTGGATTTAAATCTTGCCTCCTCTATTCACTGACTATGTCTAGCCTTCAGTTTCTTATCTATAAGTTGGGTATAATAACCTCTACATAATGGACCCCTTTTGGATATTGGCTAAAATTATAAATATACCTATAAAGCAATAGACATATAATGAGAACTAAATAAAATAAAAGTTGTCTTTCTTTCTTTCTCAGTGATCATCAGCACACGGTTGATGTCCTTTGTTTGCCAAAGTTTTAATTGTCCTTTAGATTGCAAATTTCCAGCACTGATATTTTTCACTTCTGCACAAAGATAATTATTGCCCAACTATAACTTTCACGAAATCTTTCTCTTTCAAGGTCTATGATAAACTTCACCTCCTATACTATTAATTCATTCAAGTTAATAATTCAGTAATAGCTTATGTCCTGATTTAAAATAATCCATTTTCACCCAGACATCATTTCCCTCTCACTATAGTATATTGATTCTTCATAACATTTATGCAAGAAAATTTGGCAGCAGTTATAAAACACATGCACTTTTGAGTGCTGCCCAAATTGACAACAATTTCAATTAACTATCCAAACTGTGAGTCCCAGAAAAATGCACAGAAATAAAGTGACAATTATCAAATAGCTAGAAAGGATTATTGATCTCTAACTTGTGGGATCTACTCAATCAAGAAAAGAGAAATGGAAAATAAAGTGCCCAGAAGAACAGGCTTTTCAGGCTTATCTCAATCATTATGTTAACGCTGCCAGGTGGAAGCACATACACAAACTATACTCATTTGTGCAATCTAATAAATATACCGCTTGAAAAAAAGGCTTTATTACAGAAAGACAAAATACAGATATAAAAGAAAAACAGACTACTAAGTATTTTATAAGAGAAGAGAGTTAAGAAAATATGAAGTTGGGACACATTTGAAATCTACTATTAACAAGCGCATAAAAATAAACAGTAAAGTATATAAAGAAATACAAACTATATAATTTTATCTACTGTTGTTCAACATTACAATGTTATAGGACCCAATCAAATTTTTATGATTTCATATGTATAATGAAAGCCATTTATACATTTTCTAATATAACGCAGTTACATTTAACAAAAATTATAAGAAAGTGATATAAAAAGTCATTTAAAATATATATCACTTTGACAATAAATGAGAATTATACTTGTATTCATATTTGGGCATTTTCTCCTAATAAAGCATGAAGACAATAGGAAGAAAAATACACTGAAAAACTCCTTTTTTTCTTTCATAAATAATGGATTCTAACATGATTTCAAACATCACCTCTACGAAAAGAGTAAAAACAATGGATTTTTTCAAAGAGAAAATGTTAAGCATCAGATTTTTGAGGAAATGTTCTTAAATGAAACAATAATTATTCCAACTGACTAAAGTTTCCAATATTCTTCACAACTTGGAGTAAGAAATACATGTTCCGTCAGGACTCAGTGAACATTTACTTACGGAAGAACGCAATTCAAACCACCGCTCTGCTCACTCTACTCCGTCCCATTCTTTCTGTTCCATCTGATTCCATTCCATTCTCTCCTGCTCTATCTTCTCCTACTATTCTACTTCATTTTATTTCATCTGAAATAATTTATAGTTACAATCCATCAAAATGATTACACAATTCACTAATGGATCAGGACCATAGTGTAAAAACCACTGCTAAAAGAAAGCAAACTGATTCCAATAATAATAGAAGATAAAGAGGGATAAATAATAATGGCATGACTTTTTTCTCTGCTCTAGCTTCTAAAAATAAATCTTATCATATGCATGTTTCATCAGTCTTTGCTTTTTAAAGCAATCTAACAACTAGGTTTGCAAGTGAATTAATACTAAATTTTAATCTGAAAAATCAGAAAAATTCAGTGTTATCCAAGACATAGAAATCATCCAATATGAACTTACATGATCTATGAAAACTGTGTAAAATATTTCTGCCAAAGTGTGGTCCAGCATCTCAATAGCCTCAGTTATGGTGGTGGGGTGGGGCTGACTATCACATAAGGAAACCCTGCTTTGCAGGACAATTTTAATTTACTCTCAATATAACCACATCCTAATTTAGAACTTTGGAAAGAGCTGATACAGGGTATTGTAAAATTCCAAAACTCAAATTATATTGTTTGCACTTTTAAAATACATAAACTTTACCTCTATATATTTTATGTCTCTAAGTAGAATAACTTTTAATAATAAAGGGACTATTGTATTGTCACATATATCCCTCCATTCTGTAATCCTTTTTCCCGACACATCGTCCTTCACAGACATTCATTAAAATATTTAATGTTTTCCTTTAGAGTGAAACTAACTAACTAACTAACTCTTGGAGTATCACAGGTCTTAGAATATTGACGAACAGCCCTGTCTTCGGTCTCTAGTGAAGGAGAGCCCAGCAGATTCTGTTATTCTAAATAAATGACACGAGGGGAGCTGTCCTGCTTCAGAGATGAGAATTATAAGCCCCTTTTCTTTCACAGTTGTTTGGGGAGGGTTGCGGGATCATGGTTTAACTTACTGTCCTCATTATTCCATACCCATTTGTTAATACTCTCAGCTGGTTAACCTTTGTTCCCACCGAAGACATCCCCACTTCCACCAGGCAAAGGCTCCTTGGCTCCTTCCAAAGTCTTACATCAGACCTTTCTAACATGGGTCTTAACTGGAGCCGGCCTGTCTCAATAGTATCCCTGTACTGGTTTCTGGCTTTCAGGCTTTGGGCATTAATATGGAGTAAATATTTAAATTTGGCTTAAACTGTGAAAATTGAGAGGCTGCAGTGCAATGCCTCATTTTAAATATTCTTTCTCCTATTGTTAAAGTAATGGACATCAAAATGTTTGATTTTATGCCAATAATGAAAAGTAACTATATAATCATCCAATAAGTAGTACATAGATTAACCATATCCCCCAATCCATATAAGCACTGATAAGTAGGTGGAGGGGATATAAATTAAATAAAGGCCTCAGCTCTGTCCCCAAAGAATTTTAAAAATTAATAAGAGAGACAAAGCACAATTACAGTTAATTTTTTCTTTATCTTAACAATTTTAAACAGCAATGTATATCTTTATTCCCCTACTTTTTGTGCTCTTTCAATAACATCTTATGTACTATCATGCCTTTTAGTAAGAAGAAAAGTGCAATCCAGATATTTATGGAAAGTAAAGATGCCAAGCTGGAGCACAGTTCTAAAAAAAGATAGAGTAATTACGGTTGATAGAAAATTGTGAAGAAAAGAAGGTATCAATTTTAACTTCCTTTGTCAGCTCTATGATTTTTTAACTCCCTAAAGCCTTTCTGAAAACTAAGTAGAAAGAAGTATCAATTATATCTTTAACAGATGTATTCATATTTACTGTATCTATTTTTATCAAATTTCTCATACAATAAAATTGTATTTAAATGTGTTATTTGTAACTATAAAGAACATTAAGAACCTTGGAACAACCAACGCATACATTATTTTACACCATCTAATAATATTTGCAGCATCATTTTACTGTTCTAAATCATCACGTCTATTTATCTGGATTTTCATGGTATCTCTTAGTCATTGCTCTGATTTGTATAAGCTATGTTCTTGGTCACAAAATTCAATCTTTATAGAATTTTAAGCTTTCAAATGATGGGCTTTATGATGCAGTTCCGTAAACATACTTTGGCAAAAATCCAGGGATGCTTTTTTTCTAAGCTTTACAGTCCTAACTATAATGCAAATTAAGTTTACAACAGAGAAATTAACATGAAATAGAGTATTCAGGGAAGACTTCCAGTTAGAGAAATGGCTTCTGCCGAGTCTTCAAGAAAAACCTTATTTAGCTAGGTTGAGAAACAAAGGGTCATAAGGCAAGAAAGAAGATATACAGAGAGAACATAAAGTAAAACAAACTACTGTAAACCATTTCCTGTTTGGAAAAGGGAAAATATTGAAAAATGTGAGACAGTAATTTTGTATAATTATTTTTTCATGTGTATAGGACTTCAAAAATATTTCCATAAACTTGAACTTATTTCACCATCAGAAAGTTAAAAAACAAAACAAAACAAAACAAAAACAGCTGCACCTGTGGCATATGGAAGTTCCTAAGCCAGGGGTCAAATTGAAGCTGCAGCTGCCAGCCTGTGCCACAGCCACAATGATGCTGTATCCAAGCCACATTTGTGACCTACACTTCAGCTCACAGCAATGACGTATCTTTAACCCACTGAGTGAGGCCAGGGATGGAACCTGCATCCTCATGAATGCTATGCTGGGTTCTTCACCTGCTGAGCCACAAGACGAACTCCACCAAACCTTACAGACAAAATGTATATAACTTCCCTTTAACAAGTTAAGAAAGTGCAATCCAGAGATATCCTTGAGCCTCCATTTTTCTCAGTAAAATAAGTTATTGATCAAAAACTTCAACTGGAATAATTTAACAAAAAGGATATTAAAGTATCTACCCTTGCAAAGCTAATATTTTACAATGGAGTATAGATAATACATACAATAAAAAGTAAATTATACTATTTGCTATTCAAATTCTTGAGAGGAAGAAATAGAACAGGAGCAGGTGCCATTTTGAGATACAGGTTGAAAAGGTCCCAATGCGTTTTTAAGTATGTTAGTCAGGGGAAACTCTTTATTGAGAGGAGTCCACTCAGATATCTGAAGGAAGACAATACCTGCAGAGAGAAGCACCAATGAAAAGGATCTAAATCATAAATTTCCCTGGCGTATTTAAAGGATAACAAGATGAGCAGGGTGGCTGTGGTGGAAGCAGGTATGGGCAATAGTAAGGAAACATAGAAGGGTAACAAGGGTGAGGATGAGGTGGGCAGCTCATGCAGTGATTTGTAGTCATTAAAAAGACCATCTGTTACCCAATAAGAAGCAGAACTATTATGGGACTCTGAAAAGAGTGAAACACGATGCGACTCAGGCAGACCCATTAAGAAGCTGCAGAAGTAATTCAGGCAAGAGATGGCAGAGGTTCATGCAGGAGAGCAGCCATAGAAGTCATGAGAAGCAGAGGGATTATGATACACGGTGTTCTTAAGGTGCATCCAAAGGATGTCCTAACCAACTGGATGAGGAATATGAGGAAAACAAAAGAGTCAAGGATAATGTCAATATTTGGCTCGGATAAATGGAGTAATAGATTCAAGATAAATGAAGATGGAGAAGATTGGGTTAGAACAAGTTTTGCGGAAAATAGCAGAAATCTGTTAGTCTGGTAGATGTCCACAGGGACATGTGAAGCTGGACTTCAACAGAGCAATATGGTCTATAGATATAAATTCTGAGCTGTAAATCATCACACAGGTGGTGTTTAGAGGTCTAAGAGTCGATGAGATCATCAAAGAAGTTCATATAGAAAGAGAAGAAAAGGAGCCCAAGGATTCAGCCCTTCAAAGAAAAGAGGTTTGTGGGGAGAAGAACTAGCAAAGATGACTGAAATGGATTAGTTGGTCAATTTAGAGAAACACCTAGAGTGTGTATTGTCCTGACAAGAAAATCAAGTAACTATATAAAGGAAGGGCAGCAAACCACCCTCAAATGCAGCCGATGCCTACTGAGTATTGACCATTTGGTTTAACTTCCTGCAACTCTCCTACGAATTTCTTGAGGGCAGGACTGTGATTTTACTTATTTATGTGTCCTCTAATCCAGCAGAGAACTTGGAAAAAGCCCAAGTGCATTGTTCTTTCATCACAAAAACTAATTCTCTAGGTAAACTGCTATCAGAATACAGAGAGGTTCAATCAGATCACAAAAATGAAACAGTGAATAGGCATTGCTTGGATGTGTTATTGTTTATGGATCCCTTCTGTTTTTGTTTTTTCTTTAATAAAATGCCCAGTCATTCAAGATGCATTAAAAGTCAAAGAGAAAAAAAGATTGGTGGGAAAATAATTTAAGCGACTGTAAAAATTTGGCAAGGGCCACGGCTGACACTAGGAAGAAAGGATGATGTTACGTGAGAGTAACATAAAAGATATACATCATGAGATCAGAAGACTAATGTTGCCAGTGATACACTGGAATTACTTAGACTGATGGTATTAATGACTTCAAGTATTTTTAAAATTCTAAATAAAGTTAGTTAATTAAATAAGACATTTCATTGTTTACATTAGCTGTCTAAGTGGAGAACTGAGATAAAAGCAGGTAATGCTCCAGCCGCCTCCTGCTGCTCAAGCAAAACCTCATGCATCTACTTGATCTCAGTAGCAGAAAGATCACGCCTACACTAAAAAGGCCCTGACTTTTCTGACGCCTCAGAGGACAAAATTCTCTCTGGGAGTATACCTAAATAAGAACTCCCTTCACGAGCCTTCCTTATTAGAACTTAATGCAGTCATTTTGAACTCAGCAATGTCTTATCATAAAGTATTATTTAATTTATAACAGTGTAGGAGTTAACTTTGTGGTTCAGCGGTAACGGATCTGACTAGTATCCATGAGGATGCAGGTTTGATCCCTGGTCTCGCTCAGTGGGTTAAGACTCTGGTGTTGCAGTGAGCTGTGGTGTAGGTCACAAACGTGGCTCGGATCCCATGTTGCTGTGGCTGTAGCGTAGGCCGGCAGCTATAGCTCCAAATCGACCCCTAGCCTGGGGACTTCCATATGCCATGTGTATGGCCCTAAAAAAGCAAAAATAAATAAATAAAATAAATTTATAATAGTGTAGACACAAGAAGGCAAAATAACAATAATAACTCAGCATAAAGAATATAACATTAATGCAAAAAACAATTAGGTATTCAAATCTAACTTGAAAAACAAATTAGCTGTTAGGAAGCAACACTGATAGCATATGAGTTTGGACAAAAACAGTTACTAAAGTACATAAACAGTACTTGAATATTTTTGTAATTAAAAGGAACATCTCTTTGCATGAAGCAAAACATTCGAAGAAGCATGTGATTGTCCCACTGGTGAGCACATAACAAGCAAAGACTCCTTTCATTTCTGTGTTTCCTGCGACAATAGAAACAATGTAATACCTCATGAGGACCACAGAGGGGGAAAATACTACCAAGTGTCCTTTGACAGAGATTTCAAAATTTTACCCAAGATACATGCTGCTTTCTTTCTTTTTAACAGAATCTCAGAGATTACATATTTTGCAGCCTCCTTTGCACCTGCATGTAGCCAGTGTGTTATGAACAGAAGTGATGTTTTTATGGTTTTCAACCCATTTCTGTGAAGAGGCTGATTGCCTTTTGCTCTTTGTCTTCTTCTCTGGGGCTGAGATGTGGTCATGTTGCTGACAGCCAGCTTTCATATAGAATATGTCAACAATTTAAAGAATGGCAGTGCAACAAGACCAGAACCAGAGTTCTTAATGGTCTTGGGAACAGAACGGTTTCTTCACCATAGATGGCTGCATAACACCCACTTATGGACTTTACTACGAGCAAAACATAAATGTTATATTTGGCCAGGGCATTTTTGTATTTCTTTGATATTGAAGCTTAGCATATAGCCTAATCAATTCACATAAAAGTTATGAGCATAGATTCTAGCACATAAAGTATATCCGTCTTTTCCTGTTTTCCCCAGTATATAGTCAATAAACATTACATGCAAGATTACTGTGTTCCTCTATTAGTCCTCAATTTTTGAATAATTTTATATATGCATACATAATTTCTGAAAGGGCTAGTGAAGATACATGTATACAAATATTTTCTTAAGTAGCTTACACTATAAGGTTTCACAAAAGAAGTAAATAAATTTCAACCGAATGATAATCTCTGTTAAAAGCCTTAGAAATTCCCCAATGACAAATAATTTTAATGCCAAAAAAGAGACATTTATAGAGTTCTAATATTTGCTATGCCAAGTTAGCTGCAAACAAATTACTTGGTAGTACAGAAAATAAAATTAGTGGATTGCAAATAATATTGATAGAGGGGTTGACTAAAGGTAAATAATTGTGTTCACAAAAATATATATCAATAAAGCCAGTAGTCTTTCCCAAGTAGATCCATGATAAAAGAACGGTAAAGAAGCAGTAATGTTATCATGATCAAATTTTTGACATTAAAAATTGTTCTTCTAAAATTGAGTTTTCACAAAAGGTGCATATCGTCCTTTATATCTAAAATATTTCTTTAGTAATTTTCATTTATTGTATCTCCTATTAATCAACTTTTTAAATGTTTAATAAACATGCAAGCTGTCCCTTTTGTCACTTTATCTGACATTTAAACTGAGAATACTGCTGTTGTACTTACTTTGTATTGCTATTTAAATTTGTTTACTTTGCTAAGTGCTCCATATTTTACAGACAAGTTATTGTTCTTTCAGTAGAACTGAAATGTTTATCATACTACAAGATGTCTTGATTAAACTGCTTATTTTGAAATCTTTATAATTGATTACTGTTTTCTTTTCATGGATCATCCAGTGACATTTTAGAGAAGCAGCTTCTTCTGATGCATGGCCATTTGGCACGACGGATAGGCTTTTCAGAAAGAAAACAATCTCTGCTTTTCTGCAACTTATGATCAAGCCTGCAGAATATGTATAGTATAATGCTGTTTCTATTTTACTGCATATTTTTATCATATGAGCATGGTATCATCCTATGAACATGTGGGAGCAAATCTAGCTGAGGCTTCATACCCAGAGGATTCTTTAACTACCAATAACTGACCATTACTTGAAGGCAAGCAGAACAGTTCCCTGGGTATCAATTCTGAGAATCATAATATATAGGGTCCACATTAAAGACATAGATAATTCCAAATGGGTTCATTAAATTTGAAGATGACATTAAAGGCAGTAGAATTATCATCATCTTGAAATGTCAAACTAGAATTCACAACGTTTTGAACTGCTCAGAAAACTAAGGTGAGGTTCTAATGAAATGAATTTAGGCAGAAAAGTGTAATCCAAAGCTAAAGTTCATTTATAAGGGGAAAAAAGAGCAGTAAAATACTCTTGCTATAGTCGACTTTTGAGAAATTGTGGCTTATGTTCTAAGAGGCTAAATATGAATCTCCAAAATGTCAGATGATTAACGTAACTCTGAAGTATAAGTTCTTTGCCATCTCTCTCTCTCTTATAAATATCCCCTAAAAATCACAAAGCCCTCATAGTATATTCTCTTCTTCCTCCTAGCTTTAGACAACACTGAACTTAGATTTAATGTCTGTTCCTGGATGTCACATGAGTTGAATTGCGTTCCCCTACCCCAAGTCATCTCTTGAAGTACTAACCCCCTAGGAATGTGAACATACTTGAAAACAGGGCCATTGCAGCAGTAGTTGGTTTTGTTAGGATATAGGTCATATTGGAGCAGGGTGGAAAGAAAAGCACTCTACATAGAGGAACTAGAAACAGGATGAATGAATAAGAATAAATAAAGTGCTTTAAACTCTATAAAAATGATTAATATGTAAGCACATAGTTCAATAGGAAGCAAAACTGCTGAACACTGTGAGAAAACTGTTTTTGCATTTGCTTTAAAATGTCAGATACATTTGTCATGTATAACATTATTTAAAAAGAAATCTTATTTGAGAATTGAGAGCCAAAAAAGGCTGATAAGTAAGTGCTCAAATAGGACAGATCCCCTCACCACGCCCGTCCTGTAACTGTCATAACAACATTTACAAAATGTTTGCAATATAATGGATGTTTGTTGACTCAGCTGGTGTTAATATTTCATGAATAAATGAATCCTTTAACATTTATTATCTGCATTATTCATTTGGGATTATTCTATTTAGCTCTCCTTTTTGCTCTACCTAGAGAGATCATTATTTTTTGGATAGGAAATTAATTTTTGGAATGGGACACACCAGAGTTTCAATTCTAGCTCTCTCTATATATTAGTTCCATGATCTTGGGCAAGTTACCTGCTACCCTTTCAGGCTTTACAGTTTTCTCTCACCTAAAATAGGCATAATAACTCACAAGACATTTTGACAAAATGAAATATTGCTTAACATATATCAAGCATGAAATGAAAGTTATTACAACAAAATAAATACATTCTTAAGAAAAGTATCACTTATCATCATTCTATGTTCAAAATTAGAAAACTGTTGGCAAATGATTATAGGAAGTATGCAGCATATATCTGTGTGGGTGTAGGAAAAAGTATTGCCCACAATATACAGCTGTTTTTATTTACTTAGGGCAGTCACTTCAAATCTTGTACTTCACTCATTTACCTCTACTTTCTGGTTAACTCAATTTTATTTTGATTTTTCTTGTTATCTTTTGCAATAAGTTTAGCTCCAAGGAAAGCAGAGCTTGCAGAAATATACAACTTTGTAACTTTTTTTTAAATCCTGATGCTAAAAGTTAAATCTGAAAGCAAAATTCACATATCCAGTTTTATCAGCATTCAACTTCCCAAATTGCTGCCCTTTCTGTTTATTTTACTGTTCAACAAAAATAAGCCTTGGTTTTTAAATATAAAGATCAATTTCAGCAGTCCATAAATGAATACTAAAAGTCTTTTTTCTTTTCGCTGAGAGCCAAGACTACCAGCATAAATAATTCTAATACATTTTTTAGAAATTTTGACAAAAGGGACATAATACAAGTCAAGATGATATGCAGTTTGATATTTGTTTTTAGTAGAGAAAAACAGCTATGCTACTGAGATTTTCCATTTCAGCAAGTTTTTTGAAATCCTTGAATAAATTTGTATTCCCTACCTCAGATTTCTATCAAGTTGACACAGCAATATTTTTATGCATTGTAATGAATATATTTGCGTCTATAGTATCAAGCTAAATTATGAGTTGAAGGAGAAATAGTGTTCTTTGTTCTTTATTTAAGAGAAGAACAACAAAAAGTCAAATTTAAAAAGACATTGGTTTCATTACCCTGCTTAACCGCTTTACATTTTAAACCACTCAGGCTCAGTGCCACACATTTACAGTATTGAGGCTTTTACAAATAAAATTTATATTTGTATTATGTAATATATCTTGTTTTCAATATTAAAACCAGTTTTAAGAAAAGCTTTTTACCTAAGTGAATTAAATCAAAACTATTTTGACAAAAAAATAAAATTTATAATTTCATAAATCAATAGTATATCAATTATTGTAGAAAATACTAAGAAAAACTTAAGATGTTAGTGAAACCTTTTTGAATAAGTCAGATAAAACCCTTACTTAGCTGAGCAGAACCAGGTAATTTATATAAGAAGTGACTGTGAAAGAAAAATGCCTTAGAGAAGCAAAACCACAGAGGTCTTCAATTCACTAGAATACCCTACAGATATTAAGAGGAACCTGACAGGAATGACTGACTCTCAGATACACAGTGACAAGTAAAATCCTGTAAATTTTTCCTGACATTACCTGGAAAAAGAAACTAATACCCATGCCTAAATCAAGAAAGAATTGCTAAATTTGATAACTCAGAAATAAGTTAAATGATAAATGACATCAATAAGCATTGTATTTTTATAGTTATAAATGGAGACTACCTGAGTGTGATAAAATTTGATTAAAATAGTTGCATAAGGAAATAATCATAAAATTGTTTAGGAATTTAACTAAAGCACTGTGATATTTAAACAACCCACTGGAGGGAAAATTAACCTATATACTTGGGATTTTATAGTATTCTAATATTTAATTAATATTATATTGAAATAATTGAAATATTATTAAAGAATTTAGGTAGAAATCTTATGCTTAAGTCTCAGGGTTTAAGTATATTTTTACATCAAACTTTTCACATATTACACTATAGGATAGCTTAGAAAATCCTGTGAAGTCAAATAGATATTCATCATGAACCAACTCAAATCATTGTTGCAGTTTTCAAAATTAATATTACGTCCCAATTGCCATTTACTTCCTCAGTATTTTCTCCTTTCTTATTTAATGGGTCACTTTTCCAACCATTTGAAATCCTTTCAGCTGTATTTAGGATTTTTTTTTTTCCTTTTCAGGGCCAAACTTGCAGCATATGGAAGTTCCCAGGCTATGGGTCAAATCAGAGAGATGCAGCTGCCAGCCTACACCTCAACCACAGCAACTCTGGATCCAAGCACATCTGCAGCCTACACCACAGCTCCCAGCAATGCTGGATCCTTAACCCACTGAGCAAGGCCAGGGATCAAACCTGCATCCTCAGGGATACTAGTCAGAGTCATAACCCACTGAGCCACAATGGGAACTCTCCAGATAAATACAGAATTAAAACCACTCTCACTTGATCCGAGATCTTGCTTAATCTATTATTTTTCAGTTTATATGACAAAAAAAACTCCCTAAGTTATTTAATATATTCATCAAATATGTATAATGTAGGTATTATCTGCAACTACCAAGATGCTTTCTGGGGACAAAATGGAGGAAAAATAGACATGTATTCTGCTTATATAAATTATATTTTACATGGGGCTACATTCAAGAAACTGGGTAATTATACCACTGGTGATGTGCTGTGCGAACTGACATAATGGATGCTATGGTAGCATTAAGCGGCACCCAACAAGGACCTGGAGCCAAACTAGGGCTAATGACTGAGAAGGAATTAATCAGGTGAAAGAACTGGAACATTTGAATATTGAATATTACTTCAGTTATGGATATTAAGTAACTGAAACAGTATACCCAAAGATCCAAAGGTGAAGAGAAGTTTGAAATATCTGAGGTCTTGAAAGAAGTTTATTGTGGTTGGAGAGTAAAGGGAGAGGAAATGTAATGACAAGTATCACTGGGACGTAAGCAGAATCTGATTACAAAGAACTCTGTTGTGGTCTTGAGAAGTTTCACAGGAGCAATAGGAAAATTGTGAAGAGTTTTAAGCAGGAAGATAATGGGATTCCATTTTCACTTTGAAAAATTGCATTAACTACAATATAAATAATAGACTTAGTAGATTCAAAATAGGAAAAGGAAAACCATTTAGAAGTTCTCTTGTAAGGGCAAGAGATGGTGAAATGATTCTGTGGTGATTGTGAGAATGAAGAGAACAGAACAAATTCAAGGCAATGTTATGAAACTGATGTGAATGAAAGAGGGACAAAACTAATCTACACTGATACCAGATTTCTTGTTTGGACAAATGGACTTTCATCAGGAAGAGCTTGTGTGTAGGAGATAGTTGATGACAGGCCAATTTAGGGCACTTTGACTCTCAGAGCTGACTGAGGCATCCAAGGGGCGAGGGGTGTCTCCTTGACAGGTATTGCACGTATCAGAAGCTCAGAGGTGAAAGCATATCAGAAAATGAATTTCAGCTTTGCTAGTACATGAAAAGTAACTTATACCATGAGACTGAATGAATGATTGAATAGGTAAACGCTAAGAACATTTCCAGCTGAGATGGTATAAACAGTTGTACCTCTCAAAGAACAAAAAAAAAAACCTCATAACAAAAACAAACAACAAAATGTCACTATGAAAACTCAGAAGATTAAGAGACCTATGAAAATAATTTATTACTAAATCTCCTGGACACTTCTATATCCATATATATTTCAACTATGGCGGAATTTGACATTTTAGGTGATTCCATTTTTTTTCTGGCTTCTAAAATGATATTTTTATTTTAGATTTATTTCTGCTCTTGGCTTCATTGCAGACTCATATTTATTTGTCAGTATATCCTCAGGCTTTTCTCTTTGACATTCTCCAGTTACCATGTTATGCTCTCATCTTTGCAGTATTTCTCACAGCTTTGAGTTTGCCTACAATCTACACATGGACAAGTGCAGATTTTACATCCTCTACGTCAGTTCTCTTTTTTGAGGTAGATCTGTGCAGTCTACCTGCCTACTGAACCTCTCAACTAAATACTAGTATTGCAGTTCATTATGCTCTCCAAAATTGCCCCCATTTTTCCCTTTTTTCTTTTCTTTTTTTCTTTTTAGGGCCACACTTGGGGCATATTGGAAGTTCCCAGGCTAGGGGTCTAATCAGAGGTGCAGCTACTGGCCTACGCCACCACCACAGCAAGATGGGCTCTGAATCTCATCTGTGACCTACACCTCAGGTTGCAGTAACACTGGATCTTTAACCCACTTAGCAAGACCAGAGACTGAAACTGCATCCTCATGGATACTAGTCTGGTTCTTAATCCACTGAGCCACAACGGGAACTCCTGCCCTCTCCTTTTCAATCTCCTATTTCCATTAATATAATTGCTACTTACCAAGTTAAACGAGTATAATTCTGAAGCATAGCCTAAGCTTCTCACTTTCTCCAGTTTCACTTATTCAGTCAGCCACAAAATTCTGCTTATCCTATCACGTCACATTTCATGAAGTCTACTACATTGCCTATCAATTATCACAATGTTAGGTCTAGAGTAGGTATATGAAGATGGTTTTTGAAGGAATTAATGAATTCCTCTTCCCTCTGCCCGTATTTGAGTTTGTGTTTATCAATAATTTTTCTTACATACTGCAATGTATTCTCAATAAATCATTCAGTATTTGTCTTTCTCTTTCTGACTTACCTCATTTAGTATAATAATCTCTAATTGCATCCATGTTGCTACCAGTGACATTATTTCATTCTTTTTATGGCTGAGTAGTATTCCACTGTATATATATATATGTACCACATCTTCTTAATCCATTCATCTGTCGATGGACATTTAATTTGTTTCCATGTCTTGGCTACTGTGAATAGTGCAGGGAACTATCTATGATCCCTTGGGATACACCATGATGGAAGATAATATCAAAAAAAAAGAATGTATATATACATGCATAATTAGGTCGCTCTGTTGCACAGCGGAAATTATCACAACAATCTGTATCAACTATACATCAATAAAATGTTAAAAAAATGAAAATAATAGCTTCTACATTTAGAAAAGTTACAAAGTCTTTAGGCACTCAACATATGTTGATCTACTGAAATAAATATAAACATTTCATAATGCGCTTGCACCAACAAAAATATACCCAAAGTAAGAAAATGATATAGAATACAGAAAAGGGATCTTTAGAAATGTCACTTCAAAAAAGTGGGACCAGGGAGTTCCCACTGTAGCTCAGTGGTAACGAACTCGACTAGTATCCATGAGGATGTGGGTTCGATCCCTGGCCTCGCTCAGTGGGTTAAGGATCTGGCATTGCTGCAAGCTGTGGTGTAGGTCACAGACGTGGCTTGGATCTGGCGTGGCTGTGGCTGTGGTGTAGGCTGGCAGCTGCAGCTCTGATTCAACCCCTAGCCTGGGAACTTCCATACGCCAGAGGCTGGGCCATTAATAAATAAAAAAAAAAAAAAAAAAAGAAGAAGAAGCCAAGGGAGATTTAAAAAAAAAAAAGGGGGGGACCAATTTTAATAAAAACCTGGAAAATAAACATGGCAGTCAGAAGAATTCTGTTGAAAGTTAGGTATCAATCCACTTGTGTTACAGTTTACCATGAACATATTCTTGCTCATCTGAGAACTGCCATTAAAATGACTTTTCTTCAAGCTCCCCTCAGTAGTAAGGAGCTCATAAAACAAAAGGCAAAAGCTGTTAAGGGGCATATTTTTTAACAAGGGAATAGGCTGCTTCATAAAGATATTAGGAATTAACCAAGGGAATAAAGAATAAAGGAATAAAGAATGTACTTTTCCTTTTAGGAAAGCCAGTAGATTTCAAAATATAACACAGAAAGCCAGTGACTTAGTAGTATTAGTAGTTAATGTATTAGGTAATTTTGAAGGTCTGCTTGTTAATATATTCACCTATGCATTATTTTACATATTTTAATAGAGTGTAATGTAATATAAACAATGCTTAATTACTCACTGCCCAGTACATAATCCAAAAGCATGAAAAAAAGAATACTATTTTAAAAATAAATATATAGAAATATATCATACGACATGAATAACGTTTTTATAATGAGACAGAAAATTATCTTCATGCAAAAGGCTATTTTCCTTCTTGATGTAGCTGAAATTTAAAGAAAAGTTAACTCATGATTCATGTGATTCTATTAGGCCTGACTAGGTTCAGCAATTTTCCTTAGAGATCTAGCATGAGAAATTCAGATACTGTCAAAAAATGACAGTGGATACTTAACTTGGAGGAAAAAAATAAATGTCCTATTTCTACTCAAGTCTTTATTCAGACTGAGAATGTATTATATCAAATTTTTTTCTTAAGGAAAGTCCTCTTTAAAAAACTTTTGTAGTTCTTGGAGTGGCTCAGTGGAAATGAATCCTATTAGTATCCATGACCTTCGTTCCCTTGCCTCACTCAGTGGGTCAAGGATCTGGCATTGCCATGAGCTGTGGTGTAAGCACAGATGCGGCTCAGATCCTGTGTTGCTGTGGCTGTGGTGCAGGCTGGCAGCTACCGCTCCAATTTGACCCCTAACCTGGGTACTTCCATATGCCTCAGGTGTGGTCAGTCCAGAAAACAACAACAACAACAAACTTTTAAAAACTTATTGCCTGCATTTACTTCTTAACTTTAAGAGAATATTAGATTTAAATCAAGATATTAAGAAAGAGGAAATTGGGCAGAATAATAGAAGTGATGAAAATTGCTTTACACTTAAGTTTTAATATTTATTTAGAGAATTTCCTGGAGTTCAAAGTCAGTCTGCGTGTTCCAATTTGAGAAACCCTTGAACAGCTTGCCCCCCGCCCAGAGAAGTAGAACATGTCATCTCTACTAAGAACTCCAACCAAATGGGGCACATGCCACATTTAGGATAAAGTCTGGGGACATGGAGCTAGGAATCCCTAAAATATGCTCCTCATCTCTGAGTAAGGGTAGTATTGGTATGAAAACTTTTTCTGTGCAATGCAGATGGTATAAATTTAAGAAGTCCTTAGCAAATTATAAACAGGATCGTATACTCTTGTCCTCTTTTCTCCCATAGTTAAAACTGGATTAAACTTCAAAAAGATAGGTGGAAGGAGGAACCCAGGAATATTTCTCAAGTCTCTTCCCCAACGTGTGTCAACTTTGCTTTAGTTGCATGGCAACCATGCTTTGTGTCTCGGCTCTAGGCTTACACTACTATAGTATTACTTCAAATCAACAACAACAAAGCCCTCAAAATACACACACATCTAATATTTAAATAAAATTTCTTACACTACTATAGTATTACTTCAAATCAACAACAACAAAGCCCTCAAAATACACACACATCTAATATTTAAATAAAATTTCAAAATGGCTTCGTTATTCAAGCTACTTTTCATATAGATGATATTTTTGCATATTGTAACATTTATCATTCTTGTAAGGAAAACTGTAACACATGAAATACAGTATAGCAAATAGCAAACAACTCACCCTCTGCCCAGAGAAACAGCACATGTCATCTCAAATAAATCACAGTAACTTCCTCAAAGGCAATTTTAGCACCCTTTGTCTCTTAAAGGCTAACCTTATGTTTAAAGCATTATTAGTTTCTAAGTTAGCAGTGGTCTTTCGTTCTGCTTTGTCCTTTGTTCAGAGACACAAAGAGAAACAAGGTTTTGTATCTGAGGTAACACCTAAACATTACTCAGGAATCATTTAATCACAGTCTTCAAAACATGATACACCTCATTTAAAAATACATTATTTTTATTCATGCTTAAAGGATGTGGAAATTATTTCTATGATAACCTGCTTTATGAGATTGAGATAGTTTAAATTTCAAGAAATCATAAACCTACATTTTGGACAGGGCATAGTGAAAATTTCAAGTTCTTTTTCCATTCCTATAATACCACATTGAGAATAAGAGGCAGTTTTGGTGTAATTCTAAAGTTTGCAGTCGCTGGTAATGAAAATAAGCAAGGTCATATAGACTAAGATGATAATGACAGGCAGAGTTACATTGAAACAAAAGCTACCTATTTCCTAAAGGTGTACCTCTCTGGAAATGAAAGACCTTGGAATATTTCACTGCTATACAGTAAATCCATTTATCAATGTTCATTAGTCCTTGCAAAATGGAAAGAAAATATCATCTTTGTTTGTACAATTCACCTGGGGGTATTTTATAATGAAAACGCAGCAGCAGTCTCTGAGTATAGCCTTTTAGCCCATCTGAGACATGGTCAATGAAAAGGGGAAAATATGAATATTTCCTTGCTCTCTATTATTTAGGGAGTGTACTGAAAAAAAATCACAAGGGATAAAATCATTTAAAACATAGATAAAATAACTGCAACAACATCGCTTTAATTTCTATTGTGTTTGTGTAAGTGGTATAAAATTAGAAAGAAAGCATATCATATACTTGATAAATCAGAATAAATTGTTACTTCCTCACCCCTTTCAAGAGATGTGAAATATAAAATCAAGTTGTACCCATTCTTACTGTCTCTTTATATAGCCCTTCCCTTGATGATTAGGAAGATTCTGTTTCAAGAAAAGTAAGAAAGTATCATGAAGAGTTACTAGTTATGTCACTTATGCACTTTTTCTGACACCTTGGTTTAAATCTCAAGCAGAGGAAAGTGCTATTTGTTATCTGTAACTCTACATGGAAAATATTTTTCTTTAATTGTCATGTTAATATTTACTAGTAGCTTCCTTTCTTATTTTCAATGTTGTTCCCATTAAAACCAATTTATACATTGGAGAACTGCTTATTTTTTACATAGATACTTTCTTAGCCGATTTAAAAATGTATCAGTTATAAGAAAGTAAATAACTTAGCATGTCTAAGAAAATACCACATAATTTTTCAGTGAAGCAAAGCAAGACGTCTATTGTTTTGCAAATTATAGAATAATAAATAGCTTGGACTTATTCAGTATACAGCAGAATGTAAGCTTAAATGGGTAGAGACTTCTATTTCACTCACTGATATATTTCAGGTCCTTGAAATAAAGACCTGTAGAGCAGGTTCTCCATAATATTTGTTAAGTGAATGTATTTCTATTTTGGTGCTTTTTTTTTTTTTTTTAATAAGGAAAGGTACTGTCCTAAAGCTTTCAATGGAAATTTTTCTTCTCCTCCCCATCTATATTCTCTTTCCAAACGAATAAATTTAAAAAGAAAATTAGTAGCAAAATAGACTAAGGGAAAAGGCAGTGTAAGGTAAGAACGCTGTTTCCTACTAGCATAACTGAAGGTAAAGCATCCATTTCAGCAGTTTGACTTCAGGGGAGGTGACTTTTTGCTCAAATTTAATCATATTATATTAATATTTTATGCTTTATTTTGTCACTCTCCCTGAAATGTTGTCTAACAGAAATTTATTGGAATTCATGAATGTTTGTTATAACTGCAAATAGCTCAGAAGGTTAAGGAAGAATCAATAAGGTTGCTTAATTAGATTACTTAGCATCCAAAATTATTTGCAAACACTTTAACAGAGTAGATAAAAAGCTTTCTTCCAAAAAAAATAAAGATGAGTTCAAAGCCTCCTGGTTCAGAAGTGAGCCAGAAAAATACAAGTATAGCATTGGATTTTGAGACTGTGGGAAATGCTCCAGGAAATAGAAAAGGGAAGCAAAGAGAATGACAGAATCACGAGCATTCCATTTCAAAATTTCTCTATACTAGCCTTGCGCCCCAAAATTGTTGTGGTGGAGGAATGGCATTTTTCTTTCTGCTTTTTCTTCAAAGGATAACTGCTCTGTTTTCAGAGGAGCATCAAAACTGGCAGAGCTATGTCAGAATCATATCTTAAATGTGCATGATTTGAGGAGGTGCTGGAGGCCTAACCTTATATTTGAAAAAGTATATATTTGCATTGGAAGAACCGTTTAACAATAAATTTGTGCTAGATCATTTCACACACACACACACACACACACACACACACCCTAGAGAAATGAGAAATCAGTGGCTCCTTTAACAGCATAGGTGGTTAAATAGTCTTCATCTCTAATTCTCTGTCCAGAATAAGTTTCCATGACATCATAACGGTTCTTACTGATGCTACAGAAAAATGCTTTCTTACTTCCTCAGGAAATAACAGTATTATGTTGGGAACATAAGAATTTAAGATGGCAGATGTCACTATTGAAAGAGTAGCCAAATGCAAGGTAATGTGAAGTAGTAAAACCATTTCACAATACAAACGTTAGATGGGGCATATCTAAAAAATTCAAAGTACGGTAGATAATTTCAAATTTAAGACTGAATAAGAGAGATTTCGTGGCTGAGACACTTAGAGGTAGCAGAGATTTATAAATACAAATCATATGCAATGAACATATGAAAAAAAGGAAAGGGCAGAGAGACAGATGAAAATACTCTTCAAGAAAAGAGAAGCTTAATCCATTGTAAGACAAAAATTGTGTGATAATGACTCTGCCTCCGACTTTTTCCTGCATAAAGAATATGGATACATAAATAATATTTTAAAAGGACATAATTAATACATGTTGATGACAGAATCACTCTAAGGCACTGAAAAATCAAAACATGGAAATAAATGAACAATAAAACAGAGAGGTCTTGCCCAATATAACAAGCTTTCACTTGCTTTCTTCAAACAAGTCACATGCTAAGTTGAATATTGTCTCAATCATGAACCACACAAACCTTCTATTAATAGCACAACCTGCGGTTCCGAAATCTGATTAGTAGCCAGGAGGACACAGGTTTGATCCCTGGCCTCACTCAGCAGGTTAAAGACTGGGTATTGCTGTGAGCTGTGCTGTAGGTCACAGATGAGGCTTGTAACTGGAATTGCTGTGGCTGTGGTATAAGCCAGCAGCTACAGCTCTGACTCGACCCCTAGCCTGAGAACCACCATGTGCTGCGGGTGCAACCCTAAAAAAAAAAAAAAAAAAGCAAATCTGATGAATTAATTGAGATAGAGTTTTAAGTAACCAACAGCTAATAAAAATAAAAACACAGTTTACAGTTAAAAGTTACTAGCATGAGTAAAAAAAGACCAATACTTTTATAATCCTTAAAAACAGATTTGATATCTGGTAGTTTCTCTAAATGTAAGGTATAACAAAGGTACCTTAAAATAAAAATAAAAACTCCTTTTAGGAGTTGTTTCCTATCAATACTGTCTTAGTTATTGTGATGGTTAATGTTATCTGTCAACTTTGCTAGGCTCTGGTGTCCAGTTGTTTGGTCTGAAACAGTCTAGATGTTTCTGTGAAGGTATTTTTTTAAGACAAGATCCAACATTTAAAACAGATCCCTGGGAATAAAGCAGATTATCCTTCTTAACACTTATGGAGATTATCCAATCAGTAGAAGGCCTGAAGGGCAAAGACTGAGTTCACCAAAGAAGAAGAAATTTTGCCTTAAGACTGCAACACAGAAACCCTGCCGCCCTAAAGATTCAGACTCAAGACCACACCACCAAAATTTACCCAAGTTGCAGTCTGTCAGGCGGCCCCACACAGTTCACATACGACATCCCTCAATTCTGTGGGCCAATTCCCTAAAATATCTCTCTCTTCTCTCTTGCTATCTTTTTATTCCGATTAATATTATACATTTATGATATATTATTATATATTAATAAAATACACATTTATATATAGTATATACTATATATGAATAATATGCGTGTGTGTGTGTGCGTGTGTGTGTGTGTGTTCTGGTTTTTTTAAGCCCGCACTCACAGGCTAGGGGTCAAATCCAAGCTACAGCTGCTGGCCTATGCCACAGCCACATGGGATCCAAGCCACGTTCACAACCTATATCACAGCACATGGCAATGCCAAATCCCTGACCCACTGACTGAGGACAGGGATAGAACCTGTGTCCTCACAGATACTACTCGGGTTCATTTCCAGGGTGCTACAACAGTAACTCCCTATATGAATATATTTTAATATATATTTGTCCTAATATATTAGGATATTATTATAATAAGGTACATAGAATATAAGATAGTTAACATAGGACTTAAAGTCTCATATAATAGCGTGTATACATATATACACATATATGCTGTTACTAGTTCTGTATCTCTGGAGAACTCTAAATTATATGGTAGTAAGGCATATTAGGTCAGGGAGGCTACGGTTCTTGAACTCTTATTTTGGGCGACACCCTATTTGGTCACTGGTTCTATTCCTCTATGCTTTGTAAATCTTAGCACATTAGTCAAAAGTCAAAGCAAATCTACAGATATTGTGATAAATTTGAGAGTCAAAATGTGCTCCTTCAGTAGCTAACAAGACTAGTTCTATTGCTGAGTACCAACTCATTCAAATAATTGGTTGATTTATATAAGGGAGAATTAGTCAAATAAGTTGATTACCAGTAATCTTTTCCCATTGATATAGATGTTAATACCTTGAAGTACATATAGAGTCACTGCATGGTTTTGTAAGTAAAGGTAAAAGCATCTCAAACAGTATTTCTTAGACTATAGCCAATACTCAGGTATTGTGTTCATAACTGAATCATCTGAAGTGCCTATTAATAGGCAAGTCCTTGGTACCATCTAAGACTTAAAGAATCAAATCTTGTGGAATTTATCTATTTGCCAAGCATCCCAGGACGTTCTTATGACAGCTAAAGTCTGAAATCAACATATCCTTTTGTTTTTGTTTTTGGCTGCCTTGTGGCATAGAGAGTTCCTGGGCCAGGGATCAGATCTGAGCTGCAGTTTCCATCCATGCTGCGGCTGTGGCAATGCCAGATCCTTTAAGCCACTTTGCTGGGCAGAGGGCCAAACCGTATTCTGGTGCTGCAGAGAGCCCACAGAATCCCTTGTGCCGCAGTGGGAACTCCTGAAAACCACTAATCTTTAAATAGATGTTAAATATAGTTGAAATTGCAGTTTAAAATACTAAATAAAAACATATATACACATCTAAATGATTTTTGAATTTATATACAAAACAAATTAAATTTTCAATGTAATATCTAATTGTGAATAATATCTATGCTTTAGAAATTATAATGAATTTTTTGTAATTTAAAATATAATTGGAGACAAAGTTTTCATTTATCCTTCTAACACATGTTGGCAATTCCCAAAATATTTGAGATGAAATTTTGACTGAAATGATTTGTGTACTTCTCTAGAACGACTTATAAAATTATCATTGATTATACATATTTGAATCTGTTATGACTAAACCGATAAAAATAAATTCTGGATATATTCTAAGTTTTGTTAAGTAGTGTCAGATCAAAAATAACCTTGCTTTGTATTTGACCTTTCCAGGTGTTCTAATTACCTTCTTATATGCTACCTACCTACACACACACACACACACACACACACACAATGAATCTCCTTTAATTTCAACATTCTGAACTTTTACGTAGTAGATTCACAGATAATATATGTTGATTAACAGATACACTGATTGAAAATGCAGGCAAATTTAAACAGTTAAAACAAATTTCATTTTCTCTGCATTAAGGAAGCATTGTCTTAATCAATTCAACTAAATTGAGATGTTCCATAAACTACTTCATGTAATTATCTTGCTTTCTTCGAACCGTTATCTTAGCACACATGATTTTATTACACAAAAATGAGTAAAACTGGAAATTCAGAATCTCAGAATCCTTAACAAATTAAAATGCCACGTACAGTTTACTAAATTATGTGAAATATTGCTATAAAATAGAAATATTCATCTAAAAGTTGGTCTTTGGAAACTAATATAAATAGTAAAAAATAATGTTAGTTATTAAAATATTTTTTCTTATTCATGTATTAAGAATTAATTTATCTACCCATTCTTCAATTCAAAACATTTTTTTGGGAGAGATATATATACATCAGGAACAAGAAACAGTAAAGCAAGTAAGACAGTATTTTTTCTAAAGTACTTTTCATTTGTAATGAGAATAATATTTGGCAAGTAAAGAATGTTTCTTCTTCCTTAGGACTACAGGTCCAGATATCTCTAGGCTCCCATTTCAGAAAGCAAGCCCAAGGGATTCAGATCAGTGTGTTTCTCTGAGGCATGCTATTTAACCAGTCTCAATGGAACCTAAAATGACTTCCACTCCCACATGCTCCAATCTTTCCAACATCCCATTTGGGTACAAAAACGGAGACCATGTTTTCATAGCTAATGTGTTTACAGAGATATGACTAATAATAAACAATATGGTTCTTTGGACTAATACCAAAGAAATAATGAAGCTATAACCCCTCAGCTCTTACCTTCTTTTATAGGACATATAAAACATGTCTTCATCATTAACAATATCATCATTTTACCGATATCAGAATGTTGAGAAGAAAACAGGCACTATATTACAACATAAAGGACATACATTTAATATAAAAAGGTATAAATGAGATGATGAAAAGATGAAGACATTTATTGCTCTTATTTAGAGACCTGGATTAATTTTCAGTATTTCCTGTTGCCTATCAATCTCTACATGTATACAAAACATGTATGTGATATGCAAATATATTCATGGTGTGTCTCTATTTTTCTGTCTCTATCTACATATACACGCATATGCATATGTGTATACACACACACACACACACACACACATATATCTAGATTAGAAATATATATATACACATAGACATACATATATTTTTGGTTTTAGGGCCACAACCTGCAACATATGGAGGTTCCCAGGTGAGGGGCTGAATCAGAGCTACAGCTGCCGGCCTACACCACAGGCACAGCAAGGCAGGATCCTTAACCCAATGAGCAAGGCCAGGGATTCAATTTGTGTTCTCATGGATACTAGTTGGGTTCTTTACTGCTGAGCCACAAAATCAAATTTTATCACACGTATGCTTAGCAAATAGTCTCTCCCAATCTGTAGACTGTCTCATTTTATTGATTGTGTCCTTTGCTGTTCTTTTTTTTTTTTTTACTTTTATGTAGTCCCACTTACTTACTTTTGCTTTTGTTGCCTATGCTTATGGTGTCATCTCCAAGAAATTACTGCCGAGACCAATGTCAAGGACCTTTTCCTTGCAGGAATATAAGTTTTCAGTACTTACAATTAAGTCCACAATCTATTTTGAATTGATTTTTATGTATGCTTATAAGTAGAGGTCTGGTTTCATTTTTGCGCTTGTGGATATACAGTTTTCCCCAAACCATTTATCATTAATTCTTCAAAGTTAGAATGCAGACTTAATGCCTGGATCTGGAATAGTCATCATGTGATCATAAAGACAAAAGGTAAATGCTGAACATAAAAGGACTAGAGAATGGGAGGAAATTATAATGGAGATATCATCCTTGAGCAATAGCACCAAACTTTGAACTGCCTATCTCCAGAATTATTGGCTATGGGAAATACTAACCTTTAAACTGTTTAAGGCTCAATTCTTCAAGGGACATGAAATATTAAGCTAGTTTCAGATACATAGCACAGTGATTCAACACTTAAATATCATGACGATCATGATAAGTCTAGTAACCATCAGTCACCATACAAAATTATTACAGTTTTATTAACTTTTTTTCATATGCATTTTGCAGCTCTGTGACATTTATTTTATAACTGGAAGTTTGTTCCTCTTAATCCCCTTCACCTATCTTCCCCACCCTTCTGACAACCACCAGTTTCCCTTCTGCATCTGTATGCCTGTTCCTTTTTGCTTTCTTTGTTTTGGTTTTTAAGATTTCATATATATAAGTGAGATTCAGTCACATGCAAAAGAATGGAATTGGACCATTTTCTTACGCTATGCACAAAAGTAAGCTCAAAATGGGTTGAAGAATTAAATGTAAGACCTAAAACCATAAAACTCCTAGAAAAAAACATAGACAGTAGTACACTCTTTGATATCAGCCTCAGAAATATTTTTTTGTATCTGTCTCTCCAGACAAGAGCAACTAAGCAAAAATAAACAAATGTGACTACGTCAAGCTAAAAGGCTTTTGCACAGTGAAGAAGACCATTAACAAAGCAAAAGGTAACCTACTGAATGGGAAATTATATTTGTGAATGATACATCCAATAAAGGATTGATATATAATATATACAATAGAATCATACACCTCAATATAACAAAAAAAAAAAAACAACAACAACAACAACAACAAAACACCCAAAATACAACCTTATTTAAAAATGGGCAGAGGACCTAAATGGACATTCTCCAAAGATATATAGATGGCAAACAGGTACAAGAAAAGATGCTCCTTGGAGTTCCCATTGTGGCTCAGCAGAGCAGAAATGAACATGACTACTATCCGTGAGGATGCAGGTTCAACCCCTGGCCTTGTTCAGTGGGATAAGGATCTGGCATTGCTGTGATCTGTGGTGTAGATCTCAGACCTGACTCAGATCTTGGTGTGGCTGTGGTGCAGGCCAGCAGCTATAGCTCTGATATGACCGCTCCTCTGGGAACTTCCATCTGGGTATGGCCCTAAAAAGACAAAAAAAAAAAAAAAGTTCCACAACAGTAAGCAACAGGGAAATGCAAATCAAGATGACAGTGAGATATTACCCTATACCTTTGAGAATGGCTATTAAGAAAAAGACAAAATAAGAAGCACTGGCTAGGATGTGGAGAAAACGGAATCCTTATGCAATATCGGTGAAAATTTAAATTGGTACAGCCACTATGAAAAACATTCCATTTCGGCAATTCCTCAAAAATTTAAAAATATAACTACCATGCAACTAAGTAGTTCTAATTCTGAGTATTTCCACAAAGAAAACAAATAACTAATGTGAAAATAAGTGTGCACCCCTATAACACTGAAGCATTATTTCCATAAGTCATGATATAGAAGTAAAGTGTCCACAGAGAGATAAGTGAATAAAGAAGATGTGAGGCATGAAGTGCTAAACATGGGGATTTCTAGCTCTAACAATGAATACTATTTATATCTCTTCAATAGAAAGTTGTATATAAAGTAATCATTTCATTTGGCTGTTCTCTATGGAAAGGAGAATGGCCGGTATTTTAATACCTAGAGGTAGAAAAAATAAAATTTTTATCTTTTTCATTCATTTCAGATTACCCAAAACATAATTAAAACATAGCTATTTCTTTTACCAGTTTGTCACAGTATATAAATCTATTTTAAAATCCAGCTTAAAATGTTGTTTGAAGAATTCCTTCTAGTAGAAATACAAATTGTTTTTAGAATAATTCTGAGAACTCCCTTTGTAGAAGCTACTTTTTGAGACCAGTGCAGGTTGCTAATGGAAGTCATTCAAACTAAAGGCTTGACCAAAACACAGTGAGAAATAGATGGTAAGATTTGATCTAAGAAAGCATGGAATATTAGTGCTAATTCAAGTGTATTCTGAATCCGGAGCACAAAGATATTTTAGATGAGTTATTTTTTAATTTTTTACAACTGGAAAGGGAAAGTAATCAAAAATCTATTAAGTAGCTATAATCAGGTATTTTCGTGACTTTAACTCCTATAACATGGTATACATATAAAATTAAAAACACTAAAGGCCATTCTAATGTCACACATGAATTGGACAGGTTTATCCTTTGACCAAAAAAAAAAAAAAAAAAAGAATTTTAAATTATGACAGCATGAATTTTGTCCAAAAGCAATAGAAATATTGCTTTTGTGAAATCTTAAAGTTGTTTAAAAAATACTGGCATATAAAAGGCATATGGTGGATCAAAATTTAGTTTAATAATTATAAATTATGTTTGAAAGCAATCCTGTATTGCAATAGCAGCTGGATGGGAAAAAAAAAAAAAGAGAAATAAAACCTAAATTCATTTAATTGAGATCCTCCACATAGTGGTGTAAATTAAGTCTGAGGATGTATTTTGCAAATTTTGGTTGATTTTCTTATACCAAGAAAATTAATAAAAAATAGTATATTTCTTCTCAGGGTCAATCATATTAGTGTAACAAATATTAAAATAAGACATTTTAAATTGTCTCTATTTTATCTGAGGCCCCATAACTTAAGGGAGGAAAAAAGGAATTGACTGTCTACATGTTCTAATAGCATGTGCTGGTCTATCCATTAATACAGCACTTACTAATGACTGACTCCACAAATGCTCCATCCAGTCTTCAACCATCGTTACCTATTTAGCTCTGGAGATTTTGGAAAAGGAAACTTTAAAACTGATGAGTTGAAATCTGAAGGGGATAGTCCATGCGAAGATAGTCAGAGTTCTATGGCATTTTCTATCTTCCGGGTTCTTCCTCCTCAGTAGTATTTGTATGGGGGGTGGGTGGGAAATAAATATTGTTACTTCAGTGGAGTTCTTCAACAAGCTTGTCTGTATTTTGTAGGACCTGATACAACACAGGCTCTGAAACCTGAGTGCCCACTGACATAATGAGAGTCTTGGCAAGTAATTCTCAGAAGGTAGAGGAAGGATGACCCACAGCAGGGCAAAGACACATTCCTCTCGTGGGATGGACTTGGGTCCACCTGGTAGAGAAGACAGGCTGAATAAGGCTCGACAAAAGACTGTGAGCTAAGCCAATCAGAGAAAGTTTACACATTTTTATTACCTGAGAGTTGATCAGTAAACCTCTAGAATCTGCCTGACATATTGCCAGGTAAAAGACATTTATTATAATAAGAACGAAAGAGAGCAGTGAAAAAGAAAAAGGTTTTTTATGGCTTGTACCCAATACAGTCTGGTTCATTAATTATTCTAGCTATTTTTAGTATTAAAATGTATTGACATTGTAAAAATTAAAGAGAGGAGTAATGTTATATGTATGGAAATAATTAAATCTTACTTCATAATGTATACGTGAAGATGAAAAGGCAGAAAAACAGAATAACTAAAAATGGAAAGTTTCATACTTTTTCTTGAAACGTAAAATCTAAAACCACAACTATTTGATAAATTCAGACTTACATACTGGGTATAATTTTGCTTACCTTTAGACAATGTTATGAATCTGGATAATTAGCAGCTATTTATCAGTTCTTATTATCCTGTTATTACTTACATTTAAATACAAACTGTGCTTGAGCTAAACAAAATATCCATCAGAAAAGGAAAAAAAATATTGTGTCTCCTAAAAATGTAATTCTCCTTATGCAAGAACAGACATTAAGAGGACATTTTAAGTGGTATTTTTAATATGCTATTTCCTCCTCATGTGGAATCGTTTCCAAATCTCAGTTCTTTGGCGGCTGGAACTTGAACACCTTCTAAATGATGGCACTGAAGGAAATTTTAATTCATATTGTTTTTAAAATTTTTATCTGATCAATACGTTCCCCAACAATAGTAAGTAGTAGATTGGTGATGCCTTTTAACCCTTAGTGATTTGGCTTATCTTCTGAGTTTTTTTGTTTTGTTTTGTTTAACTACACACACACATACACAAAGAATCTAGTTCCTTATAAATTAACACAATTTTGAAACCATACATAGAAAAATTTTATGTAGAGATTTTATATTCATTTCCCTTTTGCACATTCTCTTCTTGAAACACAAATTTAGATAAATGATTTTAGCCTTCATTTTAGCCATACTTGCTCTAGAAATTTAAAGGGGCTGTATTTCGACTATATGATTGATGACCATTTTTCTTCCCTGTAATAGATGCCCACTCATTGATCCACAAGGTATGAAGTATGAGAACATACGAAGTATGTTTTCAGAAAATCAAGTCATTTTATTGTTCTGGCAAAATAAATATTTTTCTTAAAGATGGAACATCTAACATGAGCCCTGGCCCTTCCAATTACGAGCATGTCTCCTATAACCTTGAGGAAGTCAGCAAAACTCTCTGTGACTCAGTTTCTGCATTTTTGTAATGAGAATAGAGTAACACAAGATGCTCTTCTATCTCACAGATGAGAGGGACATATAAGTTCATGTATAATGAGTTACAGCCATAGGTGAGGTAACATATTAGAAAACACTTTAAAATGATGTCTATGTACATAATAGCACTATTTTAAGCAGTATTTATGAAGATAGTGATGCTTTTGTTAAGGCATTAGCTTTTCCGATTCAATTACATGTATTTTTCCCTAATGACTGGAGCTGTAGGAGTAATTAGGAAATACGCGCATGTAGAGCCACAATGTTTTCAGTGAACTCTGAAGTAAGAATTTAGCCTTGTCAGCATAAGAAAACACTGCTAAAGTATGTTTATCTCACTGGAATCAATTGCTTCGACCCATTTAAAGCCCCAAATTTGGTGCCATTTTCTCTGTCACAAATGAATTGGGGTAAAAATAATTAATGCTTAAGTTTAACAGGGACATAAGTAAAATTTGTTGAAATGCTATGGTATATTATTTTCAGAAAAATCAATACATTCGGAGTGATTACATTCACAGAGATTTCCTGCTTAGATATGGAGGAGACATAGAAGTTGGCAAATCTAAATTAAGTTTGGGTGTCTACTGCACAGCATAACCAATCCCTTACTAAATTGAGCCTCTATTCGCTTAATTATCATTTGGAAAATATCTCCATTATCTACCACAGAAGAAATGTTTTGAATATAGACCATTTATACGAAGACACTTTCAAGTGACTTCCAAGTTTAGGTAAAGGTCGATTATTATTACAAATTACAAAATAACAACAGTTTATTGCCAGCAAGAAGAGAATTGGGAAATGTCAAGCTGCCATCTCTACAATCTCAATGCAACATTTTATAATATTATTCTCTTCACCCATGTTGTAAAGATAGTCAGTAATTACTCAATATCTGCCATTTTCTCAGCTTTGCAGTTAGGTTGGGGTCATACAATTAGTTCTAGCCTAAGAAATGTGAATGGAAGTGGCATGTGTCAGTTTTGGTTTGAGGCAATTATGAATCAGTCTGTCTCATCATCAATCTGTCTTCCTGCTGGTGACAAACATGGAGGCCATGTGTTCCAGCTGATATAGTTACAAAATGAAAGAGAGAAACGCTCAAACCGCACAGACTTTATATGAGTATAAATTGAGTCTTCATTGCTTTTAGCCCTGATATTTTTGAGTTTCTTTGTTGCTGGAACATAGCCCAACCTATGTTCATCAATACACAAATACTCTCAAAGTTATTCAGTGGTGTTCTATAACCTTTAGTTTAAAAATCAAGATTTTTAATATCTGAGTATCATATATTCTAGCCAACACATACGTTTTCTGGACTTATTCTCCCATATAAACTCCACTCAGATTTTTTTATATTACCATCTCCAGATACTACCCTGGCTCTGAGTCCAACCACTTACTCTTTGCCTCCCTGCCTTTAGTGACAGTTGTTTCATCTCCACAGATCCAAAGCAAACCAGCCTTCAAATGCAGCGCCATTTACAATGCATATCAAGAAATATATATTCAAAATTAAGAAAATAAAAACCTCAGTTTATCTGAAAATCCCATTTCCTCTGTTTCCTCAAAAGATGTTACATTTTCAATTCATCAGATTCCTAAAACCGTTTAAAAAATTCTATTCCTGTGAGAACTGAAGTATTTGACTCATTCAAGGCTAGTTTTGTTGTTGTTGTTGTTTGTTTTTCTATACAGCACCCATTCCTATAAGCACCCATATCATTGCTCAATTGAATTTTTACAGTGTGGCCATTTAGGTTAATGTACAATAAAGCATATTATATTTGCAAAATTTCCAAAACTATAAGTCATTAATTTTAGTCTCGAAAATATATGTATATATAACAGCATAGGAGATAAAAATCCACTTAAATCCATGTATGGACAGTTAGATTTATCCTGAAGTAAATAAATAAATGAATAATATTAGTGGGAATCTTGTACTCAATTATACACAGAAATACAAATGGATATCCCCTACATGGACTGTCCAGGAACTAGGCTGCCTGGGTAAGAAGCCCAGTTTTAGCACTTATTATTGATGTTACCTTGGGCAACCTCATTCAGGCTGCTCTCTGTGCCTCAGTTTACCTATCTGTAAAGTGGGAAGACGGGGATGATAGTATCCCCTTATAGGGCTTGTGGTGAGAACTTAGTTGTTACAATAGTTAACTAATTAAATCTCTTAGGAAAGTGCCAATATGTAGTAAGCACTCAACAAATACTAGTTATTACTACTACTGCTATCACTACTTGTGCTACCACCACTATTACCACTGCTATAATCATGTAAAGCACTAGGGTTATGTATCAGGACATCTTATACAATGCCTTTTTTTTTTCTCAAGAGCAATTATAGGTTCTATTAAAATTTTGGAAATTTCATAAATTTTAGGTGAAGAATCTAAGCTTATTTTGTAAGCAAATTAATAGTTGCTGAAGGTTACAGAAGAAGAAAATGACATGGTGTATATTGTATGTAAACTGTAAGTTACTCTTTTTTGGTTGCCAGTAATTTCTAGGTGCTTTTCATTTTCATCTTTGCCAAATATTGAGTAATAACCTGTCTAGGGATTTTACTACTTAGCTACTAGTAGAAGCTGTTTCATATGTTAAATGTATCAAAATGTTTCATTAAAATGAAAACATACCTATGGATTTCTGTTGCATAATTACTGCATTTACTAAATTTCTGCTGAGCCACAATGGGAACTTTTTTATGTCTTCCCTTTTTAATAAAAGTTTTATAACTAAACATCTAACATTTCCCGTCATAATACATCTTGAATTAAATTTCGTTAAGGAGTAGGACATAGTTTTAATCTCATATTCTTTTGTCAATGGATGCCCAATTATTCAAGCACTGCTTGTTGAAAAGTATCTCTCCTTTATTAAATTGCTTTTATGTTTTGGCAAACATTTGGATGTATCTGTGTGAGCCCACTTTTGCACTTATTTCTCTATTCTGTTCCATTGCTTGATATGTCTATGCCCCTGCCAGTACCACACAGTCTTGATTACTGTAGTTAGAATGGGTTTTGATGAGAATTGTGTTAAATCTGTATATAAACTTAGATAAAACTGGCCTCTTTACTATATTAAGGATTGAAATCCATGAACATGGTATGCTTCTTCATTTATTTAGATCTACTTTGATGTCTTTCATCAGCATTTTGTAGTTTTCATATATTCTACTGAACATATTTTGTTATATTTATATCTAAGTATTTATTTTAAGTGATCGTATATAGTGTTACATTTTTAATTTTTCTTTCTGCATGGTCATTGCTAGTATATAGAAATATAATTGATTTTTATACACTGAGACAATGCTAAACTCAGTGGTTAGTTATAAGAGTGTTTTATTTGACTCAATTTATTTTCTCCTTTAATCTGGTGATATGTCATCAGTATTTGGGTACCTGCAATCCCCTTCCCTAGTCTTAAGGAAAAACAAAATACTTGAAACAAGAAGAGAGGGGCAAGAACAAGCTCTGAGAACTAGCTTCACGGATACTGAGTCCCAAAGCATACTCTTTTCTACTCTGCAGTGTCAAAACAATGTTAACATAATCAAAGTTCACTCCTATTACATTGAGGTTATCCAAGGGCTACATCCAATATTTTCATAATTAAAAATAAAATGGAGAATGAGGACAGAATGGTTTAAAGTTGCTTATGAAAACAAATTCTGCAAATCTAAATTCACTGTTGTTTATACTGTAAAAGATAATTAATTGCATGCTTTTTAAACTCAGCATTACCATTTTGCCATTTCACTGAACATAGAAGGCTGACTCAGAGAATTAAGATAGGATTGCACAGTTCACACCTGCTTTACTGCATCAGTTACAAGCACTTTGCTAATGCTGGTAGGGTGAGAATTTCTAACTATAATTACACTAGTTTGCTTGAAGGTAGAGACTATGGTTTACCCATTGTGCTTAGAAGAGTGACTTAAAAAATGAAAGAAACTTCAATATTTGTTTCATATTGCATAGGTCTAAATGTTATTTAGCAGAGTATGTAGGAGCACAAATAAAAATATGGGGATTCAACTAGGACACCAGGGTTTGAACAGAAAAACAAACATTCATATTATCAGCATCCCTTAAAGAGGACAACCCATCAACTCAGAAGTTTCTCATTACAACCAAGATAAAACCAACTAGAAGTATTAAATTTTTTAATGACTTTTTTAAACATTCCATTCTTTCATGAGTCTCAGGGTAGTCTGTATTTTATGTCTAATTAATCTGCTGATTTTTAAAAACTTAGATCAATAGTTGATATCACTTGGATAAATAATCTGAATTCTATGTACATAATATACAAATATGTTCTGATAAACATGTTCAGAGACAAGTAAATGGCATCTGCTGTTAAATATTGTATATTATTCCAAAGCTCTGAGACATGGATTGTGGTTACAGAAGCTGAATCTGCCACCAGGTCACCTAGTTTTGGATCCAAAGTCTCTGTCACTATGTGACCTGGCCAAGTTATCTGTAAAATAACATGAACATTCTGAGGAGAGAGATAAAGGAGACCTGGCATTTAAAAAGCTTTTAGAATTGTATCCACCATTCATTAAGTGTTCCATGAACACTGAAGTCAATTTACTACTGTTTTTGAAAAGTAATGTTTTCCTTGTCGTATTACTCAAATCATCTCAGGTCAATCTCCAGGACATGTTCATATCTCATTCATCATCTTTACAGTGTTAATACAAACAATCAAGGAAAAGATAAGCATGTATATATTTCCTTCTTCCATTGTTTTAATGACTCTATACAAATCTTTACCAGCCACCACTATGTTCATTCTGAAATTAAATAAAAATAATTCATTCAAGAAATAATGTGTGCAGATTACCTGAATTGGAAAAGTTAAGCTTTTCACTTTTACATTAGCAAACTTAACCTTTCCTAATGCAAATAGGTTATAGAAAGAATTTTGAGAAAAAGATGTGGACTGCAGCCCCACCTCCTGGGCAGCATGTGACATCTGCAGCATTAGTCCCTGGGACATGAGCATGGACAAGAAACTGATCCTGGTGAATGAACAAGCATTTGTTCCCACTCAGCTTTCAAACATTACCTCTGTTTGTCTGTAATAACCACACGACTCCTAATGTTTCCGCCAAGTATCCACCTGCCTTTGAATTGTCCAGCAAATCTTTTCATCGCTTCCAAATCCCATGAAGGCCCCCATTACTGAAATGTCTGTGGGGCACAAAAGATAAACTGGCAGCGTGTGAAGGTGTAAATGCCCTCTCTGTAGCAGGTAATTTCCACATTGCTGTTTTCATCAGTCACAGTCAGGGGATTCTGGGATAACAGAACTCACATGCAAGGTCTTTAAAAAGCTGTCCTGAAAATGAATTAATACTTTTCATTTCATGATTGAAACTGGTGACTAGCTGCAGTGATTCAGAAAAATATTAGTGTCCTTTCAACCTAACAATATTTTGTGTGCTTAATAAACAACAGGTTGAAGCCTATAAAAACAAATCGGAAATAAGTCGTCAATTATAACCTATCAGCACACAGATAAATGTGCAAGTATTTTGCTTGGTTTTTTTCCATAGATAAACCGAAACATATTTATCAGAATTTGTCACTGAGAAAGAGATCACATGTCATTTTCTCAATACGCTCATAGAGAGGCAAGGATATATTTTGCTTTGAAGATATGTAAAAAAAAAAAGAATCAAAGTATAAATTTCTAAAAAAATAACAAAACTTCCATAGATTTAATTTTATTTAATCCTGTGGAGAGAAATAACATCTGGCACCACTTTGCTTGTATCTACTGGTTGTGAGGAGTGGGGCAGTAATTTTTCAGTCTTATTGAAAAACAGAGCTATTTTAATTACCTTTATAAGTAAACACTGAGGTGTTCTATTAGAATGAACTCTACAAAAATAGATAGAAGGATGGCTAGATAGATAGATAATTACAGTATTAACTTTAATACTCAATTTGCCTGAAAGCAGATGTGATATGAATGAAAATTTGAGAGTTTCCAATAGTCATTTTTGAACCATTTTTCTGAATGGAAGAAGAGCTGAGAGTAATCCAAAATGTTTGGAAGACACCCGTTCCTCAACCAACCTCACATGATCCTTCTGGTACGTTTAATTTATAAATAAGCCTTCCACAACATTAGAAAAATGCTCAAATGTGGACTTACGATCTGCATTTATAAGTTATTTATATAATATACTTTTCAAAGCATCATTTCATGATGCATCATGTGACACATTAGGAACCAAGTGAAAACAGTGTGGGAGATCACAGCTCCCATAGTCCCTGGTCTTATGTTGTCATAAACCTAAGTCAACTATTATGTTTATGAAAACATAACTCTTTTCGCCAGATCACATAAACATTCAGAGAAATACACATGAACTGCTATTTTTAAAGCAATATTAATAAAATAGTCTTATTCTGTTTTTGAATAACTCTAGCAACATTTTATAATTATCCTTTTGTGACACCGAACTGAATATAGAATATGTACATGCAGTTTAGACCAAAAAGATAAACAAAACTCTGATTATTCTAGTAAAATCAAGGTATTTTCAATTATTATTATTGAACATTATGCTCAGAATATTTTGTTGTCATTTCAGAATGAATAAAACATTGCCCCTAGAATCAAAGGGCTGGTAATTGAGATAGGTCACAAAAACTAAAAAAAAAAAAAAAAAAGATAGTGAAAACTAATGAAGAAATAATTACTAAAATAAATATTTTTGCCTACATATGAGGAGCTCTGCTCTCTTAAGGATACATAAAAATAGAGTTTGCAGTTACCTCTTCAAGAAAAACTTGACCTGTGATCCACTAAGCAGCCTAGATTCACTTTCAAATAAATTCTATTTATGCCCATAGGCAGAAATTTTTGTTAGAATCACATCTAGCACCTGAACATATCATTTTTTTCTGCATAATCACTCCCCTGACTCTACTTGGTTTCGTTGCTTAAAAAAATAAGACATCAGGGTATTTCCATCTCTAACATTTGAAAGGGATAAAAAGAGGCATGATAAAGTGGGCTGTGGACTTTCCTGATAAAATTTAAAACCTGAAATTCTATGCAGATTTATAATCAGGAACTCATTCTTAGCTCTGTTTTGAACTTTGTAACTTATTTTAAAATCTAAATTTTGACCAGCCTTTCCTCTATGTGTCTTATAAAATATATCCTTTGGCCAGATACAATAAATCCTGATATGACCATAGGCAGAAATCGTGACGAAATACGGAGGCACTGTTTTGTCATAGAACAGGTTAACACGGAAGGATTTATATGGGGGGGGTGAGCAAAAATGCCAGTGTCATTCATTCTTTATAATCCACAGAGAAACCAAGACAATAAAGACTTGAAGATCCAGGTATGGGGACAGATTTTTCCCCTTATTACTAATTAAATAATGTGTACAAGTTTCCTATGATATTCTCGAAGCAAAAGCAATGTTTATGTTTTCATTAGCTAAAAAGTTTATCAAAAGAAGTCATCAGTTCACCCACTCCAGCAGGAATTGTAAAAGTCATTTGCTTTTGGCAGTTGTGTTAAAGTAATCACAGTATGTTCATGCATCTGTAAGAACTGCTCCAGCCTGCCCACTACCCAGGCTTTAGAATTAGATAAATGAAAGTCTGTGTTTCCAAATGTACTGTAAATGTAAAGTAGCTATAATGTATCCATTGTATTAGATGATTTGAATATACTACCATGTAGAATAAATATTTATTGATAAGCCCCCCCACCAAAATCAGAACAAAATAGTCTACAATTCAATTTATATCTAAGACTTAGTTGTATTGCATGCTATTAGTATAAGTTCTCTGTTAATCCCTCAAATTGGTATCTTTCAGTGAGCCTGGTAAATAATTACTTGCAATAACAGAGTTAAAGCGTTTTTATATCTTTTAATTTTTAATGTTCTAAGAATCTTCAATAGGATAAGAATGCTCAGTTACATGAATTTAAGACCAACAAAATATAAACAGATGTAAAATACTAAAAGGGCTCATACCTAAGGAAAATGACCCAACTAATATATGAATTGGGACACATGCTACAATAAAAGCAACAACAATAAAAATAAAAAATAAATGGTGCTCCCAATGCCCCCAAGCCATCTTTTAAGTCCTTTGCATATTTTGATTCATCTAACTCTTTAAATAACCCGTGTTGAAGATGATATTCTCATCTCTCATTTTAAAGAAAAAAAAAACTTATGTCAAAGGAATCAATAACTTGTCCAAGTTTGTACAGCTAGTGAGTGTCAAAGCTAATATTCAGATCCAAGCTACCTAAGGGCATAGTTCATGCTCTTAATCTCCTGCCCCAAAGTGTCAGTGATGAAAACAGGCTGGACGAAGAGAATGCTGAAGAAAAACAAGTGGTTGGTTTGTATGTGTATAAAGAAGCTCAACTTTAGCCCTTTGGTTTCCTCAATTTCTGGTAGGAGCTGAGGAAAGTGTGCATTCCTCTATCTCTTCTTTACTTCCTCTGAGGTAATGCAAGTCATAGGTCCCCTGAACTACAGATTCAAAGACACGAAGGACTGAGTCATTCATCTATGGAACTAACTTCTCCCGTGACCTCTGAAAATATTTAAAATGTGCAGATGAAGATATCTGAAAATTGTGCAGTGTGATGTGGTATTCTGCATGGCCTCTTCTGTTTTTCTCGGCTCTGGCATTGCGTAATTGGGATTCAACTTTGGGGACTTCCTAAAAGTTTCTTATCGGCTGTTAAAACATCTTTCCTTAATAGACAGGATGATATCACTTGATTTTTTAATTTTTACTTAGGAAAGGAACAAGCCAAGTTTGAAAGGTTTAGACATTCAATGCTGCCTATTTTTACCGGTGGTCTTGCAATTCTTTGGAAAATCATAATTATAGGCAAGCATAAACACAATTAAATTTCCTTGAGAAATATTTATTGTGTAATTTTCTATTATAAACTTCAGTTTAGGGTGTCCAGCTAGATAGGGCAAGGATTAGAAAGACTATGGTTAAGAAAATAAAAAAAGAAAACTCATAAATTAAGCATGGGTAGTTTATATTCTTAATATTCGACCCTTCATTTTCACTTTTAAGCTGTATTACTACAGATAAATATTTGCATGTAACCATAGGGATAATAACATGAATAATTTTCAAAAAATCAAAAGAAAAAAACCTCTTCAAATTAAATGCTTTAATTCTCTGTTAATTTTAATTATACATTGGAGACCTTTTCCCTCATGCTGCCTAATCCTAGAACAGGTCTTTTCCCAATATAAACAGACTAATATTATTAATTTTTATTTACCTTAGTGGTTTTCTGCCAGTTTTTCTTCTTAATCTCATAAGACAGCATTTCTAAAAGCTGAGGACATATCTACACCGAAAACAAAGAATATTTTCCAATTTGGAATAAATATTATAACTCTTACATACAGACCATCTTTCTTTTGAAAATAAGAGAAGAGTTGTGAGCATAGAAAATGCTGTGGGAATTTTAAGAGCCTCTAGGAGTTTTCTGTGTCTTCGAAATTCCTTGAACAAGTATTGTACTAACTATGCTATTTATTTATCAGTTAATTATAAACCCATTTTTGAAAACTATTTCATTGAACTATTTAAAATATGAGACTTTTATGCTTTTCAGTGGACAAGTTATTAACGATGTGTGATTTCTTAAGAATATAACTCTATGTCTTAGAATATTTTAGCAAGAGACTTCATAAGGCATTGGATTACAAAATAGTTAATTTTTAAAAATTCATCTATGTAGTTATTCTACAATCACCAGTAAATAGCCACACTATCAATAAAATGATTACTGGTCTATGAAACAAACCTTAAGAAATATAAAAGAATAGAAAACATATGATATAATGTAAGCAAAATGGCAGTACGGGATTTTCTAGTACCTGTCCCATCCCAGAAACATGAATTGAACAATTATCCATGCACAAAACTACCTTCACAAGAGCTAAGGATTCCAGATGAGGGATTTTTTCATCTCAGTGAAGCACATGAATAATAAAAGATGCACTGGTGTGCATAGGAAAGACAGATTCACATTACCTGTGTCATCCTTCCTCAAACCTTAGTCAGCCCAGCATAGAAAGATATACCTTTCCCCACATTTACTGCAGACCTAAGTGCTGGCCTTCCCCAGCACCAGGACAACTCCTAAAGCCTATAATATGGTGGTATATTAATTGAAACTCTAGCTTAAAAGTTAAGCAAAGTATTAAATATAACTGGAGCTACAATTAGGAATTAATGAATAACATAAAAAAAGGTAAATTGTGACCTCAAATATGTAAAATATATGGGGGAATACAAGGGCCGAATATTTGTATACAGAGTTAAGTTGTTATGAGACCATTATATCTTTAAGATGTCTTATGTAAGCCTTATGGTTACCACAAAGCAAAAACCTGCAGTAGATACACAAAAGGTAAAGAGAAAGGAGTCAAACATATAACTAGAGAAAATCGTTAATTCATAAAGAAAACAAAAAGCCAAGGGAAGAAAGAAGAAAACTATGAAACCACAAGAAAACAAGCAATAAAATAGCATGAGTCTGTACTTCTCTATCAATAATTACTTTAACATTAATGAATTAAAATATCCAATCAAAAGGCATAAAGTGAATGAATGGAATAAAAACAAGACACAACTACATGCTACCTACAAAAGGCTCACTTCAGCTTAAAGGACACATGTAGGATCAAAACGAAGGGCTGGAGAACATATTCCATTCAAATGGAAACAAAAAAGATCAGAGGTAGCTATACTAACATCACACAAAATAGAATTTAAGCAAAAAAGTAACAAAAGTCAAAGATGCTTATATAATGATAAATGTGTCAATTCATCAGGAAAAAAATAACAACTGTAAATAAATATGCACCCAACAATGGAGCATTTAAGTATATTAACAAAATAACATATATGAAGAGAGAAATCGATGACAATGCAGTGGTAGTAGAAAAGCTCAATAACCTACTTTCAACAGCAGAAAGACCATCTAGACAGGAACCAGTATGGAATATTGGCCTTGAACTATAACTTAGACCAAACAGACCCAATAGAGATAAAAAAAAATTTAAATCCTTAGAACTATGTGAAAATAAAAGCACAACTTATCAAAATTTATGAGTTGCAAAGAAAGCAATGATTAGAAAGAAATTTAGAGAAATGAATGCACATATTAGAAATGAACTATCTTATATCTTGTTACTTTGCTGAATTTGTTGATCAGTTTGAGTAGTTTTTGGGTTGAGCCCTTTGGGTTTTCTATGTATAGTATTATGTCGTCTGCATACGGTGACAATTTTACCTCTTCTCTTCCAATTTGGATACATTTTATTTCCTTTGTTTGTCTGACTGCTGTGACTAAGACTTCTAATACTATGTTGAATAACACTGGTGAGAGTGGGTATCCTTGTCTTGCTCCAGACTTTAGTGGGAAGGCTTTCAGCTTTTCTCCACTGAGTTTAAATTTGCTGTGGGTGTGTCGTAAATACCTTTTATTATGAGAGGCATGTTCACTCTATGTCCACTTTGGTAAGAGTTTTTATCATGAATGGATGTTGGATCTTGTCAAAGGCTTTTTCTGCATCTATTGAGATGATCATGTGGTTTTTGATTTTTGTTAATGTGGTGTATGATGACAGATTTGCGTATGTTGAACCATCTGTGTGAACCTGAGATAACTTTCCACTTGGCTATGGTGTATGATCTTTTCAATATGTCGTTCAATTTGGTTGGCTAAAATTTTGTTGAGAACGTTTGCATCAATATTCATCAAAGATATTGGCCTGTAGTTTTCTTTTTTGGTCATATCTTTGTCTGGTTTTGATATTAGGGTGATGGTGGCATCACAGAATGTCTTTGGGAGTGTTCCTTCTTATTTAATCTTTTGGAAAAGTTTAAGGAGGATGGGTTTAATTTTGTCTTTGTATGTTTATTCACCTGTGAAGCCATCTAGTCCTCAACTTTTGTTTGTAGGGAGTGTTCTTATTACATATTCAATTTCATTTCTAGTGGTTAGTCTGTTCAATTATCTATTTCTTTTTGATTCAGTTTTGGCAGGCTGTGAGTCTCTAGAATGTCATCCATTTCTTCTAGGTTGTCAACTTTGTTGGCATACAATTGTTCACAGTATTCTCTTATGTTGTTTTGTATTTCTGCAGTATCTGTTGTGACTTCTCCTTTTTCATTTCTTATTTTATTTGGGTTTTTTTCTCTCCTCTTCTTGGTGAATCTGGCCAGAGGTTTGTCAACTTTGTTTACCTTTTCAAAGAACCAGCTCTTGGCTTTACTGATTTTTTTCTATTGTTTTTGAATCTCTGTTTTACTGATTTCCTCTCTGATCTTTATGATTTCCTTCCTTTGGCTGAATTTAGTTTTTTTGTTGTTGTTGTTCCCTTTTTCTAATACATTTAGGTGGTGGGTTAAGTTGTCAATTTGAGATTTTTCTTTTCTGAGGAAGGCCTGTATTGCTATGAATTTCCCTCTGCGCACTGCTTTTGCAGCATCCCAGAGATTTGGAGTGGTTGTGTCTTCATTATCAATTGTCTCAAGGTATTTTTTAATTACCTTCTTGATTTCTTCATTGACCCATTGGTTTTTTAGTAGCCTGTTGTTTACTATCCATGTAGTTAGTTTTTTCTCATTTCTTTTCCTGTGGTTGATTTCTATTTTCATGCTATTGTGATCAGAGAAGATACTTGAAATAATTTCTATATTCTTAAATTTGTTGAGGTTAACTCTCAGAAATCAGTTGCATTTCTGTATACTAACAATGAAATATTAGAAAAGGAATACAAAAATACAATACCTTTTAAAATTGCACCGCAAAAAATCAAATATCTGGGAATAACACGCCCAAGACTTATATGCTGAGAAATATAAAACATTAATTAGGGAAATTAAAGAAGATTCAAAGAAATGGAAAGATAGTCCATGCTCCTGGGTTGGAAAAATTAATATTGTAAAAATGGCCATACTACCCAAAGCAATCACAGATTCAATGCAATCCCTATCAAATTACCCATGACATGTTTTAACAGAACTAGAACAAACAATCCAAATATTTATATGGAACCACAAAAGACCCAGAAATGCCAGAGCAATCCTGAGGAACAAAAACCAAGTAGGAGGCATAACTCTCCCAGACTTCAGGCATTACAAAACCACAGTAATCAAGACAGTGTGGTAATGGTACCAAAACAGACATACGGACCAATGGAACAGAATAGAGAGCCCAGAAATAAACCCAGACACCTATGGTCAATTAATCTCTAACAAAGGTGACAAGAATATAAAATGGAAAAAAGACAGTCTTTTCAGCAAGTGGTGCTGGGAAAACTGGACAACTGCATGTAAATCAATGAAACTAGAGCACACCCTCACACCATGAACAAAAATGAACTCAAAATGACTTAAAGACTTAAACATAAGACAAGACACCATCAAACTCATGGAAGAGAACATAGGCAAAACATCCTCTGACATCAACCTTAGAAATGTTTTCTCAGGTCAGTCTCCCAAAGCAACAGAAATAAAAGCAAAAATAAACCAATGTGACCTAATCAAACTGACAAGCTTTTACACAGCAAAGGAAAACATAAGTAAAACAAAAAGACAACCTAAGGAATGGGGAAAATAGTTTCAAATGATACAGCTGTGACAAAGGCATAATCTCTAAAATATACAGACAACTTATACAGCTCAACAGCAAAAAAGCCAACAACCTAATTGAAAAAAATGGGCAAAAGGCCTTAAAAGACATTTCTCCAAAGAAGACAGACAGCCAACAGGCACATGAAAAAATGCTCAACATCACTGATTATTACAGAAATGCAAATCAAAACCACCTCACACCAATCAGAATGCCCATCATTAAGAAGTTCACAAATAACAGATGCTGGAAAGAGTGTGGAGTAAAGGGAACCATCCTACACTGTTGGAGGGAATGTAATTTGGTACAATCACTATGGAAAACAGAATGGAGGTACCTTAGAAAACTGTACATAGAACTACCATATGACCCAGCAATCCCACTCTTGCGCATATACGCAGACAAAACTTTCCTTGAAAAAGACACATGCACCCGCATGTTTATTGCAGCACTATTCACTATAGCTAAGACATGGAAACAACCTAAATGTCCATCGACAGATGATTGGATTAAGAAGATATATACACAACAGAATACTACTCAGCCATAAAAAAGAACAAAATAGTGCCATCTGCATCAACATACACAGAACTAGAGACTCTCATACTAAGTGAAGTAAGTCAGAAAGAGAAAGAAAATACCATACAATATCACTTATTTCTAGAATCTAATATATGGCACAAATGAACCTTTCCACAGAAAAGGAAATCATGGACATGGAGAACAGACTTGTGGTTTCCAAGGGGGAGGGAGAGGGTTTCCAAGGGGGAGGGATGGACTGGGAATTGGGGTTAATAGATGCAACTACTTCCTTTCCAGTGGATAAGCAATGAGATCCCGCTGTGTAGCATTGGGAACTATGTCTAGTCACTTACAATGGAACATGATAATGTGAGAAAAAAGAATGTATGTGTGGCTGGGTCACCTTGCTGTAGAGTAGAAAATTGACAGAGCACTGTAAACCAGTTCTAATGGAAAAAATAAAAATCATTATAAATTTAAAAAAAGAAATGAAATATCCTAAATTAAAAAAAAAATCTAAGCTTTTATCTTTGGAGAGTAGAAAAAGAAAATTAAATCCAAAGTAAGCAGAAGAAAAGAAATAATTGATACACAAGCATAAACCAGTGAAGTTGAAAGCAGGAATCAATAGAGAACTCCAAGGAAACTAAAAGCTGCTTCTTTGAAAGGATCACTAAAACTAAAAATTCTCTAGCCAGGCTAAGAAGAAAAGGGGGAAACAAATTACTAATATCAGAAATGAAAGAGGGGACCTCACTACACATACTATGGAATACACAAATACTCTATGCCCGCAAATTTGACAACTTAGATGAAATGAACAAATACCTTGAAAATAAATGATTTGCCAAAACTCACACAAGGAGAAGCAGACAATGTGAACAGACCTCTATTAAGAAAATTAAACCACTGGGAGTTCCTGTTGTGATGCAGTGGAAACAACTACGACAGCATCTATGAGGATGCGGGATGGATCCCTGGCTTCACTCAGTGGGTCAGGGATATGGCACTGCCATGATGTGGTGTAGGCTGCAGATGGGGCCTGGATCCCAAATTGCTGTGGCTGTGGCTGTGACCACAGCTGTAGCTCCGAGTCGACTCTTAGCCTGGTAACTTCCATATGCCACATATAGTCCTAAATAAAAAGGAAAACAAGACAAAGAAAAGAAAGAAAGAAAATTAAACCACAATTAGTAAACTTCTGAAACAGTCTCAGGCCCAGAGGGTTCACTGGTGAATTCTTCTGAACGTTAAAGAATAAATCATACTGATACTCTAGTCTCTTACAGAATGTGGCAACAGGTTACTTCCCAACTCAATTTATGAGGCCAGTTTTCACATTAAAACCAAAACCAAAGATGCTAAAACAAAAGAAAAACACAAAAAATATTGCTGTGATGTAAAATTCCTCTGCAAAAATTAGAAAAATCAAAAAACTTATAAAAATCATACACCACATCCAAGAAGGATTTCTCCCAGCTATGCAAGGCTTGCTCAACATTAAGAATATTATTAATAATAATACAGTCTATCATATCAATAGCATAACGATTTATCTTGTGATATCAATAGATGCAGAAAAATTATTTGACAAAATCCAACATTCATTTATGATAAAACTTCAATAAACTAGGACTACAGGTGGACTTCTTCAACTTCCTAAAGAGTATCTAGGGGAAAAAAAACGTATAGATATAATCATACTTATTGGGGAGAAATTAAAATTTACCCACTAAGATTAAAAACAAACAAGGATGTGCCTCTTCCCCGTCCCTTTCATCATTGAACTGGAAGTTCTTCTTAATGCAATGAAGAAATGGAAGGGAATAAAAGGTATATAGATTGGGAAGGAAAACATAAAAATGACTTTGGTTTTCAGATGACATTATTGTCTATGCAGAAAATCCAAAAGACTCAACAAAAACTTCCCAGAAGTAATAAGTGATTATATAGAAAAGTTTCAGGATAGAAGGTTAGTATACAAACATAAATCACTCCCCTATATAAGGCCATTTACTTCTGGCCAACCTCTAAAACCCCTTTAACACTCTCTTTACCTGATTCTGCTGTCTCGCTTGCTACTACCAAGGATTCTACATTTGTGCTGATAACTTGTGTTATAAATGGTCTACAAAGGATCAGCAGTTTTTTTCTATAAAGGCCAGGAAGTAAATATTTTAAGCTTTCTGAGTGGTATATGTCACAACTATTCAACTCTGCTGCTATAGAGAGAAAGCTGTCAGACAATGACAAAAGCAATGAGTGTGGCTATGTTTCAATAAAACAAAATTGATGAAAACAGCGAGTAGAATGTGGGTTATGTGCTGCAGTTGGTAAATCTATGGTCTGGATTACCCACCTCAAACATCCTGGTTACCTCTTCTATGCTCCCACTTTACTCGGTCCCAGCATTCCTCTATACTGTGGTTACTCATCATATCACTCATACTGTAATGCAAGCATTAACTTAGAGCCTGTCTTCCTTACTGATGGGAAGTTTGTAGACATAAGAAATCACACTTAGAGGTACTTAATATGTTTTGAATTAATGAATACATACTATACTAAGTAAACAAGTTAATAGTTGAACAAAACAGAGCCAAGGACTACATAACGGCCCAATGCAGACACCACTTGAATATTCTAAAGCTTAAAATTTTGGCAAAAGGAAAGAACAAGTAAATAATATGGTCTCCAAAATGCATGATCTATGATTTAAAATGCACTTATTTTAACTTTAATGGCATTGATAAAAGATAAGAAAATGAAAGGTACTGACATTAAAATATCTTTGATTTTGAATCTATCAACCACTTTTAGATACTTTTTATTCTAATTTTATAGAAGTTGGATGATTTACAATATTATATTAGTTTCAAGTGTACAACACAGTGATTCAAAAAATTTATGGATTATATTCCATTTAAAGTTACTATAAATTATTAGCAGTACTTCCTATCCTGCACAATGTATCCTTGTAGCATTTTATTTTATTTTTTGGCCATACCTGTGGCATATGGAAGTTGCTACTTTTTTAAAATTTTGCTTCTTTTTTGGCCACCCCCATGGCATATGGAAATACCCTGGCCAAGGATCAAATCCAAACCAGAGCTGCAATCAGTGCTGCAGTACTCAGGATCCTTAACCCACTGCACCAGGTCAGGGAATGAATCACTTCCTCCACAGAGACAAGGATCAAATCCAAACCAGAGCTGCAATCAATGCTGCAGTACTCAGGATCCTTAACCCACTGCACCAGGTCAGGGAATGAACCACTTCCTCCACAGAGACAAGCGAGATCATTAACCCACTGTGCCACTTGGGAACTCCAACAGCTTATTTATTTTATACATAGTAATTTGTACATCTTAATCTTCAACTTCTGTATTGCCCTGCTTCTCTTTTTTTTTTTTTTTTTATTTCCATTATAGCTGGTTTACAGATTTCTGTCAATTTTCCAGCTGCACAGCATGGTGACCTGGTTACACATACATATATGGATTCATCACAAGTGATTAGACATAGTTCTCAGTGCTATACAGCCAGACCTCCTTGCTTTTCCATCCCAGAGGTAGTAGTCTACAACCATTAACCCCAGTCTCCCATACCATCCCACTCCCTCCCTCAACCCCCTGGCAACGACAAGTCTCTTCTCCAGGTTCGTGATTTTCTTTTCTGTAGAAAGGTTCATTTGTGCAGTACATGAGATTCCAGATATAAATTTGCCCTTCTTCTCTTCCCTCTCCCCTCTGGTAACCACAGATTTATTCTCTATATCAGCAAATCTGTTTCTGTTTTTTTTTTAATATTCATTCATCTGTTTTATATTTTAGATTCCACATAAAAGTGATAAAGTGCAATATTTGTCTTTCTTTCCAGAAAGACAAAACATGAATGTCCTTCAGGTCCATCCATGTTGTTGCAAATGGCAAAAATTCATTTTTTTAATGCCTGAATAGTATTAGTAGACATAACTGCAAATCTGTAATTTGTAGATGAAGTGCTACAGCTAAACTTAAAGTTTTTTTTTGAGAAGTAAATATAAATGGTTAACCACTGATCAAAGAATACACTGTAATTAAACACAAATAACTAGGTAACTCTTTGAATTATAATTTAACAAAATGTTTAAAGAAATGACGTTCCTGGATTCTTTTTTTAAACCTGAAATCACTACCATTTGTATCTGAAATGCAAACGTAAAACTTTCGTTAAAGTTGGTTTAAAAGACTTCATTTTTTCTTCGTTTAGCTAAGAAAAAAATGAAAAAAAAAGTTCTTGGAAAATCACTAACATCCAAACTAATCAAAACAGTTCACCTTCAAGACTAAATTCACAGGAGGAAAAAAAAAAGCCTAATTCTATCGAAATAGCTTTCCACGGCTAAATGAAGTAAGTTATTTATGAACTGGTATATCCCGGATATACCAGTTCATAAATAACCATCCTAATACTTTAGCTATAAATACATCATTTTTAAAACAAAATGTTTACACTTCAGAAAACATATGGCTAATATATCCACTGCACAATTTTTATTATCAATCAATAATGTATTACACAAGGACTAACATTTGTCTACTTATATGGTACAACACATATTTATTTCTTCAGAAAAGTCCAACTTAGACGTAGATTATTCATATTACATATTAAATACATAGAAGATATTTCATAGTAAAAGCTACAGACATTAAAGTCATTTAAAAGTGATTACTTATTTCTGCATGTTTGTTGCCTTAATTTTCATCACTGTATGTTGCTTTCCTCATTCCCATGAGCACATATCACATTCAATGTTTCAAAAAATGCATATCGGGTCCTTATTGTGTGCCAACCACTCGGGCAGGCACTGAGAAGAATATAATGAGCAAAACCAAATATTCTTAGTCCATTTGTGGGGGGGGAGAGACAAAGAGAAGGAGAGTAGTCACACCAATAAGGACAGGAAAGAGGGGGAGAGAGAGAGTGAGAGAGAAAAGGCTAGAAGGGGAAAAGGGGACAATATGGACCAGGTTTGTCACAATGCTTTAAAATGCTGGCCTTCTCAGCAAAATAAAAACAGCAGTGTTTACGACACTGGGAAAAAGGCGACCTAGAACAGTGATATCTGAGATAACCGAGGCCAACAGGGTGAGCTGGTACCCTAGTTCACCTCAGAGGGAATTTCCAGGCTTCTACCTAAAGTAGGAGGTGCAAACAGAGTTCATTTTTACTGCGGAGTTAAGGAGACATGTTTGAGCTCAGGAAGGCCAATGTGGCTAGACTTTTGGAATAGAGTAGAACAGAAGTAGAAGTTAGTTCCTCACATCTGCAAACTGGTCCCCTTAAATCTTTGGTTGTACTGACCTGAAAGAATTGAAAAACCTACTGAGGCCAGAGGAGAAAAGCAGCATCAGAAAGAAGTAGGCAGAAAATTCCCAGGGTTCAAACCAAACCAGGAAAATTTTATGTTTCCATTAGACAGAATAAAGATATCTTAACATGTGTGACCAAATTAGACCCGGACTAAAGGCTTGTGCAGCCCTATACTACAAAAGCATAAAAGTAAACCTTAACAAGTGAACACAATAATTTAACTGCTTCATAGGACAAAGTCCAAAATTATTTAAAGAATTACCAAAAAAAAACCCTATTGCTCAACAATGGAAATCATGATACCTCACATTAAATAATAAATTACAAAATACGGAAAGCAGTAGGAAATTATGGCTCTTACCAGGGTAAAAAATCTATTCATAGAAACAAAGCTAGAAATATCACACATATAATTTGTGGACAAAGACATGAAAAAACTAATTTAAATATATTCCATATGTTCACAAGTAGATAAAAAATTGAATTTCATGAGGAAAGACATAGACAATATGATAAAAGACCTAAACTAAACTTTAGCATATACTATAAACAAAATCACAAACAAAGCAAATCAGAAGATAATGAAATAGCATCACTTGTGTAAGTGGGGAAAGAGAGAATGCCAGCCCAGAATCCCATAACCAACAGAATTATTTTACAAGCAAATGAAGATAAACGGAAAATGCTTTTAGATAAAAATTATTCTAAATAATTACATTTTAAGTTATAGTTTTGGAAGTTCCCCTTGTGGCACCGTGGAAACGAATCCGACTAGTATCCATGAGGATGCAGGTTCAATCCCTGGCCTTGCTCAATGGGTAGGGAATGCAGTGTTGCCCTGAGCTGCGATGTAGTTCTCAGACACAGCTCAGATACCGCATGGCTGTGGCTGTGGCTGTGGCTATGGCATAAGCTGGCAGCTGCAGCTCCGATTTGACCCCTAGCCCGGGAACTTCCATATGCCACAGGTGTCGACCTTAAAAAGCACATGTGCACACACATGCATGCACACACACAGACACACACACATAAATAAATATAGTTTTATATTTTGTATAGTTTTAGGTGTTTTAAGAACTACATTATTACAGCTGGCACATAAGACTCATTCTTGTTATTGACTGACCAAAAGCTGCTGCTCATCAGCATTAGCCTGGCATGATTTGTCAACTTCTATTTCTTTGAAAATAGTGATAAATATGTCAAGATTCTACATGACTCCATTTTTATGAGCTGTTCCCAATATCTACATCCGCACAGGCAAAACTGTGCAAAGTAGCTGCACAGAATGCTTGGTTTGAAATAAGTTACCTAGCTTTAGAATAATAAAAGTGGTTAGTTAAGGTTTAAATAAATTGTGGTTTAAAACTAGATAAATCAAATACATCTGTTTAATGGAAAGAACCATTTCCAGTTTTATTCTTCTTGTATTTTATAAGTACACCCTCTGATTCTCCTGTCCTGTGGTTGAGACATTATGCAACCATTATGACAATAAGTTCCTTGACCATATTTTTTTAAAACAAAAAAATACACAATTGCTTTAAAAAATACAAAGTCAGGATAAAGAAGCCGCTATCTGTGTTTACATGATCCCAGGTCAGACCACTCAGAAAGTATTAAGAATCATAGTTCAGGGACTAAAATTCAGGTACAGGGATTAAAATTAAAATGGCCTTTAGATGACATAGGATTTCGATAGGTATTACAGGGGGAAATATTTAAGATATAAATGTAGATACTGACAGCTAATACTGTTAAATATGTAAAAGTCCTATGTACTTTAGTATTCATAATAACATTAATTCATAATAATAATGACTTTAACATCCATCATAAATCTGAGGAAGAGAACAACTAAGAAATCTACCCAGATACAGTAACGTTAAATTCGACCTTCAACACTAGGCAGTCTGATTTCAGTGCCCATATGTACAAGCCATCAAGATGCTTAAATCTTCATGGAAAAGGCTGAGAAAATCGCCAGTCTATTTGTATGACTAAGAAATGCTGGAAAATGCAATAGGAAATAAAAGAAAACATAATAAGAATAGGAAAGAGGCTAGGGTTAAACTACAGGAAACTTGTCATTTTAGACAGCAATCCTGTACTTAATTTGTTTGGAGGTAAAAAGTCATTAAAGGTCAGGGCTAACTCTCAGGTGCTGATAGAAATGATGACACTATTTAGGGGTCTATACTTTATATGTAAAACTTCACTAAATGCACACACATTATATAATACACATTATAATTCAAAATTTGAAACACCACAAATCATGGCATATCTTTTAAAAGAGGAAGACATGTCTTTTAGCACATATACTACTTTAACTTACAGATTCAGTTTTTAATCTAGGTAAGCCACTTCTGAGTCTTGAATTTCAGTGCTTAAATCCTAATTGATTGATTCAAATGTGAAAAAGGCCAGGTTCAGTATTGCTTAACATTTTATCCATAACTGCACAGATGACATTAGCTGGCAGGTGGTGAAGGTCAGCACCTCCGATTCTGTGGTCGGAATGCATAACGACTGTGGTACGACAGAAGATGGAATCATGCTATTTAACTCAATAGAACCAAGTGCCAAATAATTCTATGAGAAGGAAAAAAGCAAGCTGTGAAAATCTATGATGAGAAATGACTACATGTTAGGGATTATGACAAAAACAGATCATGAGTGTCTCAAAATCAGAAAGCTGAATGACTCAGCAAGGTACTAGAGCGCAAAATATGCTTAAATTCCATAGATAAATATTGTGTTTACAGTGTAATTCATAATAATAACTGCTTACAATTATCTGTTTAATCTATTTAACACCTAACGTGTGTCAAGAGTTGCAGTAAAATTAAGGAACAGCTGACGTTAACATCTCCTAGGAGGTACCAACCATTCAAAAGCATTTAGATGACTTTAAGGATTTTCAGAACAACTTAAGATTCAAAAGGAAGATATACGACAGGAATTTAATAATTAGAAAAATAACAAAATATATAATAACTAAAAATAGTAAGCATAGCTATTTTTGGCCATTCCCATGGCATGCAGAAATCACGTCCCACAGGGCAGGGATAAACCCATGACAAAGCAGTGACCAAAGCCACAGCAGTGAAAATGCTGGATTATTTACCCACTAAGCCACCAGGGAACTCTGAAAATAATTTTTCTACTAAAATGTCATGAATTTATCCTAGGAGATAGAAAAAAAAAGGATTCTTTCTAATCATTAAATGGAAATAAAATGTAAATGACTTCTTTCCAAATACACCAAGTTTTGCTTAAACATTAGAAAATGGATTTAGATTAGCTCTAGTCAAGTTTCTTTTTTTATTTTCAAATGACAATAGGTGTTTTGCTCTCCTCTACTTTGAAAATTTTAAGTCAGATAAATATAGTATAAGAGAACAATAGACTGTACGTATACAATGCTTTACTTTTTTGGTAAATATCCATGCTTTACTTTTTTGGTAAATATCCATTGCTTCATTCTACCTTCAAAGAGGTTGGTAAGAAGGAAAGAATTACCACTCTTGTACAGACCAAAAAAAAAATCTTAAAAAATTAGGCTATTTTATTAAATTTAAAATTCCTTTAAATCTAAGATGAAGTATTTTTTACATTTTAACATCTCTAAAGTTGTAATAGATTTCATCTCACAACGAATGATATGCTAAGTTTTTTTTAGTAGTGGTTTTCCTTTCTCAGTGATATATAAAAAAAATATGTGTAGTATAGAGTCTTAGAGATGATGAAACATAACATGTCACTATAAATGGATAATTTAAGTGATTTTCTATTGGTAGAATATCAATTATATTGCTTCTTAAGCTTTTTAAAATATCTTCACTTCTAACTAAATGAAAGTTTAAGTGTACTCACTCCCATCATAACATAATTTACCTTAGAGCTTTATGGCTTCTTAAATCATGTCTTGCCCCAATTAACTAAATAATTTTCTAAAGCTACAGTTTGTTTTATTGAGTGTTAACCAAATTGGGTAAATAAAGAGTCAGGGTAGCCAACAACAGCAGAAAACACGTTTTTCTTAAGCTCACAAGGAATGTTCACCAAGATAGAAAACATGCTGGGCTATGAAACACGACAAACTTAAAATACTAGAAATCACATTGTTTGTGTTCAGACTACAGTCAAATTAATGACATCACCAACAGAAAGATAACTAGAACATGCCAAATGAAATAAAAATAAAACATCATGCTTCTAAATAACACGAGTCAAATAAATCTCAAGATAGAGTTAAAAATCTTTTAAGCTAAATGAAAAGGAAAATACACTATCAAAATTGTGTGCGATGCAGACAAAGCATTGCTCACTTGGAAATTTATAGCTGTGAAAGCATATATTAGATATGAAGAAATATCTAAAACAAAAAATGTATGCTTCCAAATCAGGATAGCAGAAAATGAAGACAAAATTAAATCTAAAGGAATCAGAAGAAAGGAAATAGTAAGAACAAGAGCAGAACAATGAGAATAATAAAATAAAAACAGAAAATCAATAGAAAAAATCAATGACACTAAGAGATTCATCATTTTAAATTTTCTTGTATTATTTTTTAATTTAATTTTTATTTTGTACTGGGTTATAGCTGATTTACAATGCTGTTATTTTCAGGTGTACAGCAAAGTGATTCAGTTATACATATACATATATCTTGTTCAGATTCTTTCTTTCTTTCTTTTTGTCTTTTTGTCTTATCTAAGGTTGCACCCATGGCATATGGAGGTTCCTAGGCTATGGGTCTAACAGGAGCTATAGCTGCCGGCCTTTGCCACAGCCACAGCAACAGAGGATCCGAACCACGTCTGCAACCTAACCACAGCTCAGGGCAATGCTGGATCCTTAACCTACTGAGCAAGGCAGGGATCAAACCCACAACCTCACGGTTGCTAGTCGGATTCGTTAACCACTGAGCCACGACAGGAACTCCTCAGATTCTTTCTTTTAAAAGAATCAGTAAAACTGATAGACTCTAGCCAGGCTAAAGACTTATAAGAGAAAAGACCCAGTTGCTAATTCAGAAGTAAAAGGAAGAACATTACATATTCCATGGACATTAAAAGGATAATCAAGAAATGTTATGAACAACTCTATACCCACAAAGTTGATAATATAGATGAAATGGATAAACTCCTTGGGACAAAACTACTCGCTAAAACTCACACAAAAGATAGACAACCTGAATAAGTTTCTATTTCTTAAGGAAATTAAGTCACAATATATTAACTTCACAAGTGGAAATCCCCAGGCCCAGAAGGTTCACTGGTGAATTCTACTGAACATTTAAAAAAGAAATCATACTAATTCTCTAATCTTTTCAGAAAATAAAAGCAGAAGAAATATCTCCTAACTCAATTTATGAGGCTATTATACTGACACCAAAATGAGACAAAGATATTACAAGCAAAGAAAATTACAGGAGAGAATTTCTTACGATGTAAAAATTCACAATCAAATATTAGACAATCAAATTCAAAAGTGTATAAAAATAAGTATAAAGCAAAACCAAATGGAATTTATCCCAGCTATGTAAAGCTGGTTCAACATTTTAAAAATTAATATTATCCATAAAATCAACAGCTTAAAGAAGATACATTCCCATGATGATATCAATGGAAGCAGAAAAAGCATTTGAGAATCCAACACCCATTTATGATGAAAATGCTCAGAAAACTAAAAATAGAGCTGAGCTTCCTCATCTTAATAAAGAATAACTACAAAAAAAGCCTATACCTTTCATCACATTTAAAGATGAGAAAATTGAAGTTTTCTCATTAAGATCAGGAAGGCTAGGATGGACATCTCACCTGTCCTTTTCAACACTGTCCTGGAAGTATTTGTTAATGAACTGAGGAAAGGAAATGAAGCCAAAGGTATACATATTGAGAAGGAAGATATACAACTGTCTTTGTTCTCACATGACGTGATTGTCTTTGGAGAAAATCCAAAAGCTTTAACTGAAATCTCTTGGAACTAATAAGTGACTATAGCAAGTCTGCAGGATACAAATTTAATGTGCAAAGACCAATTCTTTCCCTATATATCAACAATGAACAAGTGAAATTTGAAATTAAAAACCTATCATTCACATTTGCATTTACCAAAATGAAATACTAAGATGGACATCTAACCAAATATTTATAAGATCTAATGAGGAAAAACTATAAAACTCTGATGAGTAAAATCAAAGAAAAACTAAATAAATGGAGAGGTATCCCATGTTCATGGAGCGAAAGATACAGTGTCGTCAAGGTGTCAGCTCTTCCCAATTTATAGAGTCAATGATATTACAAACAAAACAAAACAACAACAACAAAAACCCCAGCAAGTTATTTATGGATATTGGCAACCAATTCTAAAAGTTATTTGGAGAAGGAGAAGTCCCAGAATAGCTAATATAATACTGAAGAACAAATTTGGAGGACTGATGCTACCCAACCTCAAGACTTATTACAAAGCTACAATAATTAAGACAATGTGTTATTGACTAATGTGTCATTAAAAATGACAAAACCATAAAGACACCAATAGAAAAATAATTGACAATGTTTTAATGACTAATGTGTCATTAAAAATGACAAAACTACAGAGACACCAACAGAAAAAACAGATTAATGGAATAAAATAGAGAAACAGACCCTCATAAATAAAATCAACTGGTACTTGACAGAGGAGCAAAGGCAATACAATGGGGCAAAAATAGTTTTTCAATAAATGGTGCTAGAAAACCTGTACTTCTGCATGGAAAATAATCTAAATACAGACCTTACATCACTCACAAAAAGTAATTCAAAATGCATAATAGACACAAATATATAATGCAAAACCATAAAACTCATAGAAGATAACTTAGGAGAACATCTAAATGGCCTTGATTATGACAACGACTTTTTAGATATAACATCAAAGATAAGATCCATGAAATCAGTAATTGCTAGGTTGGGCTTAATTAAAATTAATAACACTGCTCTGTGAAAGACATTATCAAAAGAATTAGAAGACAAGCCACTGGAAGCAAATATTTGCAAAGATACAACTGATAAAGAACTGCTACACCAAATATGGAAAGAATTCCTAAATCTCAACAAGAAAGCAAACAGCCTGGTTAAAAAATAGGTCAAAGACCTTACCAGAAACTGCACCAAGGAAGATATAGAGATGGCAAGTGAAAAAGTGTTCCACATCACATGTCATAAAGGAAATGAAAATTAAAACATCAACGAGATAACATACACATTTTGGACATTAGAATGTCCAAAAGCCAGACCACTGACCTCACACAATGGAGATTAAGTGTTGCTGGTGGTAATGTGAAACAGTATAGCCATTTTAGAAGATGGTGTGGCAGCTACTTACAAAACTAAAGTCATTCTTTCCATATTGTCCAGCAATCATGGCCTTTCATATGTACCCAAAGGAGTTGAAAACTTAATGTCCACACAAAAATTTGCAGAGAGATGTTTAAAGCAGCTTTATTCATAATTGTCAAAACCCAGAAGTTACCAAGATGCCCTTCAGGAGGTGACTGGTACATCCAGATAATAGAGTATTATTCAGCATTTAAAAGAAATAAGCTATCAAGCCATGAAAAGACAGAGAGGGCATCTAAATGCATACTGCTAAGTGAAAGAAACCAATGTGAAAAGGCTACATGATTCCAAATATATGGCATTTTATAAAATGACAAAACTATAGAGACACCAAAAAGATCAGTGGTTACCAGGAGTAGATGTGAGGGAGAGATTAATAGGCAGAGTGGATTTTGGGGGCAATGAAAATCATCTTTATGATATTATAGTGACAGATGTATGCCATTACACATTTGTCTAACCCATAGAATGTACAATACCAGGAGTGAAACTTAAGAAAAAATATTGCCTTTGGGTGATAATTATATGCCACCTCAGGTTCACTCTTCGTAAAAATGTACTCTTCTGGTAATGAAGAGGGGCAGCTACACACTGGGGAGCCAGAGAGTTTATGGGTAATCTCTTTAAATGCTCTCATTTTTGTTTTTTAACTTCAAAATGCTCTGAACAATAATGTATTGGGCAAAGAGTCAGGGTAACACAGTTATGTAGACACATTTAGGTCATTAAATCACATTTCATATAACAAAAGAATTTAACAAATATTTCTATACACAAAAGAATTTAACAAATATTTCTATACACTTCCTCACTGACTGTCTCTCAAAGAGCCTTGGGATCTTATAGTTAGCCAATGCTCTTAGAGCTGTTGGGGCTTTGCTAACTAACTGGCTTGGAGCATACATTCTGCAAATATGGGGATATTCCTGTTGTAACTGTGTTAAATCTTCCAAGAGGAAATTAGGTGATTTGTTGTTGCTATTATACTTATCATTTGCAAAAGACAGTCTATGAATACTCATGTGACAAGTCAAGGTTTTTTTTTTTTTGTTAGTCATAATCCCTCAAATTTCCTCTTTAATGAATCCTAATATTATGTTATAATGAAATTGTATTTTTATTGTTGTAAACATGGAACTTACAGATAATTTTACTATGCAACTAAAATGCCTTTGATATCAAACTTTAATGCGCTGTCTGCATGGGCTTAATGAGAGTGTCCTTGGTAAAAGAAATGACCTTATCAGTCCCACCTTAAAAATCTCTCAACAAATTAATAAATTTGCTTTAATAAACTAAGAAAAATGAAATCCAATCTCCTTGCTATGTCAAAGAGGTTCTACATTATTAGTCTCTGGCTATCACCTTCTCATTTCATTTTTCCTCTTACACACTGCTCTGTAGCCACCTGCTCCTACTGAATTTTTTTTTTTTCCTTTTTAGGGCTGCACGTGTGGCATATGGCAGTTCTCAGGCTTGCAGTCGAATCGGAGCTGCAGTTACCAGCCACGGCCACAGCAAGTAAGATCCGAGCCACATCTGTGAACTACACCTCAGCCCACAGTAATGCTGGATCCTTAAGCCGCTGACCAAGGTCAGGGATCAAACCCGCATCCTCATGGACATTAGTCAGGTTTGTAACCTACTGAGCCACAGCGGGAACTCTCCTGCTGAACACACCAGCACTGTCCATCGCAAAGCCGTGTTGTTGCTTTGTCTGGTAAGTTCAATCCACAGATACCCTTACGACTATCCTCCTCCTATATTTCACTCTTAAATCTTACTGATAGCACTATATCTATGAACCATTCTCTACTTATGCTATTTAAAATCATACCTTTTTCTTACTAACAAACCTAGCCTCGTTTCTCCTCACAACATTAATCACTAACTGGGAGTATGGTGCTTGTTCACTGTCTATCCTCCTAGAATATTACTCCACAAGAGTGAGAACTTAAGCCATTCCATTTACTGTTCTCAGCTCCCGGAACTGTGTTTGGTTCCCGGGAGGTGTGCAATTGTAATACACCTCACAGACTGACTGAATGTGGGGTACACCTACAAAAGTATTGCTTTCCCCAGTCACACTCTGTGATTGTCTGACTTTAAGTTAGCCAGATACAAAGTCTTGGCAGTGGGTTAAAGGTACGCAAGTGATTTCTTTCTCTAAGATACGACAGCAAATGGATAGTTGTTTTGCAATTAAGCAATATTTTTAACACATATATAGACACTGCTTAAACATTATTTTCTTGTGAAAAATATACTTTTTTTTTCTTTTTGGCAACGTCCATGGCATGTGGAAGTTCCTGGGCCACTGACTGAATCTGTGCCACCACAGTGACCTGAACTGCTGCAGTGATAATGCCAGATCCTCAACATACTGTGTCAAGAAGGAACTCAAAAAAATATTCTTCTAAAGCAATAATTTTCTCAAAAACTTATGAAGAAATGTAGTTCTGATGCTATTCGCTCAATGCACTATTTTTTTTTTTTTTTGCCTTTTCTAGGGCCACACCCATAGCATATGGAGGTTCCCAGGCTAGGGGTTGAATTGGAGCCGTAGCCGCAGGCCTATGCCACAGTCAAAGCAACACCAGATCTGAACTGTGTCTGCAACCTACACCACAACTCACGGCAACGCCGGATCCTTAACCCACTGAGTGAGTCCAGGGATCGAACCACAACCTCATGGTTCTTAGATGGATTTGTTAACCACTGAGCCACGATGGTAACTCCAATGCACTATTATTTTCAATTATATAAAATGTCCACTTTTATATAATTTAAATAGCAATCTGAAAACTCATAAATGATATGAAACATAAATTTATGTCATATAAAAATTAGAACCCTTATATTATTGTCAGCACACCAATTTCCCTACTTATGAATACATTATATAATTTTAAAGTTATTCAAATTTGCACGTGCATCCTTTAGTTTTATGACATAGGTTGATTTATTGAATTTTATTTCTTATTCAGAAAACAACTTTTTTTCTGGTGGACTGAAAAAGTCTACAAAACATTCCAACAAATAAAATTGTAAAAAAATCTTTTAAGATTTAATATAAACAATGTAACTAATTGACAGGTTGAGATTTTTTTCAGACACCTTAAAAAAAAACAGGTTAACAAAGCAAATCAGGTATGAAGTCACTGCAAAGAAGGATTCCCTTTAAAAAGAAAAATAATCTAATAATCCTTCATACCCTGTTGGCAGCCAGTCCTTGTCATTTCAGTAGACAGCACAGCCTTCAATGAAACATGTGTGGAGGAGGGTGTCCTGTTTTCTGGGCAGGCTGTAATGGCTGTTCATCTGTTTAAATATGCAGTGGCATTTCCAATGTAATTAAATTTCTAATTGTACATCCACGCTTTGTCTATGTATTGGCATGTATAATGAATTATGATTTATGATTGTTAAAAGCCATTCATTTGAAATCTCTGTGGCAAGTCTTCAGCATCTTGACTGTTCCATGAGATTCATTTCTTTTAGAAATTATGTGAACTACTTTGAGATTAAGTTTAAATATTATAAAATTGATACCACTGGAGAAGGAAAATTGAACCTTCAAATAATATTGATATTGGCTATTTTTATATTCCTTGAAAAAACAGTTATTTGTACCAAGAATAATTAAAATAATAAGTGCATATGAGTCAAGGAAAGTTTCTAATAGTTTAACAGTGTCTCAAGAGGACATTTCCAGTTATATAGTAAGAAGGATAAAAAAAGAAATGTTAATTACTACTGAGAAATGGATACAACTGAACGTTTAGCTTGAGCTATTAAGACATGTTTAAGGTATAACTAGAAATGAAAAGACAGTCAATTTCTCCAAATTAACAGCTGTTAAAATTTTTAGTCCCACAGTTTATGGTACTAGCAGAACCCTTTTACATGAAAAGCGAAACTTATACTTAGGGTAACCCGTAACGAGAGTGAGGAGCGTTGCTCTTCACTGTAATGCTCCAGTAAGGTCGTGCTCATTTTTAAGAGCTGAAATCAGATGCACTGGGGCATTATTCCAATTAATCATTTCCTAGATCATATAATTTGTTAAATATTTGGATATCACTCCTACATATACTTATATCATTATGAATGTCTACTGCATATATGAGTAGATCATGCAAATTAAAATGAATTATTTACGGAAACTTCTGTTTAAATATTATAAATTATCAGACGGATGTTTTTAAAAACTGACAAGTTAACAAAGCAATACTTCCCATGAATATTCATTAAACAATTATAGAGCATTCATTAAAGTAAAAAGCATTTATCTAGCTTACCTCTCAAAACCAGTGTACCAGAATTTATAGCAGCATGCTTTGGGTTTAGCTGTTACACTAATTAACCTTGTAGATGTTCAGCCTCAGTATGGTAGTCTAATAGAAAAACTAAAGAAAGCCGTATTTCTATTAATTACATCTTATAAACAGCATGTTTCTTCTCAACCACACCTTAACATCAACACTGTATGTCCACCTCTTGATCCCTCTGACCTAGAGGTGCCATATAAAACTCATCTGGGCAATTGATAGACAAAACTCTTTTGTCCTCCAAACACTTTATTATTATTTTACATTATGTATTTAGAACGGATTAAGCAGTCTTAAACTCATGCCTGCTTTCAGACTATAGGAAGGATGTCCAAATGAATAATTACCATAGTATGTTACAAGCACTACAACAGAAGTATGTACAACATGTAATGTAGCAACCAATGAAAGAAAAATCAACTCTGGAGCAGTAAAGAAAATGCTCACAAGGAACAGGCAGAAACTATAGGCCTCTAAGAACAGAGAGAATGATTAGAAGGTTATTTCAAAAATTCAGTTGAGGGATAATAAAATCTGAAACTCAGAAGCTACTGCTGTAATCCTGAGGGGACACATTTCATTTGTATCTCCCTACATAGGTTGGTTATTCTGAATCAATACCCAGTCAACCTCAACTGCACTTCACAAGCCCTTATAAAAAATCATAAACTTTTATTATAACCTAAAGTCCTAGGTGGCTTGTAAGAAGCAATTTCTCCATAGCAATTTTGATTCTGTTGAAGCAAATTCTGTATATTACTACAAGGATAATTAGTAATTATCAATAGAATTTTACAAATCCAATTAAGTACCCATCAGTTATTAAATGCCATTACATTTTTCTTCATAGGTTATTCAATCTCTGCTTCAAGAATACAATGTATTTTTAAATACACACACAATAAATTAAAAAAATAAAATCAGAAACCAACTCAGGAGCAATAAGCTGAGAAAAAAGAGATCTTAAGGGATAGGTGTTATGAAAGAGGAATTGATAAAATCTGGTCACTAATGGATGTGGTCAGTAAGTCTTATTATGGGAGAAGTGAGGTGAAGAAAAGGGGATGACATCAGATTTTCGGTTTCTGGAAATCCCGGACTATTAACTAGGAGAAAGGAACTGTAGAAGATGAAGCAAATCTGGGGTACTATAGAAAGTTCAAGTTTAGCCATATTATGGTGTTTGAGATTGTGTATTTGGTGGTGTAGACTAGATCAAGGAAGCCATTTAGGATAGCGACATGTATTTTAATGCATGGGTTTGAATATGATAAACACTAGTGAGTGCAAAAAGATGATCCAGGTCTAATGCCCAATAAAGAACAAGACCCAGCAAGGGGGGGTGAGATATCACTGCCATGTGGCTGCACTACCAGCAGGAGGGAGAAAGCAAGCACCACTCTTAGCATCTTTATTTAAATATAGCCCACCAATTGCAGTTGTCTTCATAATGCACCTCACGAGAACTTCCATAATTATTTTTGATACAGGATACATAAATAGTCACACTTAAAAACAACCACCACCCCCAAGCATTCTCTACTTTTAAAAATTAGTCCACTTCAAAGATTCATATATTTTACTTTATTTTGAAATAGTTATGAATGTATTTTAAAACCTTAAACAAAAAGCTGATTATAGGACTTGAAATATTGAGCATTATTTCCTAAGGTCTTATTTCCTCTAACTTACAGAAAAATCTTTTTTCAAACACTTTTTAAAATGCAAGCAGAATCAAATTTCTTGTTTCAATTGCCTTTTGCATTATAATTGTTCATTTTAATACTAACATAATAAAATAATATTTGACTACCACTAGAGAGATAATTGATAATTTTAAGAGTGATTTTGAAATGGATATTAAAAGAGAAAAATTGGTCACTTATTTTATTCGTTAATTCTTCTTCTAGTTTGATTAAAAATATCCACAAGTTGTTTATGAACGAATAAAAACTTTTTGAAAACTTAAATTTGCAGCAGTAGTAAAGTGGTCACAAGATAAAAACAAACAAGACAATGAAGAGGGAAAAGCAAAATTAACTTTCTATAGTCTGTAGCTCTAAAAAGAAATGGTAAATCTGAATAGTTAATAACATCTTATAATAAACAATGAACATTAATATTTACTTAATTACAAATTTATTTTCAATCTACAAATTTGGAACATTTTTAACATATTCTGTTATGAACATATATGAAAAGATCTTAACTGTGACATTTCTCAACAATCTCCAAACATTTTACTTCATTTAAAACTTTTAGTATGTATAATTAAAAGTACTACTGAAAAAATACAAATTACATCCTAAGATTAAAACAATTCTTTTTATTTTTATTCCTTTAACAATCACCAATACACATGGCCCCCAGAAGTGGGACTAGGTGAGATAATTTACAATTTTGTTCCGTAAGGAATGTTTCAAATAATAATTCATTTGTTTTGTGGTAGTTATTTTAATAGATGGGCCAATACATTTGGAAATTCTTTAGCACATTTGGGGCTTTGTTATTGCTAACAGAATTAAACTCTAGATTTAGTGAATTATATTATTTACAAAAGTACACCTTCTTACCAGAGGGAGTAATTTGCCCTACAGAAATCTGTTATAATATTTAAATGAAATTGTTAATCAGGGACTATTTACAGCTGCACCTGCTCTTATTTGTAGCATGAAACTGTGTAATCACTGTCAGTTCTTCCAGATCTAGGCAGAAAATAACCATTAATACAACAGGAGCATAATTAAAGAGAATCCCCATCTGCTGTGTTACCCTGGCTTTGTTATCGAGTGAGTAACATGGGTGCAGACAGCACCAAGGAGAAGAACGGGAGGCGCCTGGATGTTCATGACAATGTCATCTATTTCCTGCATAGGAATCTGAGAGAATTACCCAAGAAAGTTCAGCGATTAAAAGATAAAGTAAGGAAAAGTTTAGCAATTCAGACTATGATGAATCCACTTATTTTAAAGGAAGATTTTAGAAAAGAAAAGCAGTTTGCAAATGCAACAAAAGCCTCACAAACATTTCTAAACCATTTATAAGTCTATGAGGTTCTACAAAGGTTATTTTTTTTACCACCTGTTATGTATAGAAGATAATGCAGCAAGTGCATTAAATGTTTGCAGAGGAAGGATTATGTTATGGTCTGAGAACTATTCATGTATCTTATCTTGAAATAATTTCTCCTCCTTGTTTGAATAGTTCCATGATTTTAAAAGTCCCTTCAAATGGTTACTTACGAAATTTGGATTTGTATGTTTATGATCATACACATATGATGGGCCAGACACTGTTAGTGTTGCAGCCTTTAAAGTTGTGTACATGATGTAAACACTAACCTCCATGTATCTCAGACTGAGAAATCATTATGGACAACATGCCCAGGCAATCATCAGCTTATAATTCCACCCACATTCTTTGAAAGAAATATGTGAAAGAATCAAGAAGAGAATATAAATCTGTCTCTTTACTAAAACTTAAGCTTCTACATAATAGAATGTCTTTAGCGTCAGTAAAGAATGAACTTTATCTAAACAGATATTTCGTATTGATTGAGATTGCTTGAATGAATAATCTTCATCTGAAAAATACTGAAGAAACAAATGCTCATGTAGCCGTGTGTATTTTGAATAGAATATTGCAGTATTTGTCTTAGTTTTTAAAAAGCTAAAAATTTTAATAAATACACTTAGGAGGAAGAGATTCTGTAAACAGGTCAACTAATAAATGACCAGAGATACGAATGAAATAAAACAAAAAGGAAACACAAGGAAGATTCCATTTGGAAAACTGTGAGGGTTGCTTAATTCCTATGCTTAATGACCTAATCTGCATGATTGCAAAAGAAAGGCAATTCCAAACAGAACCAAAATAGCTATACATAGATAAGCACAAGTGCCTCTTGGAAAGGTTGACCTAAACCTAAATATCACAGGTATAAACAGTATCACTTAAAAGGGGAACATGAGACTCCTATAGTGAAAACAGTTCTATAAATAAAGAGCAAATGATTTCATGTTGGTCAATTGCAACACAATTCTTAAAAATCACATCTACATACAGGAAGACAAAATAGCAATAGTGGACAAGTCAAACTGTGGCTGTGACTAGTAATTATAATTATAAAGGAGGTAAAATTAAAAGTTAATATAAGAAAACAACACAAAAAAACGCTATCCTAAGACAGACCTTTAAAATTGCTTTGTGAGAAAATAAAACACTAGTTTCCCTATATATATGTGTGTTCTTTGTGTTTTGCCACATAAACATTTTGTTTACATTTATATATAAAATTTCAGAAAAAAATTTACTCATAATTTGATGAATTTGTTGAAAACTTAATTTCTCTTCTAATTTTTAAATCTCTTAGTAATATCAACGAGGTCTCCTATTATTTTTACCCAAATTTCTTGTGACAAAGTACAGTTAAGAACAATGAAATCCATATCCAGACAAAATTTTCATTGGAAAAGATATATGCACCCCTATGTTTCACTGCAGCACTTTTCACAATAGCCAAGACATGGAAACCTAAATGTCCAATAACAGACGAATGGATTAAGAAGATGTGGTACATATATACAATGGAATACTACTCTGCCATATAAAGAACAAAATAAGGCCATTTGCAGCAACATGGATGAGACTCTGATACTAAGTCAGAAAGAGAAATACAAATACCATATGATATCACATATCTGGAATCTAATATACGGCACAAAAGAACCTATCTACAGAAAAGAAACAAAATTCATGGACCTGGAGAACAGACTTGTGGCTGCCAAGAGGGAGGGAGAGGGAGTGGGAGAAACTGGGAGTCTGGGGTTGGTAGATGCAAACTACTGCATTTGGAATGGATAAGCAATGAGATCCTGCTGTATAACGCAAGGAACCATATCTAATCACTTGTGATTGAACATGATGGAGGATAATGTGAGAAAAAGAATGTATATAAATGTACAATTTGGTCACTTTGCTGTACAGCAGAAGTTGATAGAACATTGTAAATCAACTATAATAAAAAAATTAAAAAATGATCAATGAAATCCTGGCTTCATCCGTCCATTGATTTTTTTGATACTTAAATTATATACTTCAATTGATGCTATAGCAGAATGATTAATTTTTATGATTTCAAAACCTTAGATCATTAAGATTAATGACATACCTCTAAATAAAACCATGGATTGGAAATGATCAAATGAGCTGGGAGGGAAGCATAATTATAGATATTGCTTATGAGGTATCCATGAAAAAGGGGATTTATAGTTAACATATATGCTAAGATGGCTCCATTGATATGACTAGGGCCATTGTCACTCACGTACACATTCAATAGCAGTTATATGGGAACATCATTTAAACTTTTAACTTCTTAAAAAATATATTAAACAATTCTGGTCACACACATTCGGTAAACTTTTCTGGCATATTTTCATCTGACATTTACCAAGTGTCTTTAACTGCTTTTGCAAATAATGTCCACTGCTATCTAATACAGAGAGTTTGAACTTATGGTTACGCCATTTGGGACAAATTGAACCAATAAATTATTGGAATTGTTTTATACCTACCTTAAAAATAAAAACACCTAAATTCCTTCTTTCAGAGTTTAAAGTTAGTAAACTACGTTGAGGCTTTCATTCCCTAATAGAGTATCAGCTGGGACAGGAAGTCTTCAATTTTCTGATCTCACTAGATGTGAACTGATGTCTCAGTACAGAAACAAATAATGATCGCCAATCCTGATGGAAAGGAAATTTTCTATGATCGTTTTTCACCCAGAAGTGATCATGGATTATTCAAAATATCCTCAGAGCTATCTGTTAAACTGTAAAGAAGGGCAATTTACTCCAAATGTGTAAATGTGACTCCAAAAATGATTTTCTCTGTTTCTATAATTCAGGCACAGTAAAGTGGATTACAAACAATTAAGTAGACACAGGTATTGCAGTAAAAGTAACCTAAACTGAGTCAATTGTGATTTTCATGTTTTCTATGTAAATAAATATTCTTTGAAGGCTCTTGGCAGAATAACTGACATAGCCATTGATCGAATATTCTAATAGGTTAAATTGCCTACAATAATTTTATTCTTTAATAATTACACTTCCATAACAATAAAAAAAGACTAATAAAATATCTTAGTATTTTGGAGATATACACTGTCATATAGGGGTATATGTTCCCTAAATACTTGTTAAAGGTGTAGCGTGATAACCAACTAAGATGAGCAGAAACACTAAAGACCACCCTAAATAATAACTTGTAACAACAGACTCAAGAAAGTTGTCCATGACTGTAGTCAGCATGTAGCTCTAGGTCAGTAGTTCTTAAAGTTGAGAATCTTATGGAACCTCTGACCTATTCATCTCTCCATTGGGCAGATGAACCTGCAGATGAACCTGTGTATACACAATGTTTTACTCCCATTTGCAGAGGTTTAAGAATTCCTTCTCTGAAGTCTCAGTTCAAAACCTACTCTAGGCAAACCCAACATGTTATAAGCCATGAGGTTTCCATCTAGTCTTAGCCAGCATTGACTGTAACACCTGACATTATATTGAGTCTCAACAAGAAAGCAAAAATACAGTCAGCTCATCTCTGACACCATTACTTTCTTATTGATTTGAATCTTTATACTTGTTGAAAGGGCTCTTTAAGGAAAACTTGGATGAGGATTTTTATCGTATCATGTAGCTCTGTTTTGTTTTGTTTTTTTTGCCTTTCTGTGCACACAATATTTTGTTTGTTTTTATGTCACATCACAATGTTGATCTTCTTGAGGGTATTTTAAATAGCAATTAATCTCTATTCACATTGCACCATTAATACACCTCATGCAATTGAACAGTTATGACTGAATTTGCACATTTGTGGGCAATGACAACTGTATTATGACTGCTGCCTGACTGAGCAATTATAAGATGCCATTGATTATAAGACAGAAAAAATCCAGATATATTAATATTTGGAGAAAATGCATCATAAAATTGATAAAATATGATACACAGATAAAAAGGCAAGGGGTAAATATAATCCTTACTGCATATTTAGTATAGCAAAGGCCAAAGAAAATTTTGGCCAATATCAATGAGCTTGTTTCCAAGGGCAAGGGTATTTCGATGGACCTATTTTAACTGAGAAAATTATAAAATGGCATGTTAAGTTTTTTTGTTCTACTCTTACAAAAGTGCTCTTTAAAATGCTGTCTTTCCTTTAATTCATGTAGAGAATCCATTGATCTGTGGTATTTGCATATTCAGATTCCCGTTACAATTAACATTAAATGCAAATTAATTAATTAGCATTCTAGAGTTTACTTCAATCTTTGTTCATTATAACTGTCATGAATCAGTCCCTCAGGGTTTGCTCACCCTTTAATTCTAATAAGAATAGATATTTGCGTCTTCAGAATGGAAAATTTGATTCTAGAACTCAACAAACTAGTTGAGGATATGCCTACCTCCAGCCTGCTCCAATAGACTAATTTCCATGGGGACAGGGCTATGACTTTCCTGTTCACACTGAACACCCCAGCATTCAGCAGAATGTCAGATTCGGTAAATTTTAGTTGAATAAACCTTACTGCCATTTTGATACAGAATTTCTTACAGAGTTATGGTTACTTAAATGAAAAATCTCATGCTGATTCTTATATTCTTTTTACATATAAAAGTGTCATTTAAGAAGATTACTAGGTTAGTGAAGTATTTGTTCAACTTCCAGAAAAAAAATTAATTTGCCTCTCCAAAATTCCTCCCAAATTTAGATTAAAATATAATATTCACTGCAAAGATGATTCCAAAAAAGGTACCTTACAGAAGGGACTTACCATATACATCAACATGAACCAGGACAAGGAATAAAAAAAGAAGGGACTTTCAGTGCTGTGGAAAATAAAAGACTCTTCTTGCTTAAAAATAAAAGGCACTCATATCCAAGGAAAATTGATGTGCACAGATGTTTAAGGAAGGAGAATGGTCAATCAGAGCTGGTGTGTGTACAAAGATAAGGTAAGAGCAAAATAACTAGAGATATATTTTATGGCTGGTGATATTAATGATATTTTGCCATTACAAAGTATGTACTACTATCTTGTAAAGAACCTTTTCACAAAGCAACAAACTAGGACAACAAAGAAAGATAGGAAATAAACTCTTAGGAACACAGAAATGTATCTATCACAACTATGTAAAACAAAAGAAGAAATAGCAGTAATATATATGAAATAAGTATCACTCTCAATATTCCAAAGAATTTATCTCATGTTCAAAATAGCGTGTGAGATGACATATACCATGAAGCTTGTCTGGGCAGCATGAAGTAGGATACACCCTGGGTATCCTCACCAAAAGATTAAATAAGTAGAATCTAGTGCATCATTAGATGGCATCCTATGCAGAGATCAGATTTAATGATCTCATTTTTAGCAACATGGGCAGATACACTGACTATAGTTTAAGGATGAAAGTAAGAAATATTCTGAAATCTACATAGCACAAATAATTTATACAAATTAGATGCATATGCACACAAACCAATGCTATGTAGCTTTCAAAGATGTATGTATATGTAAGAACATAAATTCATTGACATGATTACCTAAAAACGTGATGGGAATGAGAGGAGTCCTAGAAATTATGAAAATATAATAGAACAAGACAAAGGCATCACCAAATCAATAAAGAAAATAGTTAATAAATTGAGGGGCATGAGTACTTCAAATCTATGAAACCAAAATAAAAACAAGTATTAAAATAAAAGCTAAAACCTAATTGGCCTCCTACAGTAATAACATATCAGAGGACATCTATACGGTATCAATTTCCTTCTTTCACAATAAATCTCCAGAGAGTTTAGGTGAAAATTAGTAGTGGTTTTATAGAAATAGTGGATTCATGCAGTTGTAGTCCTGTTGCTTTTTTTAGGTTATGGGGAATTGCATTTTTCTAAAATGCATTTTCCATTAATGCTTTCATTGTATAAGGGTTGACATTGTATCACATTTGTAAAAGTGAATCAGACATTTAATATTCCTTTAATCTAAAACCCCTCTAAACTGTGTGATTTAATTAGGAGATAATTAAATACCAAATATGAGAACTTTAGGGACTAGCGCATTGAGGCTGTATCAGGATGAAAGATGTTTACACTTAACGCTAAGATTCTCCCCTGACTGAATTGCTAGCAAGGCAGAGAAAGCCAGCTGATAACAAGCTGTTCATTAAAGCATTAGCCTCCCTGAGCTTAAAAAAATGTCAAAGGCTCTTCTTCTCACACATCCATGGAAAAATAATTACCAAGCAAAAAGAATGCTGCTTTGCATCTGTAATAAGAGCCAAGAAATCACCTTATGGTAGATTCAAAATTAGTTCTAAAAATACTCATTTCTAAGTTTGTTTTTTGATGGATTTATTTTCTGATTTACTCTTTTTTTATTTTTATTTATTTTTTGTCTTTTTGCCTGTTTATCTAGAGCTGCACCCACGGCATATGGAGGTTCCCAGGCTAGGGGTCTAACAGGAGCTGTAGCTGCCGGCCTTTGCCACAGCCACAGCAAGGCGGGATCCGAGCCGTGTCTGCGACCTACACCACAGCTCACGGCAACGCTGGATCCTTAACCCACTGAGCAAGGCCAGGGATCGAACCCGCAACCTCATGGTTCTTAGTCAGATTCGTTAACCACTGAGCCACGAAAGGAACTCCATGATTTACTCTTTTGACCCTCTTTTTATTCAATCTCTCTCCCACCTTCTGCCTTTCCTCTTCTGCGCCATGAATTTGCTTTCCCAGTTGTGTTGTCCTCTTTTATTTTGCATGTTATATATTGGTTTTTAACAAAAATAACACGAAATTCATAGGCATATGTTTGCCAAAAGGAGGACATATCCCCGGACACAGTGTTAAGGGTTACAACAACCAAAGAAGACATCTTCCCCCAAATGGTTAAAGTAAAAAATAATTTTGAAATATAATACTGGTAAAGCGAAAAAAAAAAAGCAAGGAAATCTTAGAATATTAGCTGGAAATGGAGCTTAATGTAGTCTTGCTTTAGATATGGGGAAACAGGAAGCTTCAGGGTTTAGGAGAATTTTCCAATGATCTATTAACCACTACCTGAGACTAAAATTCAGAAGAAAACCTCCTCCTACCCCCTTTGTGTGGTATAACAAAGGAATATGTACTGAGGATAAATTAATATCTGTGGACTTACTCCACTCAGCTTTTAAAGTGCCCGGGCGCTGTGGTGAGGAGAAAGGATCTGACATCCAAACGCTTGGATTCAAGGTCTAGCTTTCCTACCCACTGGAAATGACTGTTGGCAACGCTTCAGTCTCAGTTTCCCTATGGGCACAATGGGAGAAATAATTGTGCCTACCCTATAGGTCTGCTGAGAAGATTAAATGAGGCTATTTATGTAAAGCAATCAGCATGGTGCCAGGCACTTAAGGGCACTTTTTAAATGAACTACTTATCTTAAAAATACATTAATTCCTCTTTTGACAAAACACTTGAGTCCCACTCCCCATGCTCAACTCTGACAGACATACAGGGTGCAAGCCCTGTGGGTGAGAGGTGTACCCTCTGGTCCTGGTTAAATGATTGTTTAGTGAATTCAACAGTTAACTCATGTTTATCTTGTCCCATGTATAACAGTTATTCGGTTCAACAAATGCACCAAGAAACCCTTCTAAACTGTGCCTGAGAATCCCTTTACCTTCTCCTTGACAGTTATTTCCATCTTCTCACAGATGTTCACGAAAAATCCAACACTCTGGATCTTAAAATATCTTCAGCAGCTTTACCTTTAATACCTCAACCCTAAAATCCTATTTTATATTAAAAACAACAGTCTTTCCAGCCATCTTAGTCCCTTATTCCTCAAAATCTGCCCTTTTTACCACTGCATTTGGAATTCTTGATTGCATTCTCTCTTCCACTATTGCCAGTCCTCCCTACCTGTATATTACAACCCACAGTCAGAAAGTTCACACATGTTTGAGCCACTCTGGTATTTGTTGAATGTTTGCTTCTGAATATTATCTTCATTTTTAAAGGCCAACATTTCAGAGTTAGTCATTTTGAAGACTAAAAGGACCCCTTCCTATTTAAAACTACTCATCATGCCAATAATCACTTTTCTAGAGGTCAAACAAAATAATAGATTGGTTCCTTATCTCATAAGAATGATATATGACTTGCTTATTTTAGCACCAATAACCTAATAAAATGTGCTCCTGTGTAAAATTATTATTGAAGACCCTTAAAAGGTACATCATAGTTCCTAATATACTAATTCTATTAAGCGCTAATCTTGGGAAAGTGAAATATATACTGCAGATTGCTGACCAAAGAATTTTCTGGTACCTAAAATTGCTATAGTTTAACTTCAACTTAAACTTTCGAATTTAACTAATTACAACATTTTATCAAGACTCAAGAGATAATGAAAAATACAGGCTATGAATATTATTAAATGTTATTTCGTTTCATTAAAACTATAAAATTTGGAAGCATAATTTGTGATTCTACCCCAAATCTTATAATTCTAGAAATTTGGCACTGGACATAGTACTTTTTGAAGAGTAGCTAAGTAATGGGCTAATTTATGGACAAATTGCATGTTTTCTGCATTCGACATATATACATATATTTAAATTTATATATATCTTACATATATGTGTGTTTACTGCATAACATTTTACATTCTAATCTCTAATAGAGCCCAATAATCCTCAGCTTCAGAAACCTCCTGCTGTCAGTCAGGTCAGAGTGTTTTGCGCTTAAGGCTGAGCGGGTGACACTCACTAAGTCACTCAGAGACCTGATGTCATACTGTTGCCATCTTGTATTTGATGCAAGTGAGACACAAAGACAAACAAATTGAATTACACTTCTAGAAATGAGAGTAGCATGCCTAATATAAACACATGTGTCCTTGTCCTTACCCACTAGGGGCTAGAAAATAAACTGTGGCAGATCAAATATCGGAGTAATACTGGAAACCCTGAAGGAGTGGATTCCCAACCACCATAGAGCCTTTGGCCGTAAGTACATAAAAAGAGATGGAATAAAATACAGTAATAAAATATGACAAAAAGTTAGGAAATTCAATAGGAAAATAAACCAATATTTTAAGAATTACTTTAGCACTTTGAGCTTTAATTTATACAAATATAATAGGGGTAAGAAGATCTCTCTCAGCTTTGAATTATGTGACACTAAACAACTAAATAATCTAGCAGTATCTATTTTTATTAATTTGAACTATTTTTAGCCATAAAATATTATTAAATATTGATAAATTTTTCATCTCTGTTTTACTTTTTCTCTTGTTAATTTTTTTTTTCCTTTTGTCATTTTAGGGCCGCATCCGTGGTATGTGGAGGTTCCCAGGCTAGGGTTCAAATCGGAGCTACAGCTACTGACCTACGCCACAGTCATAGCAACGCCGGATCCTTAACCCACTGAGCGAGGCCAGGGATTGAACCCGCAGCCTCATGGTTCCTAGTCGGATTCGTTTCCACTGCGCCATGATGAGAACTCCTTCTCTTGTTAAATATATATGTAACATTCACCTTCTCGTATAATCAGCTCTCACAGACCGCACTGGCACATAATAGTATGGCATGAAGGAAGTATACTGAATGGTTTGGAATCCAGGCCTTGCAGTATACTCTCTGGAAGTCCACTAAACTAGTTATTCAATTTTTACTAGTTTCTATCGGCTTCTGCAAAGAAAAGCAATACCATTCATAATGGTTATATCGTGAGGATTAAATTTTTAAAAATTATATGTGTGTGTGTGTGTATACAGATATAAAATGATGCCTCGTAGATAGGTGATCAAATAAGTAGAAACTGTTACTGTATTTAGCAATGTTGTTCCAAAAATGAAGTTCCACTCCTTAAAAAGGAAACGCCAACCTCATAGGTTTATAATATCTTTATAAGATTAGAAAAATGCATAGTGTTTAGGAAATCTCTTCCTCGAGTGACCACAAAATAGCTAACACATTTTGATAGTTAAGATTTTGTGAATGTAAAAAAGTGCATGAAAAAAAGTTGATTCTTAACCAACTCAGTATTACAACAACAGTACTTCTTTTTAATAAAAGGCTAATTCCTACCACAAAGGGAAAATTGTAAAAGAAAGGCTTATCAGGGAGTAAATAATAGGAGAAAGACAGGAAAACTTTGAGAATAATTAGCAGGAAGGATTGAGTGAAGAGAAATAGGTAAGAGGAAGACATCTGGAGAGTCTCACACAAGCATGATGTTAATTCATTTAAATATTTTCAGTTATTAAGTTCTAGCAACAGAAAAGAACTGAAATTACATAGAAGGACAAGACAGATGCATACGATATCCAGAACAAAATTCCTAATCTGGATCTTCTTGCAAAAGAAAAAAAGAAAGAAAAAAAAATTCTGAGAAACTGAATCAAGTGTTAGAACAAACGTATTTCACTAAAAATAACTGCAGCACAGGATTGTGCAAATATTCTGAAGGACCTTGTCAAGTTTTTAACTATTTTTCTGTCATATAAATTATTTGGGAAGAAATTTTCCAAGTACTGTAGAAATAAATGATACTTTTAGTGACAAAAGTAAATCTCCTTTAAATGGTGAAATTATTATGACCACTAAATACAACACACTTCCCTCACAGCTTTTCTCTTCCCTTTAAGTACTCATCTTAAATAAAGCTTCAACCCTGTTTGACCCCAGTTTTCTTCTCCTCAGCACCTGTTCTTGGACAGATGAGCATAGCAGAAAACAACCACTGAGGCTTCCTGGTTTCATCACTTGAAATTTAGTATCACAGGTGCTATAGTCCCTCCATCCTCCCTGATAATGAAAAAAATATCACCTTTGTCAGTGACCTCGCTCACACTCCAGGCCAGCTAACCCATACATTCTCTTCGGTCTTACAACTTCCTCCTCATTGCTGATGGTCCATTAACTATATTGCTCTTATTCCACTGAGAAAGTAGATGAAATCATAAGAGCAATTCTTTCTTTCACCACCACCAGACCTATCATCCTCCTGATCTCTTTGCTGTCTACCCTGTCTCATTACCATTAATAGCGCGCCTTTCTGCTGCAGCTACAGTTCCTTCCACGGTGCACTGGTTTCCATCTTTCTCATCTACTCATCCACACGGCGCCTCAAAAAACCCCTATGTCCCTTTTTTTTTTTTTTTTTTGTCTTTTTGTCTTTATGTAGAGCCTCACCCGTGGCATATGGAGGTTCCCAGGCTACGGGTCTAACAGGAGCTGTAGCTGCCGGCCTTCGCCACAGCCACAGCAACGCGGGATCCGAGCCGCGTCTGCAACCTACACCACAGCTCACGGCAACGCCGGATCCTCAACCCACTGAGCAAGGCCAGGGATCGAACCCGCAACCTAATGGTTCTTAGTCAGATTCGTTAACCACTGAGCCACGAAGGGAACTTCCCCCCCACCCCATGTCTCTTTTAGTATCAGCTTTTTCCCTCTTTACCTGATCATTCTAATCAGCTTAAAATATGTGGATATAGCTCTCACTTTAAAACGAGCAAATATTTCTTTTTAAAATGTATGTGTTTATATATGCATTTATTTTTTGCTTACTGGACTGACAGTTTATTACAAAAGGTTATAAGTCAGGAAGAGCCAGATGGAAGAAATGCTTAGGGCAAGGTCTGGGGAAAGAGCACTGAGCGTCCCTCTGATCCTGCCACTCCCCGAATCTCCGCACGCTCACCAACCCGGAAGCAACAAAGCTTTCTTGATCTACATCTGCCTCCATCAATGTCCTCCTGTTACTTGGCTACATTTTTTAAAGTTCTTACAGTCCCTGTCTCTAACTTCTCTAGTCTTCTTCCCTCTTAAGATTCTCCGATCAGGCTCTTGCCCTCCCCACCCACCCAAAACTGTTCTGGACAAGTTCACCCACCAATGTCACTTTGTCTAATCCAGCAATGAATGCTTAGTCCTCATCTTACTCAGTCTCTTGGAACCAAGGCCACAGCTGATTACTTTCTCTCTGCTAAATTAACCTCCTGACTTGGTTTCCACATTTCCACTTGGAAATTTCTCTCCATTTTCCTCCCACATGAATGTCTGCTTCTTTTTGTGTCTCCTTCACTGCTTTTTTCTTTGGCTTCTTGACATTTAATATTTAATAGTCAAGGGCTCAGCTTTCAATCTACATACCTACCTTTGGTGATTCAAGTTAGTCTTTCTAAGTATCCTCTATAGCATAGTTTATAGATTCATTACACTAGTGACTACAAAACATATCCCTCTGGTCTGAGTTGATCTCCAAGTGGCTATATCCAGATTCTTACAGGACATTAAGACATGAATAACTAAAAGGCAACTCAGACTTATGTCCAAATACTGACTTACTGATCCAAACTCCCTCACATATCTGCCTTTAGTATCATGCATCTTAACAAGGGACACCACTACTTACACCTCAGAATCACTAAGGACTTTCCCTCAACCACTACCTCGTACTATCAGTGAATTTTGCTGGCTGGAGAATTCATGCATCTCCTTAATCTCCAATCCTCACCTCTTCTATCACTACCGACTTGGAACAAAGCTTCCATCATTTTTCCCTGGATTGATGCAAAAACCTTAAGTATGTCTTCAATAAAACACTTTCAGGACAACCAATGTATACCTTTAACATTAAATCGTATTAAACCACTCTAAACCGACCATTCTATGCTTTCGCATGACAATCAGAACAGAATTCAAGATACTTACTTTGGTCTCTGAGGAGCTACATGAATCTGGCATTGGCTAATTTTAAAATTTTCATCTCTTATCATCCACCCCTTTTTTCAATCTCCTTGGCTACACTGGCCTCCTCTTCGTCCTTGAAAACAGCAAGCACTCTTTTATCAGAGCCTTTGCATTTGCCTCAGTGGTCATATTCCATATAATTGCATGAGTACACTTTTCATTCAGATTTCTGCTCAAGTGTCAGGCCATCTGAGAGTTTTCCCTGCTTTTGCACTCTAACATGTCATCCTCAACACTCTCCTCTTTATGCTCCTTTATTTTTTCTCATGGTATTCAATACTATCTTACACCCTTTTGTGATGGCAGAAACTCTGTTCTGCTCTGATATATAGAAGACACTCAATATATGCTGAATAAGCAAATCACATGGCATTCCTTGCACCCATATATTCATATATCGTTTAAAGATTTGTGGACAGCAGCTGGGAAACAATGTTTCCTGAAATAATGCTCTTCACTTGATTGTATAAAATGGCTTCAGCGGCTGTGCTTTTTTACTGTTATTAACAGTAAGTTTGATTGAATAGCCATGTCAGGCAATTTGGGCTTTTAGTTATTAATCTAAAAATTGAGAATGAAAAGAAGTTGATGAATCACACCAGTTATAGAAAATTGCTAATTTAATAAGCAACTCATTAGAATTTGCTATGGTGGCTCTGAAGTTTAATGAGCAGAAATTTTCCCTCTAATTTTTCTGAAGCAGTGAGATGGCAGTGAACTGAATTGATGCTTTAATAATCTCCTCTACTTTCTTCTTCATGAGAAATTAGCCCACATATCTTCTAAATCACACATACATACATCAGTTGTAACAGTGTGAGAAATCAGAAATCATACAATTTATAGTGTTTAAATACATCACACAGCACCTACTTTAATACTTTGGTTTTAGCCTTCTGGTAACTAGTTTATGTTTACATAGTCATACATATTCATAGATTTTTCAATATGTTTGTCTAAGACAGTAAACTAATAATAATAGCGGTAAGTACTGTCAAGACCCTTAATAAGCATCCTAATTACTTATTTTAATTCGCTCTCTTTAACTCCTTTTATTATTATCTAGAAGGGAAAATCATTTAATCATTTTTAAAAATTGTGTTACTAATTCACACATATATGTTCACCTCATAATGGTCTTTTAAAATCATGCTGCTTTTATACCCAAACTTAAATCTTGAAAGGATTTTTTAAAGACTAAAAAACCCTTCTTTCTTCCATATGTAGTCAAATTTCATACAACCTTTAGAAAGTCACCTTCATGATGATTATGGCAGAGAAAAGTGCATTTCTCAAAATCAGGTACTTTGAAGTCAGATAGAACTAAATTTAATACCAGATCATCCATTTAGTAACTGTGACCTTGGGCAGTTAGCCTAATCTCTCAAAGGCTCAATTTCACTCTCGTTAAAATAAGGGTGAATCTTAAACAGAGAATTACCACGTGGCTTAACTGCGTACACTACAAAATGCTGACTAATGGTAGGCATTCAGTAGGGGTTCTTTCCCACTCTGCTATCCTTCTTGAAATGCTGACCCACCCATTCTGCCATTCATTACAAAAACTATTTCTTAGGCATAAATTAAATGCTAGATATTACAAATATAATGATGAGCAAGCCAAACTCCCTTATTTCAAAAATACTGTATGAACCGAGGCACGGTCACAATCAATCAATTTTTTACTCATTGTTACTGGCATCGAAAAAAAAAAAAGTGTCCAAAAAAGCCTCATTACCTTAAGAGATCCCAATTTCACATTTAGTAGAAAATGTTCATGTGGATTAATGATCATTAAACCGGTGGTTTTATGGTTATATTTAATTTAAAAGGCTAATATTTTTTTCCCAGTTCTAAAGTTTAAAATTGTGCAAGTGGAAACTAGGAATAAAGCATTTCAGGAATAAATTCAATGTTAATTCATTCATTCAGAATGTTTTAGACCTTACTGTCCTCATGACGGTACACAAATTCTAATGATTAGGCTAAATGATATTGCTAGTCAACACGTCACTTTGGTGGGGAATATGGACTACACGGTTTTTAAGATCGTTTACTGGAGGAAGACGGCAGAGCAGGAGGAAGTGAGGCTCAGCTACTGCCACGAATACATCGAGAATGCATTTACACGTGGAACTATCTGCACACAAAAAATATTGCTAAACACTGACACAAGACCCCAGGATTATTACAGAGCAAGAAAAACTTCACAAAACCACATGCGACCAAAGAAAGAAGAAAAAGAGAGAAGAGAAAAGAAGTGAGATGGGACCTATACCTGTAGGAGGGATATGCAAAGAGGAAGATGGTGATTCTCCCACCATCGAGGAGGTGAGCAGAAACAGAGGAGGAATTTTAGAGTGTTGGAGGAGAACACAGCGATGGGTGTGAAGCAGTTAAAATGGAAACGATCGTCCACAAATGGAAGGTGCTACAGCAAGGTCAGTGCTAGGGCCACTGGCAACCGTTTGCCAGCGTCAACAAGTGTTGGGAACTAAAGCTCTGGCCTTAGAGATCAGACTCAAAGAGAGAGCTGGGGCTTGCTATGTGTGAAAAAATGTGCTATCCATGTGGAAACAACCTGGAGGGACTAGAGTGTAGTGCTACTATATTTGAGGGCATAAGCTGAGACAACCCAGTGGGGCGTAGAGGCTAGGCACCGTCGTTTAGGGGTGCTAGAGGGAAGGGGTGGGATCCACCCGTACAGCCTTGTTCCCTGCGTGCACTCTCACTCTCTGGCTGCAGAACACTGTCTGTGTCAGCTCTGGGAGCTGCCCGTGAGCAGTGGCTGTCTAGCAACAGGTGGGGAGCAGCTCTGCCCTTGTGGCTACACCGGAAGAGCTGTGACAGGGCTGCTGGTGCATGTTTCCTGCGGGAGATGCAAAGGGCCAGACCGGGCAAGGCACGAGCTCCACAGATCCAGTCAGGGGCCCTGCAAGGACTGATAGTAGTAGTGCCCATTCCATGACAAAAGAAACACAAGTGGGCTGCTCCACATGTTCCCTGCAGGAGCCCCAAACTGCACAACCAAGGAAAGCCCAAGCTCCGCGGCTCTGGCCAGTGGACCTGCACAGGCCGGTGCCAGTAGGTTCCTTCCATGCCAAGGGAGCTGCCAGAGGCCCCTGGCCCACAATCCGATCCACAGCAGCTACAGAAAGCATTCCTGCCGCGAGCCATGCAGGGGGAGGAACTTCCAGAAGTGCATGTCCTGCAGCTAAAGAGAAAGCCTTTTAGCAACAGTGAGGGAGCAGCCCCTGCCCTGGGAGCTACACAGAAAGAGACCTAGAGTGGCCAGAGGAGTGACTGCAGAACAGCACTTGCCTCTGCAGCTACAGACAGCAGTCCCAACAGCCTCCCCGGCAAAGGGAGAGGCTGCAGGTAAAGCTGCTGACCTCCACAGGAAATAGTCCTGAGAGCTATCTTGCAGCAGGACAAGTTGCAGGAGCCACTGCTGTCCCTCATGCTACAAAAGCAATCCTGTGAACTGTGAATCACTGCCACCTTCTTCACAGACCACATCCCCAGCAAAAAACACAGACTCCTGGAAGCTAAACAGTATGCCACTAAGCAACCAAAGGATCATTGAAGAAATAAAAGAGGAAATTAAAAGATACACAGAGACAAATGACAATGAAGATACAACTACCCAAAACCTATGGGACACAGAAAAAGCAGTTCGGAGAGGGAAGTTTATAGTAATACAATCTTATCTCAGGAAAGAAGAAAAAACTCAATTTCTTACCTTACACCTAAAACATCTAGAGAAGCAAGAACAGATAAAGCACAAAATTAGCAGAAGGAAAGAAATCATAAAGATTAGAGCAGAAGTTAATAAAACAGAGACAAAGAAAACAATAAAGATCAATGGAACCAAAAGTTGATTCTTTGAAAAGGTCAACAAAATTGATAAATTTTTAGCCAGACTTATCAAGAAAAGAAAGAGGGTTCAAATCAATAAAATTGGAATTGAAAAAAGGAGAAGTTACAACTGACAGCACAGAAATACAAAGGATCATAAGAGACTACTATGAGAAACTGTACGCCAATAAAATGGACAACCTAGAAAAAAAGGGCATGTCTTACAAAGGTACAACCAACCAAGACCGAACCAGGAAGAAACTGAAAATACGAATAGACCCATCACAAGCACTGAGAATACACATAATGAGTAATATTTACCATGTAGCAATATCGATAGTGAGCCTTGGTCATACTGATTTCTTTTACTGATCCAATAAATTACACACAGTATCACTCGTTCTTACTCTGTATGTTAGGATAGGATATGGAGAGGGAAGTAGATAGTTACTGAAGACATTTCTATAGTACTGTTTCATTTAAATCTCATACTCCTTTACTTATATTTCACAGGGACTTTATTTATTTATTTACTTATTTAGCTTTAGGTTTATAGCAAAGTGAGTCACTGATTCACAGGGACCATTTTATCCAGGCATCATTAGAGCCATTTAATTTATTTTCCAGCTCTTTATGAAGGTATAAGCATGCAGCATGTAAAGTTATACAGGACTGCTGGGAGCTTATAGGGTATCGATGCAATGATTTTTAAAACTGCCTGTTTTGGGCAAAAGTATTAGAAAAATGTACTCCTCCTAGGGAGACAAATGGCGCTTTTAAAACAGAAATAAGTTCAAGACTTGCAAAGGCTTGGATTCCAGCTCCCACACATCTCCTCAGCTGGGTGCCTTTGAGCAGTGTATAAACTGAACAACTGAATGAGCTAGCCCTGAGAATATTGATATTTATCTGATTATTCATTTATTTCATTACTTAGCACACATTTTTTGTTTTTGCATTTTACAAATATTTTAAACTCAGACTCAACATGTCTTCCTACAAACTGCAGAAACAACATTTAAAGCATAACCTTATTTTTCCTTTTGTAAAGGGAAGGAATCACTGGTTTCCCCATTGTGTTGCCAACAGAGCATGTATAAGAATGACCATTCCAGATTATGACCTGGCGCTTTAAAAATAAGCCAATGAGGAGACCGACCAGCACTGCCAGGATATAAAACACTTTCTCCTCAAGACTAGGACATCTTGTTGATAAACGTATTCATTTGATAAATTACTGTGCAAGCCCCTGACTTGCTCATTTTTACTCAAAAGTAATTAAGCACAATATAAGACTTCCAAACTTACTAGGAAATGTTCTTGGGATTTTAAATAAGTTAGCTCTGATTAGAACTAATGAAATCTCTAAGAGTACCAGATTTAATTGCAAAAGTTGTTCAGGTAAGATGCTTAATAATTTGTATTAGAAATGTGGAGGAAGTTAACTAAATGTCCACGTGGATTAAAGTCAGGCTTATATAAAAATCCCAAAAGCATCAACACTGCACATTGACTTATATTTTCAAATATTTCAATCTATTGTTTAAAATATTGCAGTGCTATACATATATATATAAATATGTATGTATATATGTATACACTATATATAGATATCACTATATATAGATATAGATATAGATATATACATATATATCACTATATATAGATATAGATATATACATATATATGTGTGTGTATATATAGTGATATATATATCACTACTGTTGTAATTTGTGAAGAGATCACAGAAAAAATAGAAGAGAAATAAATATGAACTTGGAGAGAGAGAACAGTAAGTTACTGAGCTAGAACTACTTAAAATGTGAAAAAAAACTGCAATGAAGGGCACTGACTGCCACCTTACATGTGGATGCTAAACGCAAATGAGGGACTAGAGTTTTTTTTTTTTATTGTTGAGACTATAAAGAACTGTAGCCATTTATGATCAATAACATACTTAGAGAAGAAAACTGACCAGGAGAAAAAGAGAAGAAAAATCCAACAGCTGAAAAATAGTAAAAGAAAAGTTCTTAACAGACAGTAAAATATATTCAGAAATATCCATTCCTTACATTCAACATACTAATATGATGTATGTCAATTTGTTATACTCACTAACACTTTATGTGTAATTTGGTGGGTTCTTTGGGGAAAAACACTCTTTTAATTTGTTTATTTGTTTATCTAGTTTATTTTAAAAGACTATTACTATGGTGTAAACAAAACAAGTGAAATTGTCTTTACCATTTGCTGAGGTTGTAAAAGTTTGAAAAGTTTGTGAAAGTTATAATAAGAAATAGTGCAACACTGCAGTTGAAAGTACAATATTCATTTCAAGCTCATAATTACTTCGAGTCAAAGATTTAATAACATGATTTATTCCATACAACAGAAATGGATATTAAAAACTAAGTGTATCTCCAAAAAAGCAATAGAGTTTGTATTCTTTGCAATAAATAAAATGTCTTATATCCAGAAAGATTTTCTAAAATGTTTTTCTTTTAAACCATTCCATTTGTCTTGGCTAATAATTTCATTTTCTCATGGCACATACTTTTTATTTTATAGTGTGCCCCAATATGCACATGATTTAACAGAATTCAAGTGAAAATACTAGAATAAAATTGTGATTAAATATATACAAAGCATTAAAATCAAGGAAATGAATCAAAAACTAGCAGTGACACGCTAAGAAAAAGATAAAGAAAAAGCAAGTCATAGGACCTATATATTTAAGGACAGTTGAATTTCAAATGGAATTGAATTTCCTAGCAGACAAAAATAGTTTCACAATCCTCACTGTCAGAAATTGGAAACTCATGAAGAATGCAGAAGATTTTATTAGCGCTAAATTTTAAAATTAAATCAATGTGAGGTTTTACACTAAAGAAGTGAGAGATCGACACAAGTGGCAAATGCCTTTAGTGATATTACTATACTAAATGCAGTGGTTTAATGTGGCCAAACCTTGTAGCCTCCTGCTACAAAGCCACGGATATAAATAAAGCTGTTACTTTTCAAGGTGCTATTGTAAAGTGCTCTTAGCTTGCAGCCTTCTAGTCTGGTGTGGCCTAAGGATAACAACTAAGCGCGGGTATTAATTTTTTTAAATTCATATGCTTCAGGCAGTTCCTTAAAAAAAGAAAAACTTTAAAAAGGAAAAGAGCACTTCTCTGCTCTTTATATTCAATAATCCTGGAAAGTAAATCATTTGAAAACTTAAAAGCTCCAAACCTTTTGGTTGAAATAAATATATAGGAACAGAAATTAAATCAACATATATGTTTTGGTCCTTTTCCAAACGTTCCTAGAAATGCCTCTCAGCAGTGCAGGTTGAAAACTTTTGGAAAACACACACACAAACAATTGTTTTTTAATTCATGGATTAGTTTTTTTTTTTTTTTCCCCCAAGAAGAGTAAAGTAACTCCTTAGAGGCCAGAAAGAACAGCAAGGACTGCAGTTTGTAAATTCACAAGGGTACCTGCTTATGCATCTATGCTTTAAAGGCTTACTATAAGACATTGCAACAAAAACTAGGGCTTTAAGTGTGGGGAAGGTTAGAATGCTGTCTTCTACCACCACAAACTCAGGACTCTGCAGAAGAACACGGTCAGTAAAGGATGTAGGGGGTAGGGGGAGTAAAAACTCTCTCCTGATATTTTTTGAAGACAAGTCTGATATTTCTACAACTTGCAGAAGTCCCAAGTGGCTGAGGGGGGCAGTGGCAGAACTGGGGAGATGTCATTTAAGGGTACAAGCTTGCAGCCAGTAGATAAATACGTTTTGGAGATCTAATGAACAACGAAGTAATTATAGCTAACAATGTTGTATTACAACATCAAAGTTGCTAAAGACCAGATCTTAACTCTTCTCAACACAAAAAAATAAAGACCTAGGCAGAAAACTTAGATTAATATCATCTTGTTTTGGTAGCGCCCAGGGCTTTTTTTTTTTTTTTATCTTAAAACTTTGTTTTAGTGACTCTCAACATTCTGTGACAGATTTTTTGGTCAGCTTGTTTCCATTAAAAAGTCCTCATTTTAAAAACTACTAACTTAAAATTCCAACACAGAAAACAAATGGTCTGTAAAACATTCTCCTTTCCTTCTGAAGGGTTCAAGATGCTTTTTTATCACTAATCAGTCTTTTACTACTAAACCGAAATGGCCAATTGAGACAAACAGTTCTTAGAGCATTCTTCCACCAGTGCTTAAGACTGGGGTGGTAGGAATTGGGGATCACATTTATTCAGCCTTCTGAACTTTCTGGACAGACTTGGTGACTTTACCAGCCCCAGATGCTTTCTTGTTCACTACTCTGATGACACCCCAGAGGAGGGTAGTCAGAGAAGCTCTCAAAATGCATGGGCTTGCTAGGAACCATTCTTTAAGTTCATACTTTAAAACTGACCTGAAAGTATTTTCATTTAAAAAAAAATCTGTTAGGGAAGAGTTCACAATTGAAAAAAAAAATCAGAAAACATATCAGGAAACACATCATCATCAGTGATAGCTGGCATGAACACAAAAAAATTGGTATAAGGTATTCAACTCAACAGATAGGATAACAATTCCAAAGTTGATGGCACCCAACTACCAGCTTCAAAAGCCAAACTGATGAAGCTATAGAAGAAAGTCACTAATCTGCATCATTTTACTGTATTTTAGCATTTTTCTTAGTAATTTACATGTTAAGCAAATAAAAAATCAAGATGGATATGTGAGATTTGAATAGGATAGATAGACAGACAGATAGACAGATAGAGAGATAGGTAGATATAGACAGAACTATATCTGCATGAAACAATTACAAAATTGTCAACATAATGGGTAATAAAGTAAGTCACAACAAATGTTTTAAAAATCATTATGATGGAGATTACAAGCTTTGTATATTATACATATCTGAAAGCAGTATCAGAGAATAATGAAAAGTTAATTCTAATATATTTTTCAATCCTTTACTAATGCTAAGGAAAATATAACCTAGTAAAACATGAGAGGCAGACCAAGTGGTACCAGAAAGAATTTTTTTTTCAGGGCCGCACCCGAAGCATATGGAGGTTTCCAGGCTAGGGATTGAATCAGAACTACAGCTGCTGGTCTACGCCACAGCCACAGCAACACAGGATCAAAGCCACATCTGCAACCTACACCACAGCTCATGGCAACACTGGATCCTTAATCCACTGACCAAGGCCAGGGATCAAACCCGAGTCCTCATGGATGCTAGTTGGGCTCCTTAACTGCTGAGCCACGGTGGGAACTCCTAGAAAGAAATTTATAATCTTCTTATGTTATAAAAATAGGAAGAATCACATAATTGAACTAAGTATCAAACTTTAGAACACAGTAAAAATATAATAGAAGGCACGTAGAGGTTAAAAGGAAAATAAGATATACTTAGTAATAGAAATTAGTGAAATAGAAAACAAAGTTAGACTAGAAAGAGAGAAACAGAGCCCACATATTTTTGAACAACCTGACAGAAAAAAAGTATAAATTAGAAAAATTCCTCGCAAAATATATAAAGGAATATATGATTCCTTTATATATTTTGAAAACTGTCAAATGTTATGTTTAAAATGATATTTTATAGTAAATTGACTACTGATGCTGTAAGGAATCAATGCCTTCCAAAATTGATTATACAATTAAAAGTACTTTGCAGGACTCTCAAAAGTGAGTTTGGTTTTTAATACTGGAATTAAAATTTAAATACAATGATCATTTACACATGCCATAGGGAAATAAACCATTAATTTATTTTGAGTCGTTTTTATGCTCACAATCTCCTATGCTTGTAATTAAAAAATTAAAACCAAACCACCTCATATTTCTTTCTTCACACTTTTGTTGTAGTTTATCATTACAGATAGGAAAAATAACTAAAATATTGCTAACTCATTACAAGTCTTTGAATGCACAGGTTATTAACTTTATATCTTTATTGTTTTACCTTTAATTCCATTTACTTTCTGGCACTCTGTATACCAAGAGGGGCAGATTTTATGACCATACTACTCTGTTTTGCTCCTGTATTTACATTTAATGTTTTTAAACTTTTTATTTTTATCAGATTTTTAAAATTAAAATATAGTTGACTTACAATGTTGTGTCAATTTCTGCTGTACAGCAGTCGCTCACTCAAACATATATACACATTCTTTTTTTTCAAATATCATTTTCTATCATGGTCTATCCCAGGAGATTGGATATGGTTTCCTTTGCTAAACATAGGACCTTATTGTGTATCCACTCTAAATGTAACAGTTTGCATCTGTTAATCCCAAACTCCCAGTCCATCCCACGCAGCTCCCATTGGTAACCACAAGTCTGTTCTCCAAGTCTCTGAATTTGTTAAACTTTTTATAAAACTTAATCTCTGTAATACTATATTACTTGACAAATGTCCTTATGTAAGTGCAGTTACATTTCACATTATCAATAATGTGTCAAGAGATTGGATTAAGATGGCAGAATAGAAGGACTGGAGCTCAACTTCTCTCCCAAATAACAGCAAAACTACAACCAAATGGACTGTAAACTTCCAAAAAAGATACTCTGCTCCAGAAGACAAAGAGGAGACCACATCAAGAGGTAGGAGGGGCCATTATGAGATAGAAGCAACGCCATACCTCCCGGGTGGGAAGCCCCACAGACTGGAAAGTAACTGCATCACAGAGACTCAGCTACAGGACTGAGAGATCTGAGCCTCATGCCAAAACCCCACGCCTGGGGATCGGGCACAGGGAGAAAGAGCCCCCGGAGCATCT